>CM065364.1:26419873-26782373 GCA_033032245.1 Poecilia picta
TACTGCAGTAAACAACATTTTCCTACAATGAAGCAGCTGAGATTGAACAGCACATCTGTGAGCGAAAAGTATTATCGGTGTTGTGTTTTCTGACTCTACGCATTTACACTTTATTTAGATGGCATGATAAAAAATTATTTTTTTTTAAAAGGCTTTTGGTTACATTACAAATTTGAGAAAAATTGATATCCAGAGTCGATCCTTTTATTTCAAAACGTCTACAAATGTTTTCTGTTTGGATATTAAGGTGAAAAATGTCAACATTCTGAGATCAAAGTCAGAATCAATAAAAAAATATTAATTGAAAATAATTCTGACTTTTTCTTCCGAATTCTGACTTTAAACTAAAAAAAAAAAAAAAATCAGACTTTTTTTCAAAATTAAAGTCAGAATTAATTAAAAAAATTAAATGCATTTTAAAAATTAATTGAAATATTTTCTTCTCACTTTTAAAGTCAAATTTCTTCTTTTTTTATTTTTTGCTGTGTCATCCCCTGTAAACATGAGGGTGTGATCTCATCAAATGTTTTTATATGATCTGGGTGTTGTACCAAACTTGCCTTAATAAAATAATGCTGACTAAATAGGTGCATGTGTATTTTACCTGTACATTGTTTTAATCAGCAAAATAAAGAGCTTTTTCATCTCAATCATTTTTCCTCAATAAAAAAAAAGCTAAATAAAAATAAAAATGAACGATCTGTGAGCACAAAAACTGAAGCGGCAAAGTTTTGCAAAGCAGGTTTGGCTGCAGCTGTGAAACGTGAGCCAACATCCTTCTTCCTGTCACCTTCAAAGATTTCATCTCCCTGAGCCAGATCAGCGATCTCGCATGTCATCCCTTCCCAATTAGAGCATCTTTATTATGGCCGGCCCTGACAGACGGCGTGCGTCAGTGGTGCAACGTATGTGGGACTTGAACTCCTGACCTTTTGGCCTCAGACATTCAACCTCTCTTTTCTATCCATGCAGGGATAAAAGCTGCTGTCTCTGATGCAGCGAGCCCATCTGAATCATGACAAGGTGAACACGCCGTTTAAAAATACCACTTTCACTTTAAATTACAGATGAATCCTGCAAAAAAATATCGTGCCATACTTTAAAAATTTTTTTTTGCACATACAGCTATGTGTGACGCACAACTTTCTGGCCTCTTCTCGCCCCTGTGAATCAGCTGTGCTGTAATGTGTTCAGCAGATTTTTTTTTTTCAGGACGCACTCAGTCATGTCAGGGTGAGCTCGAGAATGCTACTCCTCTGTCTCTCTCCGTCCAAACCGTGTTCCTGGAAGTGACAGAGAGTCCTGCTCCGAGGCAGAGATAAACTTCAAACAGCCAGGAGGATATTACTGCCAACAATCACACACAGGCCTGCTGGAACGCTTAGACCACTGTGCACACACACACACACACGCACACACACACACCCCACACACACACCACACACACACACACCACACACACACACACACACACACACACACCACACACATCACAAATACGTGTCACAGGAGCTCACTGTGCAACATTCAGGGGTAAATTATACAAAAACTACCATGTTTTCTATTCAAACATTGCTTAAAAATTTTAAACAGTATGCTATGTTTTAGAAGTTTTACCCTAAGTTGCATATTTATGCTTTTTCTCACACACGACAAACCTTTATATATTTTATTTTGTGCATATCTGAACATACATTAATTTTCTACACTTTTAAAGTAACTAGTTAACCTGATATTAGTGTCTATAAAAATGAATCAGATTAATCACACACTATTACTGTGATTAATCACAGTTAATCAATGACTAACTTTGTAAGCTTGAAATATAAAAATGAATGCAGTTATGTTTCTTGCTGGAAACCCCTCTGTCTGATGCACTCCAACCAATTAAAATGCAAATAATTATCTGTGCTTTGTGTTTTTTTGTAGCAGAAAGCAGATAATGTAGTCTTTCAGTTCTCAATAGTAACTAAGGGAAACTTAGAAAGTAGTAGCAAACTTGTTTCAAGGACACCTGACAGAAGATATATTTCATTTTGCAGTTCTTGGCTTGTCCACCCCTTTCTGATGCCACCCTGGGCAACTGCCCGCATAGCATGTGCCAAAAACCGCCACTGTACATGTTTTCAAAATTTTTTTTTAAAATTGTATCAAATCTAACATGTGTGAAGATTTTCTGCTTTCCAGGTTTTTATATTGAGGAAGATTTAAAGGAAGTCATTTTGTTTTAAATTCTAAATGTCCCTCGCCAATCATTTCCTATTTTCCACCTTCAACAGATTCTGGACATTTCAAAATAAATGCGACAACACACAATTTTATTAAAAGCATTCTGCATTTCTGAATGCAGAATGCTTTCATTCTGCATTCAGATGTCGACTATTTTGAAAGAATATTTCTATGAACACTTTCTAAAAATCTGCCAGATTTAGTGAAAAGCAGCCAAAATTTTAACAACCAGCCCAAAAACTGTTGTTTTTTTGTCAAAAGAAGGATTATTGGGTCAATCTAGCAACCCCGCTCCAGCAGTACCTGTCCCCAGTCCCCAGGGATCCAGCGAGGAGGAGGGCAGCGCCCCGAGCTGCAGCGCATTCGGACCGGAGGCTTGTTGTGGCTCGAGCAGGTGGTGGGCGGGAAGGTTTTGGTCAGGTCGCTGCTCTTGCACAAGGCGATGCGGTGCTTGAAGCCGGGGCCACACTTTGGCGTGCACTGAGACGCGAGAAGAAAATGATATAAAAACTCAGAGACCCCAACGCCAGAGTTAGCTTAAAAAATTGACTTACCTCTGACCATTCCAGAGTTACCCACTTCGGCGGGCAGGACTGGTTGTTGCAGGACTCTCTTTCGATAGGTCGATGAGTCAGGCAGAAGGTGTCTTCCAGCGTCTCCTCCTCAGTGGGGCCAATCCTCCTGATACACAGGACGGTCCTGGTCCGAGTCCCACCGTCACACGTCTTTCCGCACTCTGACCACTCGCCGATAAACCACCTGACCGAGAAAAGACAGAAGGTTACAGAGACGCTGTGAAACCCGCCCCCCCCCAGGAAAATTACAACAACAACAACAACTTGTATAATAATACCTGACAAAAGTTTTTACTTTTTGGGCAATTGGCTTTTCCTGTAAATCTACCATCAGTGAAACAAGCTATCTGATAGTAGCTTAAATTCTCATTAAGGCAACTTGGTGCTGTATTCACTGAGTAATGTGTGAGTCATAAAACATAGTAGACTCAAACAGATCAAATTTGATACAATGGGGTAAAAGCTGATGAGCAAAAGGAAACAACCGCCTGCTTGATTTTAAGACGTAAACCTTCTGCAGCTTTTTCAGCATCTCTGTTTTGTTGGCATTTAAAACAAGACAATTTTCAACAAAGCCAGTCACTAACTTATAGCTGTATCTCATCCACATAGACATGGGGGAAAATATGGAACACAACAAGGCAGCAGAGGCAGAGGAGAACGTTTCTCTCCTGAGGATGACCTCTTGTCCCGTCAGAAATCCAATTAAAGAAATGGAAGTATGATGCATGAAAACAACATTTGGTGTAATTTTGATTCATCTTTATTGTGCCCTAACTCGATACCCAGGCATTCCTGATAAACCTGACTTGCCTTGCACCTGTTCTCAAAAGTATAAGATTCATTTATCAGGGTAACATCAGTAATTTAAAGTTTGCAACTTTATCCGTATAAAAAGTTTTTTTTAAAAAAAGAGATGTTACTGATGTTATAAGGTTGGCAAGCATGGCAAGTCTTATCAAGTGTAAGCCAGAATCTCAACAACTCACTAACTACTGAAAGTAAGAGCGTATTACAAAACTTACCTAGAAAAAAAATGTTCAACACTAATTAGGACCTTGTTGACCATACGTAACCACATCGACATGAATGATGTCAGTAAGCCGACTGTGGCTACGTGGCAGCCAGCTAACGATGAACGTGTTTTAGTGTCCGGTGCGTCATATCGCGGACCAGAAAGCTGCTTTTGGCCTGGAGAAAATATGACATTCCTGTTCAGCTCTGTCTACACGCTAAAAAAATTATCATAAAACAACAGCCCTCCAAACATTTTCAGCCAATGAGATATTACATCATCTGCTGGAATGTACACAGAATTAACAACTTGTTCAAACATCTGTGTCAGCTTTCATTAGCAGAGCCCATAAAACCTGGCGATTCTAAAACAATGATGTTTATAGTCTTCTTTAGCAGGCCTTGTCTGACTCGGTGAGGGGTTGTTTGCCTTCCTTAGCAGAAACAAATGTCATGTGTGTGCCATAACTCAGCACAGAAATGCAACGCCGCAGCTTTAATCAAAATAGATGTGACGCGTGTGTCTGAGTCCGGCGAACACAACTGCGGGTAATGAACGTGTGCACTCATCCTCTACTTTAGTATCTTCCAAGCCTTTTGCCCCCGTTCTTTGTATTACAGATTGGACAAGGTGTCAGAAACATTTCTCAGACAATTTTAGTCCATATCAACATGATGACATCACATAGTTGCAACAGATTTGTTGGCCGCGCATTCCTGATGCAAATCTTCCACTTAGCCGCATCCCGGAGGCACTCTGTTGGGTTGAGATCTGGTGAATGTGAAGGCAACTGGGGTTTAGTGAACTCACTGACATTCTCAAATAAAAGACTACAACAGAGACTAAATTCACTCGTAAACTGAACAGGGCTGTCAAACCATTACACATTTTTTGTGTGATTAATTGCAGGGTAGCTGTGAATTAATCATGACTAATTAATTGTGAAAAAAAATGTTTCTAGTAGGGGTGTCGATTGATTAAAACAAGATGTAGCAGGCATAACATGGGATCATTTCTCATGTCTTTGATGCTTTATAATTGCTCGTGTTTTTTTATTTGTTCAAAGCAGTTTAGTGTCGCTTCAGTCGTGAAAAGCTGCAGGTTGTTTTGTCTACAACAGTAATATAATTTCGCTGTTCTTCCTGTGCTCTGGGGTGGACAGGAGAGGAAAGACAGAGGAGCTGTCGTCAGAGATCGCTCTTATAAGAAACGGAAATTATGTTCGAACGCAGCACAGATTACATCCAAAAAGTACACAACCCTGTGTGTTAATCGTATCAAATTAACGTAAGAAATTAAAAATAAAATGAACGAAGTTTATAATTACATCAATATAATAAATAAAAATAAACCCCACAAAAAGGTCAAAAGAAAATAGAATCACTTATAAAAAAGGGATAGTAGATAGTAGAGTAAATATGAACTGTTAATCCTCCAAGAGGATTCCTTCACACCATATTTGTTTGGTGTGAAGGAATCCTTCACACCAAATACTTTGTGGTTTGACGTTAATATAAGATTTTATGCTTCACTTTTTACACCGTTTAGAAAATCTGGAAGTGGGAAACCTTACAAAATGCAGCCATCTTGTGAAACAGCTTCTCTGGCATTACAGGCCCAGATCATCAAGTTATCAAAGTGAAGCTGGCATAACTGAACTACTTCCCTCGCTCTTTGTTTTTGATTAAAGTTTTTTACTGACCTATGAAACGTGAAACCCTGGACCTTGTTATCTAGTTGTGATGTTGACAATTAGTAGCAAAACATTGAATCCCATTTACTTTTATATATCACCCAATCGTTTAAAATTTCGCCCGTCATGTTGACAACTCGACAGTTGAAACCAATGGTAGTCATTGGCACCTTGTGACCCAAACCCAACCAGCTGATATTACAAGCTCAAACGTTACGTACTCTGGAGGACACGGCTCGGGGTTGCAGTCTCTCAGGTTCTCTGGTGGTTTGCTGTCTGGCTCACAGTAGCTGTTCTGCACCACCAAGTTGTCGTCGAGCCTCTTACACACCACCTCCTGCTTCTGGGAGCCTGCAATTGGGGAGAAAAAAAAAACAAACAAAAAAAACCTAAACAAAGACCAATACAGCAAGTCGGCCCTTCAGATACACGCCAGGCGCCGTGTTTTTGTATTGTTTGCGTTCTGCAATAGATCCAGACATGTAAATTCCCGATCCTTTGCGGGATATGTTGGCAGATGGTTTTTACAGAGCAGGGAGCTCTTTACTTTGGCTCCTGCCAGAGAAAACGAGGGCTACCGTATCGGTGTCGCACCGTCCACTGTGTGAATGCGTGTGCAATCATGTGTGTGTGAGTGGTACACTAACCTGTGCTGGGTCTGTTTGGACCCTCAAAGGACATATCCAGCGTTAGACTTGTCTGGCAGATGTAATGAGATATGGTTGTGTGTGTGTGTGCGTGTGTGTGTGAAGAATAGGAAGTCTATCCATCTGGGTTCTGAGTGAAACACAGTTAAGATGAATAACCCAGGCCTTGTGGTTAAACAGTTTCAGTTGTAATGTGTCAAAAAGTGTTTGTTTTGGACAAATTATTGGTTCAGTGACATACTAAATGTCACTTAGTGATTCCTTGAACTAGTCCTATCAAAAGGGAGAATGATTAAACTCCATTTTGCTGATTTAAATCCCCATACGGTCAGAAGACGCATACATTTGGCTCAAGTTACAAAGTTCTGATTTACAATACAAAGTGGAGTTTAGGAAACAGAAAAGCCAAACGTGCTTCCCCACAGAAAAAAAAAATAAAAAAAATAAAATAAATAGCTCTGCTGTCGACTTGGAAATCCTTCCCCAGAATAACCCACAAGCTTACTCAGTCATGCTTTTACAAAATATTACAAACCCAGTCCAGGCCACTTTTGACAACTGCTGCGCAGAAGCGCTATTTATTGTTACATGAGACCCATATCTTTTGAGCTAAAAGCTTTGGGTTTGCTATTCTTGAGGCCACAGGCAGCATTTCACTGTGGTTTCAGACTGAATGTCTGATTTTGTAAGACGGGTAAAGCGGTCACATCTCTGCGCAGCACGGATAAACCAAAAGCTCATTCACAGAATGAATTTTCATTAGTCTGGATTAAATCAAACATTATAGTCCCTTGCTAGTACATATATACAAGAAAACAAGAAGCTGTTTGAGGTCCCTGTTGAGGCTCATATAGAAGATAACATTTGTTATCTTTTATATTATTTCAATAATCAAATCAAAGCAGTTTCCTCTACATACTGCCAAACTACATCAATGCCAAAACAAGTTTAATATTATGTATTTTTAAGAAGTACTGGCCCTTTAAGGACATTCCTAATCTCGACATGGCCCAAAATGAAAATGAGTTTGGCACACCTGAACTAGAGTCTAGACAAGAGTCTAGAAGGATGTAATTAATGTTTTTGTCCTTTAATGCATTTGCAAACTCTAAATAGGCTTTTTAGGTTGCTTTAGGAGTAATGGCATCTTCTTCTCTGAGCCATGTTTCAGGCCATTTTTCTGGCAGTTGCATTAACTTCTCAAGAGAGTGTGTTTTTCTTGAATATCTTTGTGAGACAATCCAGTAGAGAAAGACGGATTATATTTTAGGGAGAAAGGGAGCTAAACTGGGGTCATAAAGTTTGAAGAAAAAAATAAAAGTTTGAAAAAAAAACAAAAAATATTATTTTGAGATTGAAAGATTATGTTGAAACTGAAAAAAGGGGAAAAAAACTCAAATTAAAAATTAAGATTTGAAATTTAAAAAATGTTCATAGTTTTTTAAGTTTCAGATTTTTTATTTTTCCAGTTTCAAACTTTTGTCTCTGTTTTGGCGTGGGGGCGGGGCCTCGGAAGTGGAATCACAAATCACAGCTCACCACAAAAACACCATGAATTTGAAAAGTAGTTATGGACTTTTTTATTTTGGTTTTCTCAGGTTCAAAATACTTTTTCAGTTGTAAATCTTTAGGATAATTTTTTTCTTCTTTTGGATAAACTTTAAGGCGCCAATTTTGCCCCATAGACACGTTTGCAGGCTTTAGAACACCAATAGTGAAGAACGGGGCGCCAGCATCGTGTTGTGATTTGCTGAATAAGGAATTGTTACTCTTTACAGAACAGAACGCTATGAGGAATGAACAATATGTGGAGACATTGAAACAACATATTTAGACATCAGCCAGGCAGCATTCTCACAGCTACAGAGTGATAGAAGAACACGAAAGTACATTTTTCGAGTGGTTACAACATCGCTGAGCTGAAAATGTGTGTGTGAGCAAGACGGCCTATGAAACTGACTCTACTTCATTTGTCCTGTCAAGAGGAATGGGCCAAAAAATGTCATCGAATCATTGGGGATTCTTAAGGAAGAAACATTTACAAGGCAATACTAGAAATTAAGAAAATGTACGCAAACTTCTACATTTGAAAAGAGAATTTAAAAAAAAAAATCACTCTTTGTTCTGGGTTTTAGAAAATGCAAAATAATTTTAATAATTCTAACTGATCTAAAACAGGCAAACTTTAGACAAACAGACGTGGCGTGCATAAATATGAAGACGCAGGTTGAATCCAGAAACAGGTTGCTAGGTAACAACCTCCACATGGTCCTGATACCAGAACTGATTGGTGTAAAAACACACTAGCTGGGTTTCCTTAGCAAATGTGCACAAAACTTTGTTGATGTTCTACTAAACACAATTTTACAACTGCAAAAAGAAATGCAATTGGAAAATAATTGCAATTAAAATGAGACGCGAGTAAGTTTGTTCAGGAGATAAGTCATCCTCCTGCCACTTCCTGTCATCATCATCGTCTGTTCCACCAGTAGAAACATTCAGTTATTGATCACGTGATGTGAGGAGTGTTTCCTTTCCAGTTTGCGAAATAAACTAATTTTGGTACAATTTTGACGTTTCCATTAAGCAACTTTAATTTCATAATTCCAATTTGCGCATTTCTATGGTCAATGGACACAAATTAGTGAGAGTCTCATTTCACATGCATGAATATAACAAATGCATGATATGTATTCATTTTTTCCACCGTTCCAAGATGTTTGATGTGTCAATCAAAATGTAAAAAGTGCGAAAACTACAACATTAAACATTTTACTAATTTTCTGACATATGGCCCCGACATTCTCTTGCAGCTGAAACGCTTCACATAGGAATATGAACAGTAATCCCAGGCTTACCGCCAGCGCAGGTAGCCGAGCACTCGGACCAGGGCGGGTGGTGCCAGGAGAAGCCCACCTCGTTGTCGCCGCTTCCTGTCCGCTGGATGGGAACGTTGAACCTGTAGCGTATCCCCAGGTTCTCTTCTTGAAGGAGAACCTGCAACAGCAGCAGGCAACAAAAAGGTTCACTTAGTTTCTTAGACTCGTAGTAGACATTGATTGGAAGTAGAAATGTTTTAGAGAAGTAGGAGGGATGAAGTCAGCGGCAGTAACAGAAGGACTAGTGTTTCTGCTAGTTTAGACCCCTCTGGATGAACAATGTTTAGAGGTGGTAACAACCTCTTCAGCAGGTCAATGTTCTTCTTAGGCCTCTAAGGAGCCATCATCTGATACAGGTGCGTTAAACCAGGGAGAGAACTAAAACACGAAGGATGCAGGCCCTCGAGGACCAACTTTGGGCTCCTCTGACTTACTCTATCACATTGCAAACACTGATAGCCTTCATTGTGTGGCTATCACTGTTTGCCATTAAATGATACAGCATTTAATGTCCAATATAGCTGTGAAAAGAAAAAGATAAAAGGCACTGATAAAAGGCACCGCACTGTTCCCTTATCGTCACGGCAAGAAAATACAGCAATTCGCCAACAAACCTAAAGAGGAAGATGGAAGGAAATGATGTATAAACACCAACACCGCTGGGAGTAAAATAGTTTATGATCACATTTAATGGAGGTCAAGTGTACTAAAGCAGTGATTTTATAGGAACTACCAAAGATTTAATGAGGAGGGAAAGAAATGTGTTTTTTGAAAGTTATGAGCACAACTTCAAACTATAATTAGCCAATTCCACGCTCTCTCCCTCTCGTTGTAAAATACAAGTTTGATTTTTATCACTTTATGCTTTTACAGCTCTGAGTTTGACACCAAAACACAGCTTTCCTACCATAACGGAGAGGTTTTCGGTGGTGGGTCCCAGCGCCTCCAGAGACTCGGGTTCGTCGGTAGGTCTCCTGTAGTGGAAGGCCGTCCCGGCGATGTCAAACTTCCTGGGCCAGTCAATGGTCCAAGCTCCGTTGATGTAGTAATTGTCTTCTTCGGATTTTAGAGCTGAGATATTACAAAAAAAAAGAAAAAAAAAAGAAAAAAAGAAAGAGCATTAGATGTTTTTCTGAAGATCCAGTTCTGGTCTGAAAAATAAATTTTAACTGACAATATATCTGCACACTTAAGACCGAAGTTATTCATACCCCTGATGTATTTATTTAGGTTTAAAACAGTAGTGCCTTATTTTTACTGACATTTTTCTTCTGATTTGAAGTAAGCAACCTAACTTAGATCTGATAGACAATCTGTGGAGGGAGCAACAGATTAGGGTGATGGCAAAGAGGATTTATGACTTTAAAGACTTGGAGCTCGTCACCAAATACCAAAGGAAACATTCAAAATCATTATATACATATATATATAATAAAATATATATATATATGTATAAAAATATTCCCTTCTCACCCTCTGTGGGTGGTCTCTTTCATCCTCTGAGCTCTGGTCCTCTACCAGAGGCCTGGGAGCTTCAGGGTTCCTCCAGTATCTTGGCTGTGCCTAGTACTGCACATTTCTGGTGTTTAGGGCCTGTTCCTGTGCAGCCAGGATGAGAGCCTCTGTGCAATATAGAGCCAGAGCAATATAGGCTCAGATCTACCACACCAGACAAGACCCAAGGTGTAGATTGTGCAAGGAGGCCCCTGAGACAGTCCAGCACATAACAGCAGGGTGCAAGATGCTGGCAGGGAAAGCGTACATGGAACGACATAACCAGGTGGCGGGCATAGTGTACAGGAACATCTGTGCAGAATATGGACTGGAAGCCCCGAGATCGAAGTGGGAAACACCCCCAAAGGTGGTGGAGAATGACCGAGCTAAGATCCTGTGGGACTTCCAGATCCAGACAGACAAGATGGTAATGGAGAACCAACCGGACATTGTGGTGGTGGATAAAGAACAGAGGAAAGCCGTTGTGGTGGATGTAGCAATACCAAGTGACTACAACATCAGGAAAAAGGAGCATGAGAAACTGGAGAAATACCAGGGCCTCAGGGAGGAACTGGAAAAGAACTGGAAGGTGAAGACCACAGTGGTGCCTGTGGTCATCGGGGCCCTCGGGGCAGAAACCCCCAAACTGGAGCAGTGGCTAAAACAGATCCCAGGAACAACATCAGATATCTCAGTCCAGAAATGTGCAGTACTAGGCACAGCCAAGATACTGGAGGAACCCTCAAGCTCCCAGGCCTCTGGTAGAGGACCAGAGCTCAGAGGATGAGAAAGAAGAGAGAGAGAGAGAGAGAGAGAGAGAGAGAGAGAGAGAGAGAGAGAGAGAGAGAGAGAGAGGAGAACCCCCGCGGAGGGTGAGAAGGGAATTTTTATTTTATATATATATATGTGTGTATATATAAAATAAAATTTTATATATATAAAATCAATGACATGGTAAACATGAAGCCCTTTCCACCTGGAATTTACATAAAATAAACAGATAAAAATGGTGAATACATTTCAACAGTATTATTTTAGTGTTCCCTTTAATTTTATGAGCAGTATATATATATATATATATATATATATATATATATATATATATATATATTTTTTTTTTTTTTTTTTTTTTTTTTTTTGTTTGTTTGTTTTTTTTTACCAAGACAAAAAAAATCAAAACAACTTAATTTTCTAAATAGATGCTTCACCATAAAGGTAAACAGTTTGTCCAGGATATGTGGTGTCTGCAGAGATGGTAGCTGCTCTTTTCCTTAATTACCTTCCTGCATGGAGCGAATTTGACTTTGTAATTTAATGCCTTGAAATTGGGCCTCTGTCTCTTTAAGAAACGCCTCCTCTCTCTGAAACTCCGCCTTCAGGAAGTCATCACAACATGGCTCCTCTATTAACCATATAATAACATTTTTTTAAAAGCACTGAACTGAGAAGTAGCTACTATAATGTGCTGATGCACAGCTCCAACAGGTGTTTGCTAATTGCTGCTGGCTAGTCTGAAGGAGCTGAGTGGGGGAGTTGCAGGAGGAGGGGCTGTTCTGTGAGGCAAAAGCTAAAAAACTTGGAAACTGCAGCTTGGTAACATTTTATTTGAAGGGGTGTGCATGAGACTGAAATGACAACGGTCACAAACATGAAGGAGTCTTCATGAATGTTTGTGACTGCTGTCATGAAGTGTCATTTGGTAAATAACTTTTAATTGACATTTTATGCAAATTTTAGTGCAACTTTGCATTTCATGACAACAGTTGTAAATATTTGTGAAGACTCTGTCGTTACATGACAGGTGTTATGTCAGTCTCATGCACACCCCTTCAAATAAAGTGTTACCCTGCAGCTCCAGGTGTGTCTTTGATAATCATAACATGATATAAAACTCAAAAAAGTTGAAATAAAATAATACTACCCCTTTAATCAAACTTGTTCACTGAGACCTTGGCGGAAACAAAGACCACATTATGGCAGCCTTGACCGGTAAAGAGCATTCAGATGAAGCATCATTTTGCACAAGAAAATATTTCAACTTCAAAATCATGTTTTCTGTGCATCCAAACAGGAGAAACAAACTATGCAGTTACTTAATATTATGACACTCTGCATCATGTTCTGCAGATTGTCCTCCACAGCTTTTACTTGACAAACAACGCTCCTTAACATACCACAGCCTCCTCCTTTATCTATAAATCCATTTTCAGTACATCTGGCTCTGATCGCGAGCATTGTGATTTTTTTTTTTTTTTTTGACCAGGGCAGTCCGCAAATATTCTCCTCCCTCACCACCACCCTTCACCCGCCACCCGTCTCTGTATTTATGCTTCCTCATGCAGACCTAATAAAACACTGGGGGAAAAAATCCAAACTTCTCTAACCAGAGGAGCAGAGAGTCAGGCAACGCTACATAAGAACAATATTATCTTTATCAACTGAGGTCACAGATGAAATTTATAACAAAGTTACAAACCCCTCAGACGGGAAAATAATAGCCCCCACCCAAAAAAAAAATTTAAATAAAGAGCGAGTCTTTAAACTGTGATATATGAACATCATATCCTCTGCGTTCCCGGCGGAGCAGGCAGCTGTCACCACGGCCCTATAAATCCGACGCGGCTCTCCGCTTCAGAGTGTGACTTTAGTCATCCATCAACGCCGTCCGCCATAAATCCAACGCGCTGCCACACGTCTTTCTGTGGTTAATGATAAGACGCGGGGCTGGCTTAATTGAATCCGGTCGTCTGATTGTTTTGCTTCTGATGCTGCCAGGGATGTGAATATTATTTTTGTTGTTTAGTCTGGAACAAAGTGGATGAGTCTGATGCCAAGGTGGTTATTAATAGGATTCAGGGAGGGTTTTTTTTTTTCACTTAAGAGAGACTGTGTTTTACGGCTTCGCGTTAAGCAAGAGGAGATTAGATGATGGGATTCGCCAATTTGCTTTTTTTCTCTTTAAAAAAAAGGAAATGGAAATGTGGATGACATGGATGCAATATATCAAGGGCATAGTAATCCATCTGTTTCCTGAAATCAAAAAGATTAGAGATCTCACTCAATGTAGAGATCCCAGCTGGGCAAAGGCACATACACCTCCAAATTGCCCATACAGTGGACCCCCGGTATTCACGGGAAGTAAGGACCACAGCAGAATCTATGAAACTAAATTGGGGCCATAAACTTTGTTCAAAATAAAATGAATTTGAGATGGAAACACAAAATGTTTGGAAACTGAAAAAAGTACCAGCAAATAAGCCTGAATCTGAAATGTAGTTTTGAATTATTTTTTCATTTTCAATTACATTTCTTTTTACAGTTTTAAATATTTTGTCAGTTTCAATTTTTTTTTCCTTTTGTGGCCCCAATTTAGCTCCATAGATCTGCTGACAGGTGCCTATCAATAGCTCAGCCACCAAATAGACCTTAAAATACTATATGCAGAGGAAACTATCTTGGCATTAAAGCAGAAGCTAACATCTACAGTCGTTTTTACTTCCACTTTTGGGGGTGCAAAAAATCAACCAATCAGGTTCAAGGAAGATAAATAGTGAGACAACTGAAGCACACTGGAATGATATTTAAGTGTAGTTGGGTCCCAGAGAAACTGGTGTTAAACAGATATCTCACTGCTAACTTGATTAGCACCGTGTCAGGGTTTTCTCGATAGCACCACCTGCTGTGAAGGGGTAAAAAATGCCTAATTTCATCTAAGGTGTCTCATGACTTTTGGCAGAAATTTGTTTTGTAAGCAAGTACAGATCATTTTGTCTGTGAGGGGAGTTTGTATAATGTTTGGAATATTTTTTTTTTTGCATAGATATATTTATTCAGAAGGTTAAGCCATACAAAATCTACATCAAATGTATAATACTACCTTCTGTTTTTTTTTTTGTGTGTGTGTGTAAAAACACTTCAAAAATAAAACCCACCCCACCCACTCTCTCCATGTAAGAACATATACAGTAATATAATTAACACATAACATATTTTGAAAGGCTAAAGTCAAGAGAAAAGAAATTCAACAAAAATATCGAGCAAAAATTAAACGTAAGAATTGAAATAAGACAGTGAAAATCAATACATATCAGTCTCTCAAGTCCAATCTGGTTAGAAGGTTCAGAAAAGGAATCCAAATCTGGTTGAACTTAACCAATGTCCCCCGTAATGAATGAGAAATTTTTTCAGGAGTACAGTATGACAACAGTTCATTGATCCAATGTTTCTGGTTTGGAGGCTCCATAGCTTTCCAATTTTTAAGTATACACTTTTTTGCTGCAGATGATGCTAACAAAACAAAGTATTTCTTGCAAGGATACAATTTCAAGGACATAAGATCTCCAAGTATCCAAATTTTGGGATCAGCATCTAAAGAATGCTCACAAACTGCTGATGATATCTGAATTACATTATTCCAGTAGGTTTGCAAGTGTATACAACTCCAAAGCATATGCATAAGATCCCCTACACACATTTTACACCTTTGACATTTGTCAGTGATGTTGACATTCAGTTTATTCAACCTGTATGGGGTATAATATATGCGGTGCAAAATATTAAATTGAATTTGTCTGTGCTTAGTTGATGTCAATATTGTTTGAGATGAATTTAGCAATCTACTCCAGTTTTTGTCATCATATTTGCAGTTTAAATCTGACTCCCATTTAGATTTTATTTTATTTTCATAAACTGGTGAGTGATCAAGAACAATTTTGTAAACACAAGAAATAAGTCCTTTTGTAGTGGTACGTTTAGTATCTAGTAAACATGTTTCAAGGAGAGTTTCCTCTGGTTTATTTGGAAATATCTCTGTTTGGCTCTTAATCCAGTGTCTGATCTGTAAATATTTGAAGTAATTGTGCCTATGTAAGTCATAAAATTCAGATAATTGACTAAAGCTGGCAAAGACATTGTTGGTATAAAGATCGCCAACTATTCTAATGCCTTTTCTGACCCAAGTTTGTAATATACCATCTGCTATAGGCTGAGGAATGTTAGGATTATCTTTAAGTGGTGCCTTAACCAAAAATTCTATGTTTAGATTTAAGAGGGCATGTAGTTGAAGCCATGCATTAAAGGTAGCTAAAATTAAAGGATTTGATGTGATTTTAGAGAGTTGTTTTTTAGAACCCAGAAAGGGGACAATTGATAATGATGTGGATTTTAGTTCTTGTTGTTCAATTGAGATCCACCTCACATCGTTACCATTTGAATGAATCCACATCCATAGTGTACGGAACTGGGAGGCCAAGTGATACACTCTGAAATTTGGGAGATTTAATCCACCTTTAGCATAAGGTGCCTGTAAAGTAAGAAGCTTAACTCTTGGGACTTTCTTTTGCCATAAAAATACAGATATTGCTTTATCCAAATCTTTAAAAAATGTCATTGGTACTTTTAGAGGGACACATTGAAATAAATAAATAAATTTAGGTAATATAGACATTTTAATTGTATTAACTCTGCCAATCAAAGACAATGGGAGACCAATCCATCGTTCCAGTTCCGCTTTAGTTTTGTTTATTAATGACATGTAATTCTTTTGGTAAATCTGCTCATATGATGAGCTAATATTAATGCCAAGGTATGTAAAACCATCTGGGCACCATTTAAATGAACCAGGAAGTAATTGCGTCTCCTGCTTTGTCATATTAAGTGGAAACGCTTCACTCTTGGAATAATTTATTTTGTAACCAGAAACTGCGCTGTATGACCCAAGACATGTCAGTAAAGATGGAAAAGATTTAAATGGCTGGGAAATAAATACTAATAAATCGTCCGCATATAGCGCAAGTTTATGTTCATCTGTACCTACCCTCACACCTGTGATAGATAAGTCAGAACGGATAGCAATTGCCAATGGCTCTATGGCAATGGAAAATAGGCTAGGAGAACTCGGGCAGCCCTGTCTACAGCCTCGGGAGAGTGAGAAGGCGTCCGACAGGACCCCATTAGTCAATATCTGTGATCTAGGATTATTAAAGAGTGTTCTTACATATCTAATAAAGGTTTGACCAAAATTCATAGCTCTCAGAGTCTCAAATAGAAAATCCGGTTCAATTCTGTCAAACGCCTTCTCAGCATCCATAGAAAGTATTACCAAGGGGGACTTCTTTCTTTTAGTAATATCAATAACATGCAACAACCTCCTAATGTTGTCTGCTCCCTGTCGATTCTTAACAAAACCCGTTTGATCTGAATTAATAATTTTTGGTATTATTCTCTCCAGTCGAGATGCTATAATCTTAGACAAGATCTTATAATCTGCGTTGAGAAGGCTGAGGGGTCTATAGTTACCGCACTTTTGTCTATCCTTTCCAGGTTTGGGGAGTAATGTTATTGTTGCAAGTTCTAAAGATCGAGGAAGTTCTGTCCTTTGGAATGCCTCTTTGATCATGTTTGTAATAGGGATAAGTAATTTGGTTATAAAGGTTTTGAAGTATTCAATTGGGAAGCCATCTGGCCCTGGGGCTTTATTATTTTGTAATGATTTTATAGCAAGACGGATCTCCTCTTCACTTATCTCACTATCCAAGATGTCTTTGTCAGTTGTGTTAATCTTAGGTAAATGCAATCTTTTCAAAAATGTTTTTATATCTATCTTACCTTTGTTAAGTTCAGATTTATATAATGTTTGATAATATTTTTTAAATTCCAAATTTATGTCTTTTATATTTTCTAAATGTCTACCATCATCTGTTTTAATACTCTGAATAAATTTTTCATTATCTTCCTTTTTTATCTGCCACGCCAATAATTTGCTTGTTTTGTTGCCAAATTCATAATAGTGATATTTAGTCCTTGCCATTGCTGCTTCAGTTTTACTTGTACACAGATTATCATATGAAATCCGTTTTTGCTTTAAGATGCTCAGTAATTCTGGTTGTTTTGTTCTAGCATGGTCAATTTCCAAAGTTCTTATATCTTTTTCTAGTTGAAAAATTTGTTCCCTTTTTTGTTTGTTTCTATATGAAACATATGAAATAATGTGCCCCCTCATGTAAGCCTTGAGCGCTTCCCATATATTTGAATGTGAGGAGGTATTTGAATTTACTTCTAAATAAATATCAATTTTGGTATTCATGAAAATGACAAATTCAGGGTCCCTAAGAAGATATTCTCTGAACCTCCATCTAGGGAAGAAACAGGTTGGTGAAATTCTAATTTCATTTGTATGGGATTATGGTCTGAAATTGTGGCTGCTAAGTAAGAACATGTTTTGATTTGTGATACAAGTGGGAGAGAGGTCAAAAACATATCAATTCTTGAATATGAGTTGTGGACATTAGAATAGAAAGAGTAGTCTTTGGTGGTTGGGTTACATAAACCCATACATCCCCCAATCCCAATTCCCTCATACCTTGAGCCAGAGCTACCGCTGATCTAGATGGTGTAGCGGATTTAGTAGAGGAGCGATCCATGAGTGGATCTAGAACCAGGTTATAATCGCCACCCAATATACATGGAGCTTCAACCATTGCTAGTTTTAAAATTAAATCTTTAAAAAATTCTGGGTTGTCTAAGTTTGGGCCATAAACAGATACAAGTATTATTCTGTTTGTATTTATTACACAGTCTATCAAAATCAATCTGCCAGCTCTGTCTTTTTCCATATAATTTAACCGGAATCTGAGGTTTTTATTAATAAGTAAGGCTACACCTCTGGCTTTAGATGAAAAAGAAGAATAAAATACTTGACCAACCCAATCTCTGTGCAACTTTAAATGTTCTACATCTGTGAGATGGGTCTCTTGGATAAAGGCGATGTCTGTGTTTTGCTTCTTAAAGAATGTTAGAACTTTCTTCCTTTTAATGGGATTATTAATCCCTCTAACATTCAGTGAGATACAGTTTAGTAGTCCTGTCTTATTCATTTTAAATATTGTGAGAAAATGCTCTGACTAAGTGATAACATAAGATGTATAATTTGGAGTAAAAAAAAAGGCGATCTCTGACTCTTGCTAACAGTTTACAGGCTTCGTACATCACAAATTGAACCTCATGGAGAGAGTTTCCCACAAACCCCAAACTAAAGAAATAAAGAGGAAAAAAAAAAAGAACCCACATTTAAACCCCAGTAATCCAAAAACTGAAAAAACAAAAACAAAACAAGAAGAAAACAAATCGTGGGTTAACTTCTGCTTCTAAACATTTATGGTATCCCCAGCAGAGAACATTTTTTCTGAAAATGAATGTTACGATTGCTCCATCAAGAAAGACAAAAAGGAAAAAATACTCACGGCTATAACTCTACTTAATATCTACCGTTAACAGTCCTGGTGCTGGTCATCTTGAAAAGGAAATAGTCTATCCCTCATCCTGAACCGTGGACAGGAAGATCTCCACCTCAGACGGACCCGAAAACAGTTTAAATCCACCTCCGTGTCGAATACTCAGTTTAGCAGGGTAGCGGCTGGCGTATTCAATGTTTTTCTCCCGTAGTTTTTTCTTCACTTCGTTGAAAGCGAGCATTTTGCGTTGGATCTCAATGCTGTAATCCGGATAAAATGAAACTCGATTGTTATCCAACTTCACCGTTCCCTTGTTCCTGGCCAAACGAAGTACTTTGGCTTTGTCCCTGAAGTTCAGAAATTTCACGAGAATAGGTCTGGTCCGCTCCGACGGCCTCCCCAGGCGGTGAGCCCTCTCGATAGTAACCGGGGTTGGGAAGTGTTCCTCCCCAAGAAGCCGCGGGATTAGTCGCTCCAGATATCCAACCATGTCGGTACCTTCTGACTTTTCTGGGATATTTATGATTTTGACATTTGACCTCCTGATCCGGTTTTCCAAGTCGTCGCTTTTGTCCTTCAGGAAAGTTACCTCCTTCTCCATTTTTAATATACGAGCTTGTACATCAGCGAGGTTGTCTTCGTTAGCTCCAATTCTGGTCTCCATTTCCTGCACCTGTTCAGCCAGTGTTGACATTGACGACTCCATTTTTGTTAGCGACTGTTGGATATTATCCGTTTTTAGGTTAATATGCATAGTGAGCTCTTCTTTCGATTCACGGATAGCCTTCATCAGAGATTTCAATGTTGGTTTGTCTTGTTCAGACGCCATCTTCTCCACGTGAGAAGCCTCTCCCTTGAGTCGCCGAAAAAGGTCCAAAAACCGGCTAAGTTCCTGCACCAATTAGTCAGGTTCGAATAGTAGGTATTTAGCCACTGTTTCAGAAGTTAATTCTGTATTTGGAGCAATGTAGTCATCAATATAAAGCCATATTTGCTGAGGATTACCTGGAGCTCACCGACACACGTCTGCCTGCAATGGGTGCATCACGTGACTCCGTTCATGTTTGGAATATTTTGACAGGAAATTAATTCCATACACATTCCCTGCTGATTCCAACACATTTTGGAAACTCACACCACTAACTTGTTCTCAATAAGGTTGCAAAGTGGAGCCTATTGTGGTCTATAACTCACCTATGTAGTTCTTTGACACGGCGACTTCTCTGATCTCGATGTGAACTGATCCTTTTGGGATCTGAACCACCTCCATGTAGCCTGGGAAACCAAAAAAACCGATCATTTGAAGGGACCATGACCAACCTCCTCTATGTGACATATTACTCCAGCACAGATGAGACGTAAGGTTACGTCTGACTCTAAGTAGGAGTACATATAGATTAAATTCCAAACCACCCAAAAAGGACAAAGCAACCATGTAGGAAGACAAAAAGGCTCCATTTTTATTTTTCCCCCTTTTTCTTTTTTTACTGTCCATCATGCACACGTCATATTTTTAGGTGGTTTACAAGCCATACCATAGAAGGAGAAATATGTTTTCTCCTTCTCCTGCTCTCTATAGACAAACCCAGACCGCACTATACACCAAGCGGCTGATTCTTGCACTCCCTGATCTAATTAACGGGAAAAAATATGTTAACATCCGTATCTTGACACAGCTATGGTAATCGTGATAAAGGGAAATGATTACCTTCCCGGTTCCAACCAAGTACAAGACCGGTTGACCAAAAGAGGGCTGAGTCACATTATGGTCTGACAAACAAAGCAGAAAGCGCTATCTCTCTACCGCAGTTCATCAGTGGAGATCTAACACAACTCTGACGTGTCGACCCTCTTCTCCTAAACGTCGGGGCAGCAGGTCAGACATGGTTTACCTCCTCTGGGCAGAGAGTCGTTGAAGAGCCCCTCAGTGGCCTCGCAGGTGCTGCCGTCCCCTCCGCACACACGGCAGCGGTCTTCTCTTGCGACCGAGTCCAGGATGTTGTCGCAGCCCACATGCTTTGGAGGCAACAGAGGAAGCGAGGCAAAGTCAGGATTGTTAAAACTGATTAAAGGTTGGGATTGTTTCATCACGGCTCACGTTAGCTTTACCTTACGTTTTGTTTGACTTTTCTAATAGATAGATTTAGTTGAGAACAAGCTAGGCTACTCGTATTCAGTCTGACAAAAGGCTTACAAACACAAATTCAACATAGTTTATGTGATAGACCAACATAAAGTAGCTCATGACTGTGGAAGGGAGGGAAAAAATACCAAGGACTATGTTAGCAAATTAGCTAATGGCTAGAAAACCTACGTACAAAAAACAATGGTTGCTCTGTTTTTAACATGTATCATTGCTTAAAGTTCTGTCCTTGAAGAAATGAATTTGAATCGAACTGAATACACGTCATTTCCGATTACTTCTCTGATGTGTTCAGGGTTATCTGCAGTGTAAGGTTAGCGGCCCACTTAGCATTTAGCTTGTAGGACAAAATTAACATTTTTTTGACCCATCTGGCAAAGGCCACACAATATCACACAAAGCCTCAAAAATTCAATGAAATCAGTGGTGGCAATAAGACAAAAAATGAGAAGCCTTAAGATGTGTAGATACATTCCAGATATCAGCAGGGTTTAGCTGCTATAGACAGTTACGGGTTGAAAATTGGTAAACGTTTCAGTCATATCCAAAAGTTCAAGTGTTTTAACTAATATGCCAGAGAAACTTGTTGGAACGACTTGAGTTTTCACTGGCTGTGAGGAGCACAGAGCTGCACCTCCCCTATTGTTGCTCCACTGCAGGTCAGCTAGCCAAAAGAAGGCTACTACTACTCTTTACTTTTGTGAAAAAATGCAGAAAGTCATGCTGAGGAAACTGAAACATGACCATGCATTGATCTTATGAAGGTAGTACTGTCTTAAAAGGGAGATAAAGGCATGTCTGGCAGATAGCCATGCTAATTTAGAAGCTAACGTTAGCTTGCTATAGCAGTGTTAATCTGTAAATGGTAAAGCAGCAAAAAGGTATATTCTGTGCAGCTGGAATTGGAAAACTACTTTTATTTGGTGTTTATTTAATGTAGTAACAAAATGTACATAAAAACAATAATAAATCTTAGATATATTATTTGTTATTTTGAAAGAAGAAGGACTGCATATTTATTTGATTTAACATAAAAGTAACTTGTTTTTGTAATATTCTCATGTTTAAATTGTTGCATAGACACAGTTATACTATGTACTACAGTGATTTTTTTATTTTTTACTCAAGGTTCTCATGCTGACGTATTTCTTCAGTGTAGTGACATTACCCTCCCTTATACATGTTTCTAATGCTTTTTTTTCTGAACCAGAGCGAAACAATTTTGCTACTAGCTCAGGTTCTTATTTTTGCGACACTTTTAATCAAGAGCAGCTACGTCGGGATAGGTTTTATGCTGTTTGCAGGCTTACTGTGTCCTTCTGGCAGAACCGTCCCAGCGATTTCTGTCTGTTTCCAGCGTTTATGCTACGCTAAGCTAACAGCTGCTGTATATGAGGGAAAGCTAAGCAGGTTTATTGAGAGCTGGCATCAGTCTAAGAGAAAACAAATGAACACAGTTCCCTCCTGAAGCTGAAACAGGACTGGCTCATCCAGTGTGGGGGATTTCAGAGGGAAGGATTTGTCTTTTGTTTGTTTATGAAGGAAGTCAACAGAGTACAACAATGCGCTCCACCTTTTATTTAGCCAGTATTCCCACAGCCTCATGGAAATCCACTTCCTCCACTGTTTTAACTCCGGATTCAGACATTTTATACATGTGCTGCAGTATAATAATGAAATCCAGCTGGGGTGTGTTGTTGCCAGAAAGTTAATCCTGACTTTATTCTTTAATGTTCTGATAACACTGACTACACGGTAATTCAGCTGAGTTCAAAGTCAAAGAGTTTAGTGTTACGGGATTACATTATGGTTCGTTTTGTCACCTGACCTTGGGAGCTTATTGACATCCGGCACCTTTATTTGTCATTCGTCACCTCGGCTTTAAAGCATTACAGTTCCATTTCGTATGTTGTTTTTTTTAAGCACAACAATACACAAACATCAATCAGATTGTGGGGGAAAACATCAATAGTTCAGCCTTGCCACAGATTCTCAACAGAATTTAGGTTAGGACTTTGACTAGGCCATTCTTACAAACTGCTCCAATCTAAACCCCTCTATTATACCTTTGCGTTAGTGGAAGATGCAGGAGTACTGATAAATCGGGCCTGGTTTTCTTTATTTTGGAAGAGCTACCCCCAGCAAAAGTCTAAGTGACTGTTAGCCAGGTCATGTCTGCTAACAATAGTCATAACACCATTGCCAATTCAGCGACTTTCTTGCTGTGTTTAGCAACATTTCAGACAGAAACATCGGTATGGGGCAAAATCATAATCAGCAGGTCAAGTGTTTTAAAAATCCTAATCAGCAATCGGAAAGAAAACTGCAATCGGTGCACCAAAGGTGAAGTTCTGGCTCAGCCTCGAGTCTGTTGTGGCTTCTATCAACTCTGCTGAAAGCAAAATCCCATTGCATGATGCTGCCACCACCATGTTTCACAGTGGAGATGTTGTGAGCAGACAGACTCCGTTTTACACCTCAACTAAGACATTACTCAAAGGGAACTAAATGCAAATGTATGTCAAACTTTTCAGATTTTTTTTTGTAAAAATGAAGAAAAAACTAAAATAATTTCGTACTACTCCTTGTTGGCACATAAAATACAAATAATAAGTTAGAATTGCTTGTAATTGTCCAAATTTAAGCAATTTTGAGTTGGAAAAAGAGAGTTCATGAATTAGAACCTCGCAGATAAAAGTGGGACGCAGGATTCAAACTGGAAACAGCTTCTGGCCATCTAACAACACACAATGTTGTGTGTGTTTGCGAGTGTGTGCGTGTGTTGGTTCCACTCTCTTTTTTGAGAATCAGATTAAGTTGTTGGCAGAGTCACTGCATTCGTGCAAGCTGAATCAAATTGTCGGTCAGTGAAGTCAACGCAAATCTTTAAGGATGAACCAACAGAATCAATTTACAGCTAGTCACTAGGAAAACGATTTACCATCAGAAAAACCTTCTCCTGCACACACACACATACACACGCACACACGCACACGGACACACACATGCATACACACAAGCCCCACAATGATTTATGCTCATGAAAACAAAGCGAGCACCAACTGCCAACTCCTTTCAATAAAACCGTATTTTGCCTTGTTATTAAATCGGCCTTTTCAAATATAAAGAAAATCGTTATTCAATAAAAACTGGATTTTTTTTTTTTGCTGTTTTATTTACCATGAAACAATCCAGAGTGAGGCTGCAGGGCCCTGATAAGAGCTCCTCCAGCGTCACTCGATCGCAATCAGAGACTCAAAGACCTGATTGTTCCTCACTGGAGAATAGTTGTTTTTTTTTTTCTTTCTCTTTGCTTCAGGAATTGTGTTTATACAATCAGTATCCAGCCGTCAACGACGACCCAGGAGGAGAAGGAGGAGGGAAAAGTCGAGATAGAGCGATGGCGGAGCGTTTTATTTGACAAAATTAAACGGCCAGCATTTACAATCACAAGAGCGCACTTAAGATTACGCGCTATCGGAGCGCGCTCGCGCTACGTCCGTGCGATGAATGCGAGTGTTTCTGCTTCCTTTGAGCTTACTTGGACAAATCGAAGGGAGGGTTTTCTCCTCTTTTCTAGGGAATTAAGTATAATTGAGCAAATGACCATAACTGTAAAATGTTTTCTTTTTCCAGAATTATTTAAGAGGGAGGCTGCTGCTGCTGCATGAACAGACCTAAATAATGGCTTTCCTTGCGAGCGCCGCTGTGCCAGGTCATTACTGTTTTCAGGGCTTTGTTTGTGACTCGCTCTCTCTGCCTCTGGTTTGGGCTGAGCTGAGTGGAGAGCAGCACGGCGAGGGTCAAAAGACACAATTATCAGATTAAAGTCAGAATTATTTCTTTTGTTTCGTCTGTTTTCCTTTTCGCAAGCTTTTAAAAACAGCTGTTTACAGATGTTCTCTAGCCATTTTGCAAAAAAATTGCATCAAAAATACAACATTTTTTGTTCTAGTTTCTAGTGCAAATATCTTAGTGGAGTTGAAACAAGACAAAACTAATTTCAGTACTGCTTTCAATAAGTCTCTCCTTATAGATGAGAAGGAGACAAAATCTTCTGGTTGACCTTTGACCTAAGATGTATCAAGTTAGGAGTCCAGAACTCAAAGTTTGGTCCAGCAGCTGAAATCATTTTGAGGAATGTCAGGAATTCTGCAGACGTCACTGGTTTCTTGCCAAATCTGTTCACATAGAGTTATTATACTAAACATAAATGTAAATGTAATTTGTTATCATATAGTTTCCTTCTCACCCTTACGTAAAGTATAATAAACAGTTACTAGTGATTTATAAGGTGTTTATAGATTGAATGATAAGCTATATATGTATAAACTATTTATTAGCCATGTATAAGGGGAGCCTTTTTGTAACGTGCCACCATTATGTCAACATATAATTATATAATAATAGCAATGTTAGTAATGTTTGCTGGGAAATCACTTTACTATATACATCAACTGTTTGCAGTCATATTTTGTAGTAGAAGAGGTTTCTATTATCATGAACACTATTTTAAAAATAGAAAAGCAACTTCTCTGTTTTTATTGTTGTACTTTCCCGCTACGTTTGCTAACATAAGACACTGTGCAACTCCAGGGGGCTAAGCCCCCTTGTCTTCATACCTTAGTGTCGCCCCTGGCAATAAGTTAAATCTCTGGATTTAAAAGCTTTTTCTTTTCCCCTCCTCAGTTTGGGGTGCGAATACTTTTGCAAGCCACTTTTTATTGCTCAAATAATCTCAAACATTTCTTCTTGAAGGCTGTTTCAGTTGCTAGCTAAAGTATTAAAAAGCCACCAAGTTAAATTCCATAAAAGATCACATCAAATACAAATTATGCACAAATCTAAATGTCAATGTGTTTCTGTATGAAAACAACCACTTAAATTGCCGTTTTTCCTTCAGATGTTAGGGTAAATCACCTTGGCATGTGCTCAGCATTCCAGATGAGTGATGCTTGCTCGCCTTACCTTACACTCCCCGTTGATGCAGATGTCCAGAGAGTCAGCCTGACATCGGGTGCCGTCGACGACAGCAGGGGAGCGCTCCGTGTAGAAGTTATAGCCCTCCGCCAAGCAGTTGAGCGCGCAGGGCTTCACGCCACCTGGAAAACACAGCGAACATATCGTTACCTCCCGCTAAGCCTGCGCACAGAGAGAGGTCAGCGTGACCCAAAACCCGAGCCGCACGCTGAGCTGCAGCCGGTGTTGACAAAACATAAACGCATAAAAAATTCAGCAAACTAAAATCAACTCACCAAAAAAGAAAAAGAACAAAACGTGAAATCCAAAGAGACATAACGACCTGCCAACGACAATTAGCGCGATCCGTTTTTTTTTTTTTTTTACATAAACATGAAGCGATGTAGGTCAAGAGGTCAACGGTCGAACTGAACAGCTCTTTTGACAAATGAGATTACACTTGCATTGCAAGAATTTCAAAGACCGACTGGTTCCCAAAATCTCTACTAGTTCAACTCAGACAACTATGTCTCATCTTCTGGTTGACCCCAGATGCATCGAGCGAGAAGTCCAGAACTCCAAGTTTGGTCCAGCAGCAGCGGCTGAAAGGATTCAGAGGAATGCCAGGAACTCTGCAGACATCAAACAGAAGCGACTCTCTGTTGGTGTGAACGGGGAACACGGCTCCAGACAGGCCTGCAAGCCGTCAGCGGTTACACAGAGAGGACGACAGGTCTCACTGCTCTGCGCTTCAACAGAACAGGCTGCCTATGCAGTCTGGACAGACTGGACGGGTCTGGGATCCGATTGAAGTATTTGAAATGTTTGAGTAGGTATGGAAAAGGAGAGTAGAGTATTTATAGAGATTTTTCGTTCACACTGTCTCCATTCCTTCATCAGTTTCTCTTCCATATGTAAAACCTGACCACTGTGGTTCAGTTTATGGATCTTAAAAAGGCCGTATTATGTATTTTCCAGGCACACAGTGCCATTTTATAACAAGTAACTATATTGTTATAAAAATGCTGTATATATCAAATATGACTTAAAAGATTTCTGATTTTGTGATTTAAAGCCTTGAAATTGGCTCTGTCTCTTGCTCTTTCTGAAACTCCGCCTTCTGTAAATTATCACAACATGGCTCCTATATTAACCCTTTAACAACGTTTTTACCAGCGTTTCACAGAGAAGTATCTCTTATAATGAGCTCAGCTGATGTTCCACCAGGTGTTTGCTAATTGCTGCTGGCTAGTCTGAAGGAGCTGATTGGGGAGTCATTAAGGAACGAGCTGTGAGGCGGAAGCTTGGAAGCTGCAGCTCAGAGGACAAACTTTGACCTTGAAGGCGGAGCTAGGTCCACCCAGTTGTTTTGCACAGCTGAATGGTTGCCACAGAGACAAAAGGATTTTTCAAACCTGAATGAAAGAGTCAAAGCAACACTCCAGGTGTGTTTTTAAAATACGATGTAAAGCTCAAAAGAGTCAATTTTCCATAATAACGCCCCTTTAAGGGCTGGCTTCAGCCTGTAATTGTTGCTTCTTTTGTGAGGATCTTGTGGATAAAAGCACTGCCGTTGTGAACTCACCCCCAGTGTAAGGCTTCCAGTTGTAATACTTCCCACGGAAAGGCATGTTGTCAAAATCAGCACACTGCTTCTCCCTGAAATCCTGAGATCCAGCTGGGCATGCCTGGAAAAAAAAAAAATTATTTTAATGCTTAGGATTTTAATAATCAAACGTGTAAACATTATTCACTTCTTTTTATTTTCATGTGATTCAAATCCCTATGTTGTATCCTCTCACCCAGTCAACACTGGAGATGACGTTACTTTCAGTCAGAAGAAACGTTAATTTAAAACATTTATTTAACCAAAATACCCCAAGCGTATGAATAATTTTGGCCTCATCTGGAAATTCCACTTAAATATGAAGTATTCGCGCTGACGCCAAGGCACGGCATTTGTGTCCAAAATATATTGTATTCATATTTATTATAACTTTCCAATCTTAGAATGTATGAAAAGCATAAACCAGTGATTTTATCTTTTTTTCCCTCCCTAACTCTCCTGAACCAAAGTTTACATAAACACCTTTCGATATCTGTGAAGCCGAAGCGGCTTATCAGAGCTGTGGCCACAAGGTTGTTGGTGCCTGTCGCGGCGGCAACCCTCGAACCCGTTGGTGGACACCTTCGGTGAGGGATGCTGTCAAGCTGAAGAAGGAGTCCTATGGGGCCTTTTTGGCCTGTGGGACTCCAGAAGCAGCTGATGGGTACCGGCGGGCGAAGCGGCATGCGGCTCGGGTCGTCGCTGAGGCAAAAACTCGGGCATGGGAGGAGTTTGGGGAGGCCATGGAGAAAGACTTCCGTACGGCTTCGAGGCGATTCTGGTCCACCATCCGGCGTCTCAGGAGGGGGAAGCAGTGCAGCACCAACACTGTTTACAGTGGGGATGGTGTGCTGCTGACCTCGACAGGCTCGAAGCTGAGCCTGTGGACTCTGGGTCGGGCTCTCCAATCTCTGGGGACGAGGTCGCCGAGGTGGTTAAAAAACTACTCGGTGGCCTCAGGGCCCCGGGGGTGGATGAGATCCGCCCGGAGTTCCTTAAGGCTCTGGATGTTGTAGGGTTGTGTTGGCTCACTCGACTCTGCATTATCACATGGACATCGGGTGCTGTTCCTCTGGATTGGCAGACCGGGGTGGTGGTCCCCCTGTTTAAAAAGGGGGGCCGGAGGGTGTCCTCCAATTACAGAGGGGTCACACTCTTAAGCCTCCCTGGAAAGGTCTATTCAGGGGTCCTGGAGAGGAGGGTCCGTCGGATAGTCGAACCTCGGATTCAGGAAGAGCAGTGTGGTTTTCGTCCTGGTCGTGGAACACTGGACCAGCTCTACACCCTCAGCAGGGTCCTGGAGGGTGCATGGGAGTTCGCCCAACCAGTCTACATGTGTTTTGTGGACTTGGAGAAGGCGTTCGACCGTGTCCCTCGGGGGGCCTTGTGGTGGTTCTCCGGGAGTATGGGGTACCGGGCCCTTTGATACGGGCTGTCAGGTCCCTGTATGACCGGTGTCAGAGTCTGGTCCGCATTGCCGGCAGTAAGTCGGGCTTGTTTCCAGTGAGAGTTGGACGCCGCCAAGGCTGCCCTTTGTCACCGATTCTGTTCATTACTTTCATGGACAGAATTTCTAGGCACAGCCGAGGTGTTGAGGGGATCCGTTTTGGTGGCCTTAGGATCGCATATCTGCTTTTTGCAGGTGATGTGGTCCTGTTGGCTTCATCAGATCGTGATCTGCGGCTCTCGCTGAAACGGTTCGCGGCCGAGTGTGAAGCGGCCGGGATGAGGCTCAGTGCCTCCAAATCCGAGGCCATGGTCTTGAGCCGGAAAAGGGTAGAGTGCCTTCTCCGGGTCAGGGGGGTCGTTCTGCCTCAAGTGGAGGAGTTTAAGTATCTGGGGATCTTGTTCACGAATGAGGGACGAAGGGAGCGGGAGATCGACAGACGGATTGGGGCAGCGTCTGCCGTGAAGCGGGCGCTGTACCGGTCCGTCGTGGTGAAGAGAGAGCTGAGTCAAAAAGCGAAGCTCTCGATTTACCGGTCGATCTACGTTCCCACCCTCATCTATGGTCATAAGCTTTGGGTCATGACCGAAAGAATGAGATCACGGATACAAGCAGCCGAAATGGGATTCCTCCGCAGGGTGGCTGGGCTCTCCCTTAGAGATAGGGTGAGAAGCTCGGTCATCCGGGAGGGACTCAAAGTAGAGCCGCTGCTCCTCCACGTCGAGAGGAGCCAGTTGAGGCTCGGGCATCTGGTCAGGATGCCTCCTGGACGCCTCCCTGGTGAGGTGTTCCGGGCACGTCCCACCGGGAGGAGGCCCCGAGGAAGACCCAGGACACGCTGGAGGGACTATGTCTCTCGGCTGACCTGGGAACGCCTTGGGGTTCCCCTAGAGGAGCTGGAAGACGTGGCTGGGGAGAGGGAAGTCTGGGCCTCCCTTCTGAAGCTGCTGCCCCCGCGACCCGACCCCGGATAAGCGGAAGAAAATGGATGGATGGATGGATGGATGGATGGATGGATGGATATCTGTGTTTAAGTTTACCGACGCGGAAGCCGATCATGATAACTCCGTCTCCAGTTCCTCCAGTTCACAGCAACGTGCCAATAAAAACGCCAGGATCTCCCACAGACAGCAACAAAGGACAACTTAAAAATAAAATATAATGTAAAAAAAAAAATATGAGCGTCTTCCAGCGTTTCATTGTTGACTCAGTGGGAACTGTGGTCTGCAGGCACGTTTCCCTAAAGTTTACTTTTCATTGGGAATCGGTTCTACGATAAATAATTGATCTGATTTAGAAACAGAAACAACACAAACCGCAGTCTGCGCGGGTAAGCGTTCATATTTTTCACCGAGCCGTCACACACGCGCTCACTGAATTCCCTGGACAGAGACCGGTCGGCGGTATGAAGCGGCGGTCGGGGCCTCTTGTTTGTTTTCCCAAAGAAAGCACTCGCCGCTTGCTCACTGCTGTTATTTATAAAATTTGTGGTTAAACGTCTAGTAGGGCTTAAACTATTTCAATTTTCACCAACAGGATAAAAAAAAAAAACTTCAGAAATAGTTGAACAGAGGTCTCAGTTTGCAGCCATTTTAAATATTTGCACAAAGCAAAGCGCTGAAGCTTTCAGAAAACTTTTGGGAATTGATGTTTTTTAAATCAGCTCTGAGACTGACAGAAGTGTCACTAGTGATACAAAATGTAAAATAAAAGGAATAAACGCAGACATACCTTGGGGAACAATAAATCCTACCGACTTGTACTTTTGTTTCCAGGCAATGTTTCAGATTAAGGATGCACCGATTCACTTTTTTCACTTCCGATACCAGTACCAATACCTGAGGTTTAGTATTGGTCAATATGGACCCCCCACAAAAAGACAGAGCTGAGTTGACTTAAAATGTTTCTTTTTTTAAACACAGACATAAATGTACTGAATTACAAATTTATTTGATAACTTTCCCAGTGTTGTATAGTAACTAAGTAAAAATACTTCACTACTTTACTTAAGTATATTTTGGAGTACTTCATACTTTCCTTGAGTATGAAAATTTTTGATAACTTTCACTTTTACTTCACTATATTTCCGAACTTAATTGCATACTTTTACTCTGATACATTTTCAATGTGTGGTTTAGTTACTCGTTACAAAAAAGCGAAAAAGAGAAACGCTAGTATTTTGACCCCACCTACTGATTGACTGCTACAAAGTCGATAGCCTACCCATTAAACACAAAGCAAAGTCTCGCGATGAGCAGCAGCCACATGTCCCTAATGCCACATAATGACCAGTTGTGTGTGCCAATAGTTTGTGAAGTAGAGTAATCGTAACGGCTTTTTTTCTTCATGTTGGCCGCATTTTCTGTACTGACTATTTATTTTTCTCATTTTCAGTACTGACTTTACTTGAAGGGAAAACTTAAGGCTTACAATAACTTTGTATTTTCTGTCCTGGAGGGGAAACTAAGAAGCTGGTTCAGTTGTAAAGCAGGTTAAGTTAACCTTGTAGGTAAAGCACCTAATTTTCTTAACTAAATGATGCCTGCAGGTATATCTATTAGCAGGTTTAATTTTGCCTGCACTTGGTTGTGTACATTATTTTAACTGTATTTAACAAGTTTTCCAAAATATAAAAAATGTCATTCAAACTGCATTTGCCTTGTTTTACTTTTTACTTATACTTTTCATTACATTACTTGAGTACATACATTTTTACAGTAATTTCCATACTTAAGTACAAGATGTTTCAGATACTTTAAGACTTTAACTCAAGTAACATTTCAGTCAGTGACTTGGACTTTTATCAAAGTCATATTTTGGAGAGGAACCTATACTTTTACTTGACTCTGAGATTTCAGTACTCTAAAATAGACTGTCCCAGAGGTTATTGCGATAAATGACATTGCGGACCTTTATCTTGGCATATCTACGTGAAAAGGTCTGAAACAATTTTACAAAACTTCCAGCAGCCAGAAATATTCCTTTTAATGAGGAATGGGGTGCAGCTACTGCTGCCGCCACAGAACCATATTTGGTAAGAGTGCTGCTCTGTTGGTCGTTGGTTGTGTGAAGTTTTGCCATTACCTGGAAGAAACTCTGGATCCCATTCAGTGCGATCATCGTCCGGATGGCTACCCATCCGAACAAGAACCCATTGTCCTCCAATATCTCTGTCTGGGAGTCAGATCTGTAACACCCTATGGTTTCTCCCAACTTTTTCCATCTTAGCATGATGAGGACTATGCAGTTAGACAACTGTGTCCATCGTTGAATGTCACGATCTCACAGTCGTGTGACATAAAGTATCCACTCTCAGATCTGATTTAGGTAGAAATGTAAGAAAATTCACTGTGGAAAAGATGAGAAATGTCTATCTTTTCAAGAGTTTGAGATGATACATAAAGAAAAATAAACTTTGCAGTTGATCAAGACGTAATAAAGAGTCAGGGCCTATAGGCATATTTTCATTTGGTGCCCCCCCTCCACCAACACCAGAAGAATCATCATTCTTCAGCTACTCTACTGTAGCTGTGATTAGTGTCATTTAATTAGCTTACATCATAACAAGGTTTTTACAGCAGTTGATGTTAACCTTACAAGAATAGCAAAAGGAAAAAATACAATTATTTGGATTTTGAAATGCTGAGTGGTATTTAAGTGTACCGTAATATTGTCACTATTTGAAAGTATATCAGCTGAGAGACATTGAATTTACAGTAAGAATTTTAGGAAGCTTAATTATATTTCAGCAACAGTGGAATAAACTTCCACCAGCAGCAGAAAAAGATTAACTTATTGTGCAACAACTATACAAAATATTATGGAAATAATTTTTTTGCAAGTGTAATAGCAATTACTTTGTATTATTCATCGTTATTTTAAATTACATATATATATATATATATATATTATCATTAAAATAAAATTTAATGACAAAAATGATTGAAAATGACATTTTCAATCATAATGCCACCTTACTTTTATCATGACAAAGATAAATCCAAATTCTTATCGCGGTAAGAAGTTTTCCATGATAAACGATACAATAAATGCCCTCCCCTCAGGTGAAGTCATAAAAATGGACTCACGTCGGTGTTACAGGATCTGTACCGTTTTCTCTCTCCAAGACAATACTTGCCTCCTCCAGACGGGCTGAAAGGAACAGGAGATTTGAATGAATGGGGGTAACTAGAGAGAGAGGGGGGGAAAGAAATTGTTAAATTGTTAATTTAGCATCTCGAATTACAACAATTATTTATTTTTAGGAGCGGCTGGACTCCGCACACAAACACGTTTTGGTGGCTAAGTCTCTGCTGGGACACAGAAGCGTGTTTGTGTGTGAAAGCGCTGCCGTGCTGAGTCTGCGTTTCATTCATGAAACTCAAGCTCCGCCGAGACCCCTTAAGTGTGACGTGACATTTAGGTTTGGACGAGACGAGCGTTCTGTAACTCCAGAACCATTCTCTTTTCAGAGAATCTTTTTTTTTCCTACCTCCACGTCTTTGAGGGATTTATTTTTCTTCTTTTATCCCTCCTTTCTCCTTCATTAGCCTCTCTTTTTCCTCCATGATTATTTCCACTTCAGTGCAAAAGAGGTTCCTGTAATGAATGTGTTCGAGGCTCTGCTGGCTGTGTTTATTCATCCCTCCTCTCCACTTTGCGCCGACGCCTGAGCTGCGCTGATTACCGTACACAGGTGGTCCACATTACGCTGGTGCCTTCCCTTTCCCACCCTGCTTCTCCTCCCCATTTTATTCGCCGTCTCTTCCTTTTTGTCTTCCCGTGGCGTGTGTGATGCAACACCTCTGCTTCCAAAACAACAGAATGCAACAGTGGAAGACGAGTAAAAAATTCCAGATGTCTGCATGCAGGCCGGGGATGGTCTGGTTGGTCTAAATAAATGTTGCTAAATATAACAAGAACGTTGTTGAGTTGTTAAGAGTGGGTTGACTGTTGTTAACTGTAAACATACAGAAATGACCTGGTGGACAGCCAAACCTCTGTCAGTGCAGAGAAAAGAGCGGTTGATTTTTAGACGTTTGCCGAGGAAGATAAGATCAGTGGATATGATCAGCATCACAATTAAGGAAATCAGGGCGATTAGCTGATTAGCATCTCAAATGCTACCTGAACTATGACACCAAATCCCAGAGGAGTTGAAAAGGAGGCGGGAAGGCAGGACCGATGAGAGACGGAAGAAGTTTAGTCATCAGGCTGTCATACAGTGGCAGCCGTCAGTCAGAGGCCTCTTCAGATTCACTGCACGACTGACTGCTACTGGAGGTTCTTCCTGCCCACAGCTTCAGCATCCATGACGACATTTTGAGTTTTGGCAACGTTTAACTTTTGGGGGGAATAAGTGAGGTAGGGATGGACAATATGACTGAAAAACATCTCATGATATGGAAACATCGTTAGAAATGTATTTTCTTGGAGTGTTTATAGGATAACCTATCAGTTTGCTGACTAAAAGATCTATTGTTTGACTTGTTAATTGTGGGAAATCAGTGTGCAAGACTGAAAAAGACAATTATCAATCATTCTTCAACATGTTTGCTTTCTTCTTTTCACCGCAAAGTGAATTAAGATCAGTGTAAAGTGATGTCATTTGAATTTTTGTTGTTCTTCAAAAGGAAACGTATCAGATTCAGGAAGGTCATTTTCCAAAGTCTATTAACAATTACTTTTTAGAATCAAAAATATTTGCTTCACATATGCCACTGCCTCGAGCTTAATGAAAGCAAATGCTAATAAAACATAAATTGAATGTGGGGTTTTTTCTCTCTCTCTGTGAATAAGGAATGGATCCATCCCAAAAACACATCACCGTGTATTTTGAAGAAAAAAAAAAAACAGCCTAGTTCCTGTTGCTCTGCTCCCACGTGGATGTGACACACATGCAGCAAACGGAGTAGACACAAACACACACTTGTAGGCAGGACCTGGATGTGTGTGTTCGGCTTAGTGTGGCTTACTTTTGCCTACTTACGCTGGGCTGTCACAGTGCCTCATGGAGGAAGAAACGCCGCCTCCGCAGGTCCGGCTGCACACTCCCCACAAGGACCACGGCCCCCAGCCGCCATCCATGCTCTCGGGTCGGGAGCCGAACACGACGCACTCTCCCTGGTAACACCACTGGTCATGGAGGGGCGAAAACAAGCAGAGGACAAAAAAGGAAGGTTTTGTTAGTATGGAGTTAAATCTGTTATGAAGTAGCAATGGAACTTGATTAAAATATCAACAAAATAAGCAACATAAAAAAACATAAAAAATATCAATGAAAACCTGCCATCACAACCCCTGTAGTTGCATAACTTTAAAAAAAAGCTGTTCATTTAAAACATATTCATAAAAAAAGAAAAACTTTCCCCTTTTTTATGACTATTTGAAACATTCTAGCTCATCGCTTGACAATTTCCGTGGATGTGTAATGGTTTAGGAAGCAGGAGAGGAACACAAAGAAGGCCGAGTGATTTTTCAGGGGCTAAGCCGGTCAGCGTTAGTGGTGGAGGAGGGGATCAGAAAGTGGCCTTTGTCTGTGCAACTGGGTCAGTGGGTTATTGTCTCGCTGAGAGTGAAACTGAAACGGTCAAGGTGAGGGTTTCGCTAGTGCCACCGTTCTGTTTGTCTGACTCGCTCCATTCATGTGGCGAGGCCCTGTCTAAACAACATCAGCATTAGCAGAGGGAGAGAGGACGAAGGGATCAGTACTCAAAACTTAGGAGTATAATTCATGTCTGTGGGTTCATTTGAAGACAGTAAAAACTCAAAAGCTCAACTCTCTCTTATCCCTTCCACCCCTTTCAATTGTCTCTTCCTCCAAACTCTGCTTCTCTGCTCTTCATACGCTGGAAGAGAAATGGCTGACAATCATATTCCTCCAGCAGTGGCAGACCATCCCGCCCCTATGGTTTCAACCTGGGGCCTCCCTGTGTTGTCCAGGACACCCGTACGTGGGCTGCGGTCCTCAAAGGCTCCAACCAGCTAATGGTAATCACAGGCGACAGCTCATGACGCTCTCCTATTCTTCCCTTTTGGAGCTTGGACCGTCTGGCCACAATGGCCGCCATAATCCGCGTTAAAACTGTCTCCCCCTAACCTGGCTGGCATAATCAGAGGCCTGATGACCTACAGCTCATCAGGATTGCGTGTGTGTGTGTGTGAATGGCAGCAGCAACTGGAGGAGAGCATATTTATGGAAAAGAACCCTTGTGGAAGTTGAGATTGGTGAATGTCACCAAACAAATGATCACCAAAAGGGTTAAAGGAAGAAAAGCTGATAAGAAAGACCACAGGTCTTAAAAGGTAAAGCATGTATGTCTATGATGCCATGCAAAAGTGTATATTTCCCTTGAACTTACCACCTGAAAAACTATTTTATTTCATAGATTCCCCCAAAAAAGTACATAAAGATGAAGTGTAGGAAAATATTAGATGGTTTTAAAACGTAGCCAATGTGAATGCGTAATGAAACGAACTTTGGTGGGCTTACAAACCTCGGCTCAGTTGAAGTGAACTCTGGTGTGGTTCAAATGGACATGTGAACGCGTGACTATAGCACAAGGCATTCTGGGTAAAATACAACCAAAACAAATGCCTGAGTGAACCACTAGCAGGAGAAATTGATCGCAGTCTTTAGCTAAAGACAAAAGAAAAATCTTATAACAGCTAAAAACTAATGCCACTCCATTTTTGTTTACATTTTGTGAAGAATGAAATCTTCGAGGTTTTGTGTCATTTCCTTCTGTAGTTCTTGGTGCAGCGCCACCACAGGTGAGGAGGTGTACAGTGTTTTTTTTTTTTGGTTTTTTTTGCCAGCTTAGATGCACCAACTGTGAAGCTAGCTTTAGGTATTACGGCTTTAAGGATACTGTGACACAGTGGAAAACAAAACACAAACTAATTCCTCGACTGGTTAACCGTTAGCTGTCTGCAGCTTCCAAGTGGTGCGAAGCTAAAGGACTTTCATGAGTCTAGACTGCATTTGATCATATTAGAAAAATCTAATCTGAGCTGGAAGATCCCACACTGACTTTAATACGGCTTTGGATATATGAAACCCTAACTTTATCTGTCGAAACACTAAAAGTGGATTTTTAATCCTTTTTTTCATCAGATTTTCAACATGTGAACTGAAGTCATTCCTTGTTTTTATCTCTTCAATAATATATTAAATAGACTTTATCTTAATAAACCAAAAGTAACAAATTTTATGAAAACTGGGTCTTACATAGCTGTATTTAACAATAAGTAAATATTGTCCAAAACCTTTTGGGGTTTTATTGTCCTCGTTTTTTCTCTTTTTTTTCCTCTCTACTTTTGACAACAAAGGTTGAGCAGTGCTTGTTGGAATTAGCAAAATGTAATAAAACAGAAACTCTTAAATCTTTGTCTTGTACCTAAATGTTTAAGAAGATTTTATTTGGATGTAAAAATCTCAAATTATTTCTTAAATTGTGGGCCAATGGGCCAAACAAAATCATCCAGAGGGCCGCAAATGGCCCCCTGGCCACACTTTGGACATCCCTGGTTTAAGATGAGGTTCAATCTTCTAACCAGTCGTTACCTGTGGGTGATTTGTTGTGAAAAGAATCTGTGGAGTAGTTGGGAGAGGAGTTCCTTTGGGTTGTTTGCAATAATCTTTATATGCAAAAAAAAACATCAACCATGTGCTGGCTTACCCCTTTCTCTATGCTGCCAGTCTGGCACAGAGTCCCCTCTGCAGCCGGGATACTGTTAGTTACACAGCGGTTGCTTTTGCTAAGGCACCAGAGCTCTCTACACACTTCCTAGGAAAGAAGGCAAAAAGCAAGTTGGTCAGAATAAATCACATCGGCAGACAGGGGGGCTGCGGGGGGCGAACTGTTGGGAAAAGAGTGAGGATGATTTATCATTGGATTTTTGTGGTTTTCCTCTTGGTGTTTTTCTTCTGCTGCCTGGCAGCTGTGAGATCAGCAAAAAAAAGAAGACAAATGACAGAAATTCATCTATAAATCGACATCATTTGAGATGAAATCAGAAAGCGAGAGGAGTTGAGACCATGTCTCGTCTTCTGACATCAAGAGGCCATATGCTTTAGATCACAATGCATCTTAAGCAATAAGCCAAGGGTCATCCAGTGCTCTTAATGTGCTTTTATGAGAAATGAAGAGTCAGCTGGATCAACAGCATGACTAACATTTTTTTTCTTTTTTTTCCGCATTTGCCTTAGAACCACATGGGAGCGTGACTTCAGTTCAAGAAATCCCCATTTTGGCGCCTCATTATGGGAAACCATGGGTGAGCAACAGGCCTCCCAAGTCTAAGATAAAGACAAGTTCCAAGCCCTGACAGACATCTGCAGCATTACTGAGCGGCAGGGCCAGACTAAGTCTTTCTGGGACCCTAAGCAGATTTTCATTTGGGGCCCCTGTGCCAAAATGTCAACACCTGATGCTTAATTATTCATACACTACACTATGTGTGTAAACATACCTGTTATGATTCACAGAAATGAGTGGTATTAAAGTGTGCCATATTATTTTAATTATTTGAAAGTAACATCTGCTGATAAACATTCAATTTACAGTGAACAAGTTGACAAGTTTGATGTCTAACATTTCCTGAACCGTAGCAGATCCCAACAGCAGGAAGAGATTCATCTGTTATGTGTACAAACTATAAAAACAGCAGAGAAATTGTTTTTCCATGGTATTATCCAATGTTACTTTAAAAAACTCATTTATTTAAATAACATTTTTATTCTTAAAAATATATATATATAATATATATTTCAAAAGATTTTTAAAACATTTCAAAGTGATATTCTTAAATGTCACATTCTAATGCGACGTCACGATGATAGCCTTCGGTTTTAGCTGTGAAGTTGTCAACATAACATTAAATCTTAAATGTACGTGTGACATATAAAAGAAAAAGGGACGCAGTTCTTTGCTGCTAGATTTCATTACAGTAAAAGCTTGAATTTAAAAATGAGTGAGTAGGTCAGCTATGCTAGCTGGACTTTGATAATTTAACATGTAGATGTGCTGCAGAATTTGGTGTGTTTCGATTCTGTTAAAAAAGAAAAGGCAACTCACACACCAGCTGTGACAGATCATCAGTAGTGCAGGGGCTTAAATTAGCTGATCAACCACCACTGTGTTCAGACAATCATTTATTAATAATTGCAAAATAAACCCAGAGCTTGAAAGCATAATACTGTAACAGACTGAATGCTCTGTGCTTTGTGTGGTTTTAATTAGCATGTTTTTTTTGTGTTGAATCCTGATACACTAGTGGAGCTGTTGTCAGACAGTTGTTATGGCAACACCTCTGTGTGTAGGATCAATACAATTTTATTTGTATACCACATTTCAGCAGCAAGGCATTTCAAATTTCCTCACATAATTAAAATAGAAACAGCATGTGACAGTGAATAAACAGTTAGAAAGACAAAGAGAATTTTTAAAAAGAAAAAGAAAAAAGATAAAAACATTAAAACCTGCATGCTTTGTAGGACTTCAGTTAAACATCTCACACCTCAGAGTTTTAATTAAAACACCATCACCCAGGATAAAGTCATCAGGGTAGCGTGGGATCCCTAAGCAGTGAGCAGCCGCTTCGCTCTCATATGCCTTGGGCCGGTTCTGCTGAGTAGTTCTGAAGCATCGCTCCTATTCCTATTTGGATTACAGCAGAAAAGGAAGGCAGTACCAAGCTGCCCCCCAAATGAATAACGGCATAAACAGATCATCCATGTTACCAGAACAGCCCTGTTCAACCCTGTGTTAGATTTCCCATTAAGCCAAACTGGATTGCCCTCCCCCCCATCTCTTGACTTCAAAGGCTTTTTTGCAGGACAGTTGTAAGCGGCAAATGAAAGAGAGTTACGGCTCGATGCATAGATCTTGAGCCCCGGGGTCAGTAAATACGCCCGCAGCTCCCTCAGCCTGTCCATATTAAATAAAGCAGCAAAGTGACACTCTCAGGTTGCAAGTTCTCACTTTCTGCCAGCTGCTTTCAATAAGCCACCGCGCTGCTCCGTTCACCATCATCAGCCACACTCAAAGGTCAAGCCGTTCAGACCTCAAAGAATGGGGATGAGCGCTAGGACGGATTTATGCTAGCCAACGACAAGCTGACGATAAAAAAAGACTTTTCTAATACAGCCATCAAATGCTGTTTGTTTTATTGTAAAGGTTTCAGTTTCCACTGCACTTGGGAAGATCTCCCATCTATGCCGGTAAGCTTCCAGTACGACTGAACGATGGGACGGATCCATGAAGCTAAATTACTGCTGTAAAAAGACCCAAACATCCTCTCTTGACGACTGTAATGCTTTTCCCACCTCTGACGCAGTCTCAAGCTGAGATTTAAAGTCTGTGACGACCCCCCGGTGCTCAGTCGTCAACATGGATACGTTTAGTTAAAGCCTCTAAAGCCTATAGTCAGTGAAATATTGCAGCCGTGTTGATCTGCACCAGTGTTTCCAAACTTTGTTGGGCAATTCCCCACCAAAATACCAAAATCACAAAGTAATGTACTTCCTGAGTTCTTCAGCTCAAGAAAGGTTTGCTTTTTCATTGTGGTAAATTTTAACAAACCTTTATTTCCATGCCGATCAAGCCAATTCAAGCTAGCCTCAAAGAAATTAAATATTTCATGTTCTTTAAATTTCAATCTAAAGGTACAGGCTAGTCTGGCTACTGCCTTCCGACACAATTCCGTTCAACTTTAATCTCTTTTCACAAGATGTTCTGGAATTTCTCCCACTGACTTTGAAATTCTACCAGAGACAATCCAACGGGTCAATCAGTGAACAAAAAGAGAGGTCATGATCGATGACATTGTCTTTCTTCGCTGATTTAGAATTGTTGTCTGCCTGTAGTTTTAGCGATGGCGGCAGAAGAAGTGAACGAAGCCATTCGTTCAATCCAGTCCGTGATGGCCACGCCCCCAGATGCTGAATTAACATTAAAATTACTTCAATGTTAATTAGCACTTCTCTCATCGCAGTGAAGGACGGTTACTGGCAACGCAGGTGACTTCCAGTAAGTGTCATAACGCCCAACTGGTGAATTACATGCATCACAGCTAAACGTTAGCATTGTCTGTACAGTCTCAAATATAACTTGGTCTGACCTTGGGGTGAAACTGCTGAGACATCAACTCCTGAGATATCTATCTTAAATATTTGGCTGCTAATTTTCTAATTATTTAAAAATCTTATCAAAGTAGCAAGGATGAAGGATTGTCTCAATCTCTTTAAAAACTGTAGGAAATAATGATTCAAATCAACACATCGATTTAGTCTTATATGGGGCTGTTATTATTTACAAAACACACATCAAATTACTTTTACTTCATTGTGACAATGGGACAGGCTACAGCAATATTCTGCCGTCCATCGACATAAAGCAAACACGCCACAGTGTTATTTTCCTTCCTCTGACCTCTAACTTGCACAATAATTTAAAGAGAACAAAAAGTAAAGCACACATAATTAAAATGTGCTAGGATGATACTGGGCAGATGTCAGGCTGCTGTTTTTTATTACACAGTTTCATGAGATCATGTTTGTTTGAATCCCAAACAAAACGAAGAAGACAGCCAACCGGGTTTTTGTTCCGTTAAATCTTACATGTCTGAGTTATGTGTGACAAGACAGGACACAAACAGCTCATTCCCACACCTCTGTAATTTATAGGATAAAAGTAAAAAAACTTTGTAGAAAAGTTCCCAACAAAAAAAAGAAACTGTAAGAGAAGTATCCCTTTGCTTATTTAGAGCTAAATTTACCTTTTTCTTTCTTTGCTAATAAAATATGAAATACTGACGGGCCTCACTTTATCATTATTAATTTAAGCAACTCTGCTTTATTTATCCACGCGTGGCAGTACATTTTTTACGCAGAAGATTAATGAACGTAGTGCAGATTTCTGGATGTAATTTTGCATTTTCTCTATCTTTAACCCTGCAAATCATTTTTTTCCTGTTATTTCACACACTGAGCCAGAGGAATGAAGTGTTAGGCAACATCTTTTACCAGTGAAATACTGCAACCATAAAATGACTCTGCACATTTATTTTTGCATATATGGGCAAGATGTAAACTACCAGGTATCGGGTAATATAATAGTACAAGAACAATAAAAAAAAACAGTTAATAGTTGGTGTTTGATTCACAAACAAGGCATTTTAACCTATTAGATCTGGTCTCCTCTGGAGATGTGATCATGGGGGGAGCATATCAATCATATGATCCATTATCATTTGATTTCCATAATAAAACCTCCAGTCTAGCTGTGCTGGATCATCTCCATAACTGCGTGTCTGTCATCCTGATCTAAAACCACAATTATGAGCTTAGAGGAAAATAACGGGACGTCATTTTGGAGTCTGTCGTAATCTGCTGTCAGATATTTCTTTCAATAAAATGAAATAACCCAGATAATCTCTCATGTTCTTAGCAAATCCCTGTTTAGCGAAGATTAGTTGACTTTTTTTTTCCTGGTTTGTGCCAAAATATTTATGTAATGACCAGCAATCTGGGCCCACTTGTTGAAAAGTCTTCACGTTTTGCCATGAAGTTGCTCTTGGTTTTTGACTCCCTGTTTCAAAGTCATGCAGAAGGTGAGTTTAAGGAGAGTTTAATTATTTAGTAACTTTACAGCCTTGGAAAGAAATAAAAATAATTAGACACATTTATTTCCCACACTTTCAATGTTAAATCTGCTAACCTTCTGGATTTGAAGGAACATTTTCAAATGGCTGTTTAACAATTGACCCCAGTTTGTTAGGATTGGTGGATGTACATCCAGCCCTGCTTAAATGAGATGCGGAGTCCCGCAGGGAGCCATTTGGGACCACTTTTGTATCTCATTCATATTACTAATGTGTCTGGAATTTTAGTTTCCTTGTTTCCTGTACTGATACCAATCTGTTCGTTTTTTCTAAATGTTTCCTGGTATCGATGGCTAGAACTGATGCAGAAAAAAATATTTTGAAGTGCAAGGAAGTTATTGCTTCGTTGCTTCAAGTCCTTTATAACTATTTACCATAGCTTATTTTATTGTGCAATAATCTATTTTTGCAGAATTGTGATATTTGACTCCATGTGTCATTTAGTGTCGCTATTTAATTATCTCAAGATCTTGACCAGTATTTAACTTGTGTTTTCATTTATTAAATGAACTGGTTTTCAGGCTTTATCTTTAGGTCCATTTGAAACCTTATTTATGAAAATTTGTAAATGACACAATCATAAGACTTGTATCATGAGGTCATTGTGTGGTTTCTTCCAATTCAAGTTACAGAACTGGAAAGGTCATCCTGGCTGAGAAGAGAAACATCTTCAAAAGAAGTTCAGCTGCTTTCATTTAAAACTGTCGAGACTTTTTATTTCCTGTATTACTGAGGATCTACACCAACATTGCAAAAATCTTACTGTTGGCGTGTATAAAATTGTTTATTTAATACCTTTTAAGTTATGTAGCTTGTTAAATTTCGTCCCATACGAGCTCTGAAATTTAAACTATTGCTTAGCCAGCGGTAGCTACTTTGTTGTCACAGGAGGCTACATCCAATCACATATTCATCTATGTGATTGAATAGTTACCTGTTGCTTAGTGCCGGTAACTAAGCAACCACCTGAGTGAACTGGCGAAAAAGAAGGAGATTTACTCACGTGCACAGGCTAGCAGCTAGCATGCCTTGTCTGGTCACCCACTTCCTCTGATTACTTCCTGCTTCCTCTGCTGGCCATTAGCATGGCTAGGCTAGCGTTAGCATTGGATATGTTGTCAACTAGCATTCCTGGGTTAGTCACCCATGACTTGTACTTTCTTCTTTAAAGAAAACTTACCAATCAAGGATCATTTATTACATTTATTGAAGTGTCATTTCTACAGTTTACTGGAATCTAAAATGTCATCGATTGTCTAATGCCTGACATTTTCACAACAGAGTTTGTCTTTATTGGATGTAGTGTAATAAAAAAAACTGGAAGTTATATAATAAAAGTAATTACATTTAAAACAAAAGCAAGCAAAAGAAGAGCAGCAGTGAAGTATATTTACATGCTCAAATGATCGGGTAGAAGAATAAACTTATTTTTACACCAACACCTTACTGTTCATTTTAGCTTAATGAATGGCAATTTAACTAAGAATAAGGGATAAAATGCTTGTGTAGAATCAGCACTGAGATGTTATGGCAACATTTTTTGCTCTACAAAAATAACCATAACTATAATTGGTGTTTTAACATAAAAGTGATGTTATGGAGGGTCAGGAGGAGGGAAATGTTTATATTTTTTTTAAAATTATTATTCTTAAAGCATTACTGCATCGTGCCAGACGCTGCCTTCTTACCCCATACTTGCACTGACGCGAGGAGGTTCCGTACTGGAAGCGACATTGCTCGTCGGCGTCGTATACCTGCCCCGGGGCCACGGTCGGATACAGGAAATCTCGTTTTGGAGGCTCGTTGTCCAGACACGTTCCCCGACCTGAGCTGTCAAAAAGACAAACCTACATTAGGACTGTTTCCAACACAAAGGAGCCTTTCGCTGCAGCCGGGACTCAGCACACCTCGTCTGCTGCCGCTTGACTCATGCGCTTTAACTACCAAACCACCGCGGCGGGACGCTTGTCAGAGGTCCAAAATAATATGTCATTAATGTTGATATTACACACCGACGCCTAATAATCAAAGGGAAGAGACGCAAAAACAGCAACGTTCCACCGGAGGCAGCAGGAAGGAACTGACCAGCCCTCTCTGATTACACGGGTCTTTGATACGATACTGTGTATGTCTCTGCTTGGACCGTATCCATGGAGGAGCCAATAAAATGGCAACGCAGGCTGAGAGAAAAAGATCTGGAGTGGGTTCAAAGTTGTGCGCTCACACCTGAGTGGGACTTAAACCTCCACATGTGTTACGTGAACAAACGGCATCATGGAGACCAAGGAGAACAGCGGGCAGCTCGGGGAGAAAGAGGTGGCGATGTTTGAAACGGTTTCTAAGGCTCAGTGTCTGAAAATGAAAGAAGAATCAAAAGGGTGATCATTTCCTTTTGCAGGACTGGTTGTTTTTCTCGTGTTTCTACCTCTTTCTACCAAATTCTGGAGAAAAAAAGGTCTGGTGCATTGGTTTCCAGGGGACTTTTATTCTCAGAGACTTCAGTTTCCATTTTATATCCTGTTTTGTTTGTTTCGGTTTTTTTAGATATTCAAAATGTCTTCCAGCTCCATTGGCAAGTATTTGTTAGTAATTAAAGTTTATTGATCTTTGAGAGGGTGAACTTATTTTATTATGCCATTACCATACTGAAATAGTCTCAAGACAACAATATTATCGTTTATCGCGATCATTTCTGATGCAGTTTGTCGTTCGGCAAAAATTTGGGATAAACTGTCCCAGAAATTATAGTGATAATAATATTGTCCTCTTGAAACCACTTAAAACTAATATTATAATTATAATAATAATTATTATTATTATTATTATTATTATTATGATCATAGATTTAAGAACATTTAACAATGGAACTGGAAAACATTTTAAATAGCCAAAAATAGAAAAAAAACATCAGAATCACAATAATGAAAACGCATTCTGAAGCTTCAGTATCAAAAATTGCATTTAAAAAAATACAATCATTCAGCTTAGACGGGGAAAACTGGAAAAAGAAACTGTCTACTTTGTAGTGTCAAAATGATTCTCAAAATTCAACAATATTAAATGGAAGCATCTTTTTAACAACCAAATGAAAATGACTGCGCTCATTTTATTTTATGATACAAATAATGGATTTATTGCTTATTGGGAAAAGCTTACATACATTCTATTGCTTCTGTCCCTAAGAAGGAAGTAAAACACGCAACCAGTCCAAATTTTATTTAATTGTTTGAAAGGAGAACCAACAGACCAGAGAACAACTCTGCATCTTGTCCATCGAGGGAATCGGTCATCAATGAGAGGAAACCCAGATTCTCTGTGCGCTCTGGGCCGACTCCGTGCAGAGAAAGAAAATAATCACGCTGTCAACATGACAGCTACTATCTGACGTGGTCGCCAAGGCTTTCTGTCTGCTGTGCTCGGCCAAATTCATTAGAATAAGCAGAGATATCCTCTAATAAGCAGCAGAGTCAGCGATCAATGAGCTCACACAGCTTTCATTCATGTCACTACAGAGAGGACGCTGGCAGTGCCGGGGCCAGCAGGATGACTCATCCAACCAAAAACCATGTAGGAAAAAAAAAACACTAAAACTGAGTTCAATAGACTTCCTGACCATGGAGATTTATAACAAACTGGCAGGCAAATTTAGAGAATATATGACTCCTAAAATGTGAGTGAGCGTATTCATAAAACATCCCTACAAAACAACAAAAAAAAACTCTTGTTCAAGCAAGACGGGGAATCTAGGCCAATACCTCAGCCAGAGTTGTTTACTTGGCAGAGAGACGCCTGCGCGACATCCAACGCTCCGATTGAGAGAGCGAAACCGAGGATAATTAGAGTTTACACACACAACTCTTTTGTGAAACGCTGAAAAAGAAATGGCAGTAAAAACCCAAAGCAGTCTAAAAACAAGCTCATATATTCCCAGGTATGGTGGAGTTCAAGCAGACGATTATTCTCCCCAACGACAAAAGTTTCTATCGTTTCGAGCCGTTATCCGCTTTCAGAAAAATACTTTTACGGTGACGATGTGTGCTGTGCAAAGGCGACATACAGTCCCAGTAAAAATGGTCTTCAGTGTGGAAGTTGTTAATGAGGGAAAAAGAGCCAAAGTTAGATATTTGCCTAAAAGATTTGATTCAGAACAACGTAGGATGGAAAGATGTGTTGGAGTGAGAGGGGTCAGTTTATGGAACAATCTTTATCTGCATTTAAAAGAAATTTGAAAATAATAAAACTATGTGGCATTGAATAATCTGATGTTTTGTTGTGTATTTTTTCTGTACTACACAGTCCAGTCACATTAATGTGACCACCACGTACTTTCCACTTCAGAGTTAAATAACCAATCACAGAAGGCAGGTGGCAGCACAGTGCAGTTGAGCGTATATAAAGGGTGTGTGTGGGCTTCGGAAAACATTTCAATCGTTGGCGTAATGCAGAAACGAAGCGATTTATCCGACGTCCAAAAGGGCATGATCATTGGCTTTCGGGCCAAGGGTGGAAGCATTTCCGAAACGGCTGAGTTTGTGAACTGTTCGCGTGCCGCCGTGGTAAAAGTGTACCGTGCATGGCAAAATGGGACTGTCCAAAATCAACGACGTGGCAAATGTGGTGCACCACGGACCATAGATGACAGAGGCGAACGACGGTTGCGGAGATGCGTTCGGGCAGATAGACGGGCTACCGTTGAGCAACTGACCACTAAAATGAACCAAGGGGCTACCACAAGTGTCTCCCAAACCACTATTCAGCGAACATTGCTGCGTCTGGGCCTCCGAAGCGGACGCCTGGTTCGTGCACCTATGCTGACTGGTGTTCATCGACGACGAAGGCTAGAATTTGCACGCCAGTACAGCAGCTGGACGTCCTCTGAGTGGCGACAGGTAGCGTTTTCAGATGAATCGCGTTTTATGCTCCATCGGACAGATGGACGTTGGCGTATAAGGCGTGAAACCTCTGAAAGGAACCACCCTGCAACCATTGCAGGAACGGTCCAAGCTGGAGGCGGGAGCATTATGGTCTGGGGAATGTTTTCCTGGCATTCTCTGGGTTCACTGATTATTGTGGAAGGCACGATGGATCAATACAAGTACGCATCTGTCCTTGCGGACCATGTCCACCCCTACATGCGCATTGTTTTTCCTCAGGATGATGGCATCTTCCAGCAGGACAATGCGAGGTGCCATACAGCTGCCAGTGTACGTGCGTGGTTCGAAGAGCACCAGGATGAGTTTACCGTCCTCCCCTGGCCAGCAAACTCACCTGACTTAAACCCAATCGAGCATCTGTGGGACCATCTCGATCGAGTTGTTCGCGCCATGGATCCTCAACCGCGTAATCTAGCGCAGCTGGCCACGGCATTAGAGTCGGCATGGCTCAACATCCCAGAGAAGACCTTCAGGGACCTAAGTGACTCTCTTCCTGCACGTCTCGTAGCAGTTCGCTCTGCGAAAGGTGGTTATTCTGGCTTTTGACAGATGGTCACATTAATGTGACTGGACTGTGTATAATGTGCTTTACTATTCAGAGTTGAGCAGATAATACTCTTCATTTGAAAAGGTGACAGATGTAAAGTTTTACTTCTTCTGCTCCTTTTCATTCATGATTTCTTTTAGTTGTTACATGAGCTACTCTTGTGCTGAAAGCCTTCAATAATAATTGGTTAATTGTGATTAATCGATTATTGAAATAATCATCAACTAACTTAGTAATTGACTGATTGTTAACTCGTGCATACAGATTCAAAAAAAGGTGATTTGATGAAAGAAAAAACAGAAATTAAGCCAAAACTGTACAAAAAAATATTACATTTTGCATTTCAGATAATAAAAACCTTCTCTGTCTGTAAATATGTTTTACACAAAAATCCTTAAGTGTCAGTTTTAGCTTCGCACGGTTCAAATTCTCTTTATATATACTGTATATATACATACAAAATCTTAAGACCAGTCAAAAATTGCAAGAATTTGCATTTTGCACTATTGGATCTTAAGAAGGTTCTAAGTAGAGCTTCACAATGTTAAAGGAAAAAATCAGTGCAAGAGACAAAAACTTTTCAGCAGGGAATTTTCTGAAAACTGCATTTACACTCAAACATGATTTTTTCAGCTGATCAAAAGTTTAAGACCATAGTCTTTAAAAGTCAAAAGCTGTGCAAAACTCTGGATTCCATGTCATTTTCTGTCAAGTCTTTACACTGTCAAGATCTCCTGATGGCAAAAGCAAAAAAGCTCCCTGACTTTGAACGTGGTAGGATTGTTGAGCTGCATAAGCAAGGCCTCTCACAACGTGCCATCGCTGCTGATGTTGGTCGCAGTAAGACAGTCATTTTGCATTTTTTAAATGATCCTGAGGTTTATGGAACAGAAACGTCAAGTGGTAGACCCAAAAAAATTTCCCCAGCTCTGAGCCATAGGATCCGATTGGCTGTCGGTCAAGACACGAGATGATCCTCTACCCAAATTAAGGCCATTACTGGTGCTGACTGCAGCCCAATAACCATCAGACGGCATCTGCGAGAGAAGGGCTTCAGAAACAAAAACGTCTTCAAAGGCCATGTCTTCTTCAACACCACAAAATTGCCTGTTTGGACTTTGCAAGGGTTCACCAAACATGGGACATTGAAAGGTGGAAGAAAGTTGTCCTCTCTAATGAGAAAAAAATGTAACCTTGATGGTCCTGATGGCTTCCAACGTTACTGTCATTATCACTAAGTCTTCTTAAAAGGTAGAGTCTCTGAGAACAGTTCTTCAAAATTAGTCAGTGTTTTCAGCAAAGTTGAGCTGACTGTCCAGGAACGACCCAAGATGACCTGGCCTCCACAGTCACTGGACCTGAACCCAATTGAGATGGTTTGGGGTGAGCTGGACCACAGAGTGAAGGCAAAAGGGCCAACAAGTGCTAAGCATCTCTGGGAACTTCTTCAGGACTGTTGGAAGACCATTTCAGGTGACGACCTCTTGAAGCTTATCAAGAGAACGCCAAGAGTGTGCGAAGCAGTAATCAAAGCAAAAGGTGGGTATTTTGAAGAACCTAGAATATGAGACATATTTTAAGTTAACACATTTTTGTTAAGTATATAATTCCATATGTGTTAATTCATAGTTTTGATGCCTTCAGTGTGAATCTACAATTTGAAAATGAAGAAAACTCTTTGAATGGGTAGGTGTGTCCAAACTTTTGGTCTGTACTGATATATATATACACATACACATATAAATATTTATATATATATATATATATATATATATATATATATAATTGTTCCTATTTCTAATTTTCATTATTGTGATCCATCTGCGCTCCAAATGATCAAGCTTTCACAAAAACTACTATTACACTTTAGCCAATAAAATGTTTTCTTATTTAAAAATTATTATTTATTTATTTGCATCTTTAATCATATTTCTAATGTTGAATAAAAAAAAGGCTAAAGTGGTTAAATGAAAAATTAGCAGAATGTGTCAACTTTTAAAAATCTGAGTAATCAGTTAATCTTCTGAATAATCAATAACGAGAATAAATAGTTGTAGCCCTGAGCTATGCATATCTAAATGAGTGAAGGAAATCAATTAATCTGTTCATCAATTACTCAATCTCACGGAAAGTTCAAGAGGGCAAATGAAAAACCCACAGAATGTGCCAATTTCAAAATCCAATCAATCGATTAATCGTCCTGATAATCGACAACTAAAATAACCGTTAGTTGTAGTCCTAAACTATTGATATTTACTGAGTGAATGAAATAAAAATGAAAGGAAAGTGGTCAGAGAGTGCACATCCTAAAGAGGAAAGCCCTTTGAGTGGATCTTGCAGCGGAACTTGAAAAGCACTTCGATATCACGGGCGTCCAGGAGGAGGTCTGGTCTGTGAGCGAGCGGGGAGAGAGAGACCCACCGAGGAACGCTAGGGGAAGCCGAACGCAGCAAGTTGTAAACCGAGACATCTGGGAGCGAGCAGGAAAAACCTTTTTCCTCTTCGGCTCAGAACGCACATACACACACGCAGGCGAGGGCCAGTCCACTCAGACAGTCTCACGAGGGGGAGCGACCATCATCCACTTACTCGAGAAAGCTGGTGATGTAGTCTTTGCTGCAGGCAGACCAGGAGAACGGGTTGGTGTTGGCCGTTATGTGGGCGGCCATCAGCTTGGCTGTCTCGTGGCCCTTGGTGCCGCAGGAGTTGCCGATGCCGTCGTGGTTCATTCCGAAGCTGAAACACACAAAACAGAAAGGTGAATGAGCGCATCCAGGAGCGACCACGGGCCTTTTCCTGCAAACACACACAGAGAGAGAGAGAGAGAGAGAGAGAAGCTCCAGGTTGCTGATAAGAGGACACATCCACCTCAGTGGAGCTCTGAAACAGATGTGGTGGCAGGGGTCAGGGGTCAAACCTTGTCTGGGCAGCTCAGCGGTAACCAAAAAAAAAAAAAAAAAGAAAGTTCTAATCACCGCTCAGATGCCTGCCTTGTCAATCAGCGCCTGCAGGTCTGAGCAGGTCGCCGGGGAGAGCGGCGGCCGGCTGCAGCCAGGACACAGGAATCCTTTGGATCCGAGAACGGAGAAACCCCCAAACAGCTTGTGTTCAGACGTGAAAGGATTTATGTCGAGAAAAAAAAATCATCATCATCAAATAACCAAAAGCCTTATCTGTCTGGAAAGAAAACTGAACGACAGAGCAGGATGTCAAATCAGACTTTTAGGAGCACAAATCAGGTCTGATGTATATAACAAATGCGACCGCATTGCGCAGTCTCAAGCTGTTTTTCTAAGCTTGGCGTTTATGACATTTTACCCAACTCTGGAAATAAATCAGGCCAGGGGTGAAGCCCATGCTAAGCGGCGCGTGTTTTTTTTTTATCTTTAAAAAAAAAAATTTATACATCCTCCAGAAGCCGAGACTATTTTTACAACCGCCCTGCAACAGAGGCAGACACGAGACATAATAAAGGAAATCACCATCTTGCTGGACTCTCCCCGTCATGGATGGATACGTAGACTAATACATCATCATTATTATTAATGTTATTTTTTATTTTTTTGCTTTGCTTTATATTCAGGTGGAAAGAAGCAGAGATATGTAGTTGGGAGATACGTCGGCAGCAGCAGGAGGTGACGTTTGTTTAGGAGCGAGGAGTCTGAGTTGTGAAAAGGATCAAAGGTTTGTAGGGACGACCCGAGGCCAGCTTCACCTGACTCACCAGCCTGGAAACCTGACTCCAGCTCATAACGCGCAACACAAATATCCACAGGTCCTGTGTGAGCACACCAGTCGTGTTGAGTAGTGTTTTTGGTAACCTGGTCACTGCCTTCCTGCGCTGCTCAGTTGGGGCTTTCTCAGAAGGGAAGTCGTGAGAAGTTGTGAACGATGACGTTGATTTTCTGCGCTGTTTTGGAAATTTAGTCTACGGCCGTGGAGGAAGTGAACAGTGAAGTCTTGAACGCGTTTCCAAATATTGAGTTACCTTTAAAAGCCGCCTCGTTCAGTTCGTGGAGGACGGCTGTTTTCAGAATCTGCAAATATAAATACTACAGAATGTTAATATCTTCTAACTCTGGCAATTGGTGAGACGTCGGCATGGACTGCAAACCAAAGTACTTGAGAAGCTCAAATTTGCACCTGATGATTGGGCAAGATGAGAAATCAGGGCGAGCCCAGAAACACCCTTGATTGCCTGTACTAAATTTCAGAGCAATCCATCAAACCCCAACCTGCTGCTGTTCACTGTGACCTGAAGAACGACAGCTGTTCACGAGTTCCCGTGCGAGATCCGGTCACAGAATCATCTAAGGGGACAGTCCCGGATTTCTGGACTTTAATGACTCATCGCGTGCACAAACGTATTCACGTGTGATTTTAATTGTGTTTCATATTTAATGGAAATACTGAGAAAGTGTCAGTGCAGGCTGCAGTCAGCAGAGATGTTTGGCTGTAATGCACAACAGCATGTTCAGAGATACTTCATCTGAACCAGCTGATCAGTAGAGGGGTGAAGTGAAGAGCTGACAAATTGGGTTAAAGCACGAGAGCAGAGGGCAATGTCACAAAGAAGAATGAGTCAAACCTTCTGAACAACAATCTGACAGATGGATAAAGTCATATAACTGAGTTATTGCTGCAAAATGGACTTCAACAACATCTGGAACTGAAACTTACCAGAGACTATTCAGAGAACAAGCTTTAAAATCTAGTACAAAGGTATAACAATCAGCTGACTTAAATGGGTTAATAATGAAGTAAAGAAATTCGGTGGACGTTAATGTAAAAACACAAAGGAAGTCGATGCAATGCTCACAGAGACAGAAAACATAGAACAGGACAATATTCTATGTTTCTTTGAAAGTCTGTTTTAGGTTGTATTCACACCTGGTGGAACCGAAAGCTGGGTTCAACTGGAGATTAAAATTGCAACATTTGTTACATTTTCAGCTGCTGTGGTTCTCTTTCACGCTGCACCCTGTCAAATGATCCAAACTCTTTCAAAAAAATCTGTCCTCCACTCACCTGTGGTGGCGCTTTGAGGAAAGCACACAAAAACCTCTGAAGAAGACACTTAGTGCATCTTCTTTCTTAAACACAAATGAAATGACGTCAGAGTTTGTACGATTTCTCTTTTGTCTTTTGGCAAAAGATTGCAAGCCATTTTTCCTGCTAGTGCTAGACACGCATGTTTGTTTTGGTTGCATCTACCCAGAATGCCCTGCGCTGCAGTCTGTTTCCTGCTTTTGGAGAGGTGTCCAGTCTGCTTGGCGTTCACATATGAATTTGAAGCGTGGCAACCAAACCCAGACCGAGGTTTGCAGGCAGATCACAGTTTGTTATTTTGGGTCCAGATCAGAGTTTGACTGCACATTCACACCTCACCAAACAAACCTGACTTTCTAATCAAATAAACTTGAATTCAATTTAAGCGGCTGGTGTGCATGTACCACGAGATGCAGTGCAAAAATTTAGCAAGACAAGCTAAAATCATTAGGAAAAAAAGCAATCACAGATATTTTTAAGAAATTTTCTAGAGAGCCACACAATTAGCATCTGATTGAGACTCAATTCATCCATCCATCCATTTTCTTTACACCCTTGTCACTTAGTGAGGTCAGGAGGGTTGCTGCTGTCTATCTCCAGCTAATGTTCCAGGCGAGAGGCGGGGTCACTCTGGACAGGTCACCAGTCTGTCGCAAGGCAACACGGAGACACACAGAACACACAACCATGCACACACACACTCACACCTAGGGACAATTTAGACAGACCAGTTAATCTAACAGTCATGTTTTTGGACTGTGGGAAGAAGCCAGAGAACCCGGAGAAAACCCACCATGCACAGGGAGAACATGCAAACTCCGTGCAGAAAGACCGGGGCTGGGAATTGAACCCAGAACCTTCTTGCTGCAAGGCAACATCTCTACCAACTGCGCCACTGTGCAGCCTGAGACTCAATTCGATTTGATACAATTTTGTTTCATCAAGGACAGCACATCAAACAATGGCACATTTTAAAAACAGAGCAACTGTTGTTTTGTGCATAGCTTTGTCTAGCCACAGGATCATTTGCAAACCCAATCCTTGGTTGGACCTTAAAATAAAGGATTCTGAGTCAAAGGTCAAACATGCTGAATTTCTACTACAATCACGACAATAAAGACCATCATGACATTGAAACTCTTAAATCCCAAAAAGTTGCTTGTAAACTCGACCGTTTCGTTTCACCTGATTCGTCTGCATTTTGCATCGGGAGTAACGTCAAACCTAATATTTCACGTTAGTATCTCGTTGTAAAAAGCCTTCAGAACTCACTTGTGGCCGATCTCGTGTGCAATGGTGAAAGCCGAGCCAAGGCCGATGTCTTCATTGATGCTGCAGCTTCTCTCCGGTTCACACATTCCAGCCACAGAGGCCAAGCCTGCAGATCCACACACGCCAGACAGACACACAAACACAGGGTCAAGGCAGTGCATTCTTAGGAGACATGGTCATAAAAACGGGTGATTCCTCAACAAGCGCAAATGGAGATTCAGGATGGAGATTTTAGTTTGAAATCACCCGCATGACTGACTTAGGAAAAAAAAAAAGACTCAGGAAATGTCTGGACAGGGTTATGGATTTATACCTATAGGTTTGCGGCATGGGGTACTGGCTACAAAGGCAGGGATTGCTAGCGCCGTGCCTCAGCAGAAACCTGTCAGACAGTCTCTGTTTTCCTCATAGAGAGGTGGAAAGAGGTTGGGGGTGGGGGGATGAGGTTAAAGCCAAAACCGCTCCACAATCCAGGTGTCGCAGGTTCTTTTTTTTTTTTCTCCCCTAAAGCCTGACAGGTCAGATAAGGGGACCGCTGGCAATTCTTCACAGATTACATCTACCGACATGAGAGGGGATCATATAACAGCACGAAGCAGGTGTGTGAGTCTGTTTGAGAGTGTGTGTTGAGTTATTGTGTAATGGCTCACTTTGGCTAAAACCATTTACACGCTTTTTTTAAAGGTAGTTTTTTTTTTTTTTACAAAGTAGTGCTGCTCGAGACCATCTGGCTTAATCTAATCGAGTTGAATCTTACTTGGTTGCAAGAAAACTTACAAGCTCACGAGTTAGCCTCAATATTGTTACGATTCAGGACACAAGAGAAGAAATGATTTAACTGAACGAGGGCCAGGAACATCCAGGCCTACTTGTTGCTCCTGGATCTCGTGCATTTTCACTTACCGAGCTTTGAAAAGTATTCATACCTCCTGAACTTTCTCCAACCACTCAGGGTTTCCCCCAGACAACTTGCTAAGCCCGGTGTTGGGGCGCTAGAGTGATCCACGAGCGACCCACCGTGTTTTTGTGTTAAAAAAACGTTAAAAGTTACAAAAATTCTGAGATGCACGAACAGGCATTGAAATAATAGCATGTGAGACCAATGGGCAGAGGCAGGGACGCCCCCCATTGGTGGGCGATGGGTGATGGGTCGCCCCCATTTGGTGGGCATCCCTGCCTCTGCCCAATGTGTCATCTTCAATGTGTCAACTATAAGCCTAGTTTAATCCGTATTTATTGTCAGTGTCATCTCCATCTAGAAAACCCTATTTAAGTTCCCGGTGGGGTGGGGGAGCAGGTAAAGCCTGGTGGCCCAACCCAGGTTGCAACACTCTTGGTGTTTAAACACACAATGACAATGACATTTAGGGGTTGTAAACCCTAAATGTCATTGTAATCGAGTGCTGGGTATTCCCCAGAAACACTCCAGAAAAACCTCCACAGGGAGACAAACTGGTGGCTCCCTTACCAGAACCTTAACTGAATTCTTTCAACATGGGGAAGCAGTGGCTTTCCCTATTTTGCAAGAACGAATGGACGAAAGGGATCTTTTTGTGTCCAAAGCTGGTAGACATACCCCCAAAGCTATGTATCGCTTTCCCCTACTTCACAATAATATGCTACTTTCTGTTGTCCTATCACATCAAATCCAAATGAAATGCATCAAGATCACCTGTCGTCATGTGAAGAACAAATGGAGGATGCACTTCATGCCGAAGTTAGCCTGATCTGTCACTGTATTCACAACAAGGACAAGTCTGCTTGCCTTTCCACCTCCTGGACTGGTGGTAAACACTGTTCCACATTAACAGAACTCCCTACTTAAGGTGGCTTGGCTTTAGTATCCTCTTTGCTAAGAGGCTAAAACAAGAATAGACTCGCAAATCAGGAGGCTACTGAAACCATTACCACGGGGGGAAAGAGGGAGCCTGAAGGTGAAGAAAGAAGGAGGTGAGGGAGGGGAAGGGAAGGAGGGTGGGTACTCTACGATTAGCCTGAGAATGTTTGTGTGTGTTGGGCTTGAGAGGACGGGGAGGGGATGAGAGTGTGTTGAGTGCAAACACACACACCGCACTGAAGGCTGTTTTCTTAACACCAGGGCGTACTGCGCATTATCTTCCAGCCCCGTGATTATTCGGCGACCCTAAAGGTCTGTTGATCTGACCTCCGAGCGTGATCCCCGACGAAGAGAGGGAGAACGGGGCAGAGGGGAGCGGAGTGGAGAGGGGGACGGCGAGGAAGCCGAGCAGATGCTAGGGCAATTAAGGCGACCGGGGGGAATGTGACGAATGCGGTCAATCTGTCAAAGCACCCCTGAGGTCACGATATTACCTCAGAGACATACTGTGGAGCCTGCGGGGTCTTCGTCCAGATAAGACGGGGAGAGATGGACAGGGAGGAGGTTTAAAGTGGAGTTGAAGGGGCAGTTCGCCACTGGTTGATGTCCTTTCCCACCCTACTCACCCCCCCAATATCAGCAAAACCTGGTTATCACCCAATCATTCCCTAACACTCCCTGTAATTGTCTCTTTCCCCTTCCATTTCCCTTTCAACTCCACCTCCTCGACTTGCAGTCCATCTCCTCTTTCTACCTCACTCCAACACCCCTACCATTCCTCTCCCCTCCACAACACTCCATCCTCTCTTTGTAAACACCTTAAACAAACGGAGGTTAGAGCTGAAGGACAGACACGGAGGAGTTTTATGAACTGGAGGAACCTAAGAGGAGTTGACCACAACTGGTCCAAGTTCTGGGCTCCCGGCCTCAGCCAACAAGCCTGGGGGCAACAGAGGAGCTACATTAACACAAATTAAAACATCCTTCTCATTATATCTCACTGGAACCATCTGGAGTTCTTCTGAAGGAGACACACAAAGTTGCTAAATACGGTTGGTCTGAGGACACGCTAAAGGCCAAACGAGAAAACCAACACAACTAGTCATCACGAGTGAAGTTAAACAACTCACCTAAAGTCCCGCAGGGTTTGTTCTTGTAGGTGCAGATGTCATATCTAAAAAAAGGGGAAAAAAAGAAGACAGAAACACAAATATTAACTTTAAATTAACCATTTTCTTTTCACGTCTACACAGCTTTTCCTCCGCTGGCTCCTGGCTCCTGGCCATTCCATTCTTTCTCTGTTTAATCACAGTCTGGCCAGATATAATCTCAGCCTTTAGTATAACAATGGTGAAGTCATGACAGGTTTGCTTCTAGAAAAACACCTGGTTCCCTCCTCCGTCCACTGCCGGAGCTTTCTGCAACCTTAGCTACAGAGCTCCAGAGCTCCAGCGCTCCAACGCAAAGTAGAATAAACAGAAAGGCTTTGGTCGGCGATACATTTCAAATGAAGGATCCAATCATTGCTGAAGCATTTAATCTATTAAATTCAAGAGCACCACTAACTGAATTTCTGCCTTGTTCTCCTTTTCTGCGACCTTCTTTCCTTTTAGAGTCACAGTCACCTTCACAACATTTATTTGTTTTGATTGATTCCCTCAATCTTTGCCGTTTTCTGAACCTGATGGATCATATTTCCCTTTTCAAAACTTCACTGTGTCAAATGAACCAAACCCTTTGAGCAAACTGTTCCCCTCCACACCTGAGGTGGCGCTGCACCAAGAACCATTCAAGGAAATGACATGAAAACCTCCAACGAAGACACTGAGTGCAACTTCCTTCTTCACCAAATCTAAATAACAATGGAGTAGTGTCAGATTTTAGCTGTTGTAGAACTTCTCTTTTGTCCTTCTCTGTGTGTTTCACTACGCTTAACTTTGTAAGCTTGAAAAGTCAAAATGCACGTTTTCAGAAAATGTTTTAGAAAGTGTTTTACCGTCTCATATCAAACATCTCAAGTTTTCACATTGAGCAAGGTTTAAAAGAAGTCATTTTGTTTCAAACGCAATTTAGAAATGTTTATTATAAACTGGTTGTGCTTCAATGGAAGGATAATTCACTATTGCAATAAGTAGGCTACATACTACCTTGATTTTATTCAAACGTCGGTCACAGTGGGGTTTATTGGTTGTCTGGATGTTGTTGTTTTTTTACATTTTGTTGAACTAGTGGACTTTATTCGTTTCACATTAATGTGACAGAAAGAGGAAAAAAAGGGGAGAAAAGTATGTAGCAAAGAAATCAAAGCTGGAACTTGAACTCATAGTCACAGCCTATAGCCTCTGCATGCGGGGCGCCCGCTCCAGACGTGGTGTTTCTTAAAGCAACATTTGCCACTGAGCACACCAGTCTGACTCTCCTTGTTCATCTTTGCACTTCCAGTTTTGACTCTGCTTTGTTGAACGCAGTACAAGACCGTGTAACTAGGAAACCCTTCAGAGGACAGATGCTTTTAGTACAAGATAGCAAGATAGGCAAAGGCATTAGTCTGGTTTATGTAATAGTAACACATTAAACTTTTTAGATTAATTCCATGTGTTAGCGCATTAACATTAGTTGCATTTCCGTTGGCCATATAATTGCGTATATAATTTGACATTTTTTAAATAAATTTTCTTAACGGAAACACGGCCATTTAAATAAAAAAAAACTCTCATTTTTGATTAAAAAAAATGTTGGCGCTAGAATGAGGTGGATTTGGTGCAGCCCGTAATAAAATTGGTTTATTTTGCAAAACTGCAATGGAAACACTTTTTTCACATCACAAGTAACGTAATCAATAACCGAATGTTTCTACTTCTGCAAGGAAGAAGACAACAGGACGTAGATGGAGGATCGTGATGCGACATGTTTTTAAAGATATCGCATAAACAAACTTATTCACTTGTGATTTTGACTGCGTTTCTTATTTAATGGAAACACTGCAATCGCGAAATTGTGCTTTTTTCATTTTGCACACATTTATAATGATAACAGCACAAATTAAAATAAATCTGACTCTTTTCTATGTGTAATTTGGCCTCCTACCCCTCAGAAATTGACATGTTTAAACATTTAATTCTGCAACACAAGTACTGCCTTCTGTCTGGAGAACGTAGCCTCTTGTGCTCACCAAGTTCAGCTAGACCTGATAAAAAGCAAAAAGAGCCTGGAGAACATCAAGTGACAGACAACATGAAAGTGTTCACTAATGATGGAAAAGCTGTTTTCTGTACAGAAACCAAAAACTCCTGTCAATCAAAGCCTTCCTCTCCAGAGCAAACCAGAAGGAGAATACAGTTTCCAGTTGCTGCGTAACCTGGCCAAAACACTTCTGGACACATTGAAGTCTTTTTCCAGCTAACGTCAGAATTCTTGCTGCTTTATGCTAACAACCTTGACATAAATTGCAGGGTGACAGGTACAGTACGTCTGTAAAAGCACAATTTATTTCCAGGACCAAGTTCTTTACTCCCTCACAGGCAGGCATACATACTGTATGGAGGTGAACCGGACCGAACCGGTAGCGCATAGCTGGCGACTGCAGAGTAACCTGCAAGCTATTTGCTCTAAAATGAGACAATTACACTGAATCGAATGCTGGATGGCTGTGTTATCAGTAAGCTATGCTTGTAGTGGCAGCGGCAGCTGCGGGCCAACTCTTACCGGGTGATTAGGACGGCGTTGTCGTGATGAGCCATTCCGTTCTCAGGAATGCTGTTCCCGCTGCTGTGATGAGACAGGATGGACCTTTGCCACTTACAGAAACTGTCCAGAGACTTGTCAGCATGATGATTAATTTCCAGGTTTGGCTGGGAGAGACACACGTGCAACACAGTGCAGCATGAAACAGCTGTATACAGCCAAGTGATGCAAACAGTACAAACCTGCTCAGATCAACACAACACCATCCTGTCCTCTGCTGTGGCCCATTTGTTACATGTTGGATGTAATTATTAGATTCTGTTTAAAAGCTTGGTATCCTTTTGGGGTTTGCCGATTTTATAATATCTTATTTTGAATTAAGAATCATAACTTTTTTATTTATATAAATATATAAAAGATAATATTTTGTCTTCATGTGGGCAGAGTATATAACCCTATAGTGTTTTCTTCTTACCATCTTAACTTAAATATGACCAAATGTTTTTGGCTTAATTTAGTTAGAATTGGAAAAAATGTTTGACACAAGTCTTGAAGTTTAAATGATGGTCATTCCTGACTAAACTGGTCAAATGTAAAAACATTTGAATTCAAGGAAAGTTACAAAAAATGTTTCTAAAATAAAAATGATTTCTGGCATTTAGCAAATGGAAATAATTTTGGTAATTCTAGCTAAGCTAAGACAAGAAAAGTTTGGTCTGATTTAACTTCAGATGGCGGGAAAAAAAACGTTTGTGTCGTTTTATTCAGCGTATGTAAATATGTGGATCCAACTGTAGGTATCTTTGAAAAAGCAGATGTTTCTCCCATCAACCATACTGTATGTTCTGTGCATCTAAAACCTTTAATCAAAGCTCCCTGAGGAGCAATGCTGGAGCACAGCTTTCATGTAAAGCACTGTCCATATGGTGAGTAGTCAGTCTTCCCTCTGCCCCTTTAGCTACGGCAGTCAAATAAAAATACGGCAGTTCACTGATGCCAAGAGCTTCCGTCTTTACATCCACTGCAGACAAGAGAGCTCACACTTGAAAAGGTGAACGATTCAGGCTTAGGGAAAAGAGACTCGGATGTACCTGGTCCTCCGTGAGAACAATTAGACGGGTCACAACAATGTTCACAACATTTCCCAGGCTGGAATCACGGTACAGTTTGGCAACCTGACCTCCAGAAAAGAAGGAAAGACACAAAGTCAGATGTCTTAGCCCCGCGAGTTCATAAATCTGCCGCTAACCACGGACATCTGCAACACGTTAGAGCAAAGAGTAGGACCAAACTTACAATATTCATCACAGACAGGATGTAGTGCTCTATGTCTTTACGTCCGTGGTAGCCGACCATCATTTTGTCGGCGACCACGAGCGTCTCCACGAAGCGCTCGGAGCTGACGGACCTCCGGCGCCTGTGAGCGCCGGCCGGGTGCTGGCTGGCGTTTTGAGGGACGGGGGACAGGTGGGCAGGGGAGGGCGTGCTAAACTGGCAAGGTGCGTTGCTTTTAGTGAGGTCTGTGAATGACAGGGAGGCAAAGAGAGAGAGTTACGACGTGGCAACAGGGCAATCGGAATGACGACACATTGTTATCAGAGAGTACTGGTTGATAGAGGCAGATCGGGAATGTTCCCCTTTGAACCTTTGCAGCATTTGTTTTATGACCCAGATGCTGCGGGAGGAGCCTTAACATGGTACGTGTTAGCGCACGCTAGCTTCCAGCCAATGACAAGTCTTTCCTGCTTCTTATGAAGCTCTTGGCCTAAATGCCAAAGTATCCACCTGGATCTTTTTTCCAATTTGCAGTACATCTGCATAGATATGTATTTTCCCCCCTTTAAAAACAATTATCCTATTATAAATGGTTATTGCTTCTAAAATGTCAGATGCAATTACTACTGGAAGTACCTTGTAAATGTTTTCATACTCCTTGAACTTCTTCATGTTTTTTTCTGTTACAATCTTTGATGTATTTAGATTTTATGTGAATAAAATTTACACAAGGTATCATATCATTGTAAAGTGAAAGGAAACTATATGAGGCTTTTCAATGATTTTACACTTAGAAATCTTTAAACTGCCATATATTTATAACCAGAACGTAACATAACCTAAGGCTATGTTTACATGAGACCACTGTCTGGAAACCGCCATTATTTTTGGATGTTGATTGGGGAAGACGAGACCGCCATGATGACTCTAGTGTAGTTGTCATGCCAGGACACTAGATGTTGCTGTATTTTTAGAACGTCGTGAAATGTTCATATGTTTTGACCCTTATCTTCCACTTCATATTAAAAACAATAAGACCTTGTCCCTTATTGGTACGGCGCACACCCTACGCCAGGGGTGCCAATCAATCGATCGGGGAAAAGTTTTGAGTCGATCTCGGCAGGTGACAAACTGAACGCCACCAGGACGCAGAGACCAGCACTTCCTCTTCTGATAGGGTTATAAAAAATATTCACTAAGATCCTAATCGTTTATAGCTTCATTAAAAAAGAATAATTATAAAAAAATCAACCAAACATGTAAAAATTAATAATCTCAGTAATTATTGTTTGAACAAGGTCTTGCGCAATTCAGTGCGTTTCGGTTCCATTAACAAAAAAAAAGAGAAAGAAAATCAGAACAAAGACCGACTGACGATCAGAGCAGAGAGTTTGTGTTTTTAACGTAATCTCTGCTCGACCTGCGGGGCGCAGGGGTTTACCATGGCAACGGGTGTGCTTAACGACAAAGGGACGGCGAGCAAAAGGGTAGGAGTGGTTTTGAGTTGATCGTCTGTTCGGGTTGTTTTACCTTTGTTTACCTTTGCTGTGGCTCATTATTACACCCGCTGTAGTTTCTGAACGTTCAATAAAGAAACTTGGACTAATGACCTCGTTAGTTTGTGAGCATACGTCACAACATAAAATGGGACAAATGTATTTCATTAAGTTTAAACAAATTCTACCGCGATAATTATGTGAAATTAAATTAATTATATCCCGACCTCAGGAGATTTTCCTTGACCTTTACTGGGCTCTTTGGTTCCTCCTATTAGTCTGTAGTTTCTCATATCGAGGTCATCAAACCAAAGTTCAGATGTACCATGACTGACTGATACCTGCTGGTTTGCAACCAGCTGACTGAGAAACCAGTAAGCTGCTCCCAGTGTCAGAATCTCACTGTTCGGTTTTCTGTTTATTATTTCTGCTATAACTGATGTATATTCGCATATAAAATAAGTCAATAGAGTTTAATTTGCAATTTTTGTGTCTTTGTGTCATGAGGTAGATCTCAGCTTGGTGGTGAGAGAAAAAGTAGATCTTGCTCTCAAAAAGTTTGGGCACCCCTGCCCTACGCCATACGGCTGTACCCTACGCCGTACTTCACACAGAGTACTTCACATTTTTTGCGGGAGGTGTTACTGAAAAGATTCCCTGTGAGACACGGTGTCAAGAAGCACTCCGATCACTGGTGACGTGTAAACAAGAGGCTGGATTGCAATAAAAATGCTATGGAGGAACTGCAGAAATTTAAAGCTGGGAAAATCCTCTGGGGACTCCACATATTTAGCCTGTATGAAAGGCACTGTGGAAGGAAAGCCACACAAAGTCCAATTTGAACACAGCAAACATGTGGAAGAAGGTGGTGACACCCCAAACCAATTGTTCCAAATAGATCCATGAGGGGAAAATCTAACGCTGCACATCACAGCATCGTCATTGTGAAACATGGTGGTGGCAACATCAGTCAGTGTGGACACTGTTCCGAGCTGACAGAGGGATTAATGGAGCTACATACAACATTTTAGGGCTAAAAGACGCGAGCCTGAGGCGAAGGTTCACATTCCTGCATGACGACCCAAAACATAGAACTGGAGCTATGATTAAATAGATTACAGGGCATTAATTTGATCCATTGAAAGTCCACATGCGAGTTCAATTGAAAAAGCCGTTGATGAACACCAACCCTCTCCATCCAACCTGATTGAGTATTTTGGAGAGAACAAAGGATAAAACATCAGTATTTAGAAAAGCAAAGCTGACAAAGAAATACTCCAAAATATTTCCATCTGAAACTACTAAGACAGTTTTAGCTCAGGGGGATGAACTCCTACGATTTTTATTTGTAACATGGTTTGAAAACTGCTGTCTATCTCTTCACAACTTCACAACTGCACTCTGCTTCATGTTGGTCCGTCACAGAACATCCCAACGAGATACGGCAAAGTTTGTGGTTGCTATGCGACAAAACGTGAAAGAGCTCAACACTTGAGTGGCACTGCCTCCCCCTGAAGGGGATTTTGTGAGAGTCAAAGCGACGCTTACTCCTGCAGGTTGAAAGGTGTTTGCCGCAGGAGCTCGTTTTGGCACACAAGAGGTCCAGTTATGCCTACCAGAACCTGGGCCTGGTACCAAACCAGCATTTCCTCTGACCTGCTATGTTTAGCTCTTCCTTTACGTCAGCTACACCCACACAGAATCCAACCCAGATGGAGGTTCACCAACCTGAAATGCCACAGCTGAACTCCTGGCTTTGCTCTTGCGGCGAGGGGATGGCAGACGTTTTATAAATAACATGTTGCTGAGCTCTGTCCAGGTTCCACTCACTGGAGGCGGTGGAGGACGTGTTCTTTAAAGGCTCTATTAAATACTGGTCTTCCTCTGTTGTTATGACGCCATGCTGGTTGGGTGAAGAGAATCACAGTAAGAAACAGGTCAAAAATGACGGGGGGAATAAATAAATAAATAAAAATCATGATAAATACATACACTGAATAAAAACTAGATTAGTCTCAGAGGCGATATCACACAAACAGGATAATTTTGAGTTTATTTGTATTCAGAAAAATGCATTGTGCAAAGATAAAACGCTGATATCTGGAGTTATGGAATGAAGATTATCTGCAGAAATCTGGCATAATATGTCAATCCTGGCAAACAGCTTCCCGTTCTGTTTAAATACCCACCTTATACAAATGATTCCTTGTCTCAGAAAGCACTGTATTCATACAGTTGCTAGGCAATCTGAGTGCACTTTCAAAATATACCTAAATGGAAAATGCTCATCTGGCATATATCCACTAATTGGCTTGGAGTCGTCACACAGAGGAGATGTTTTCTCTGCAATCCAACAAACTATAGATTGTAGGAAAATGGGAGTGGAGTACTTTGTTTAAAAATACCAGTCAGTGCACAAAGTGCCTTTGATTCTCATTCTGTTTAAAGAAACGAAGAGCTAACTACATTTCTAGGGAATTTCCTACTTTTTAATCACATTTGTGACCTCGGTGCATCATTTTTTCACATGACAGCAACAAGTTTCAGTGTGTTTTACTGGGATTTTAGTTGATAGACTAACAAAGTAGTAAAGTACTATAATGTGGAAGAAATTTACTTTTTCCAGGATTCACCTCCTGATCAGAATCTCATTCATTCTGACCAGCTTCCCTGTCAGTGAATAAGAAATGCATCCCCACAGCATGATGGAGCCACTTCCTGTTTGGGGATAGTGTGCTTAGGGTGATGCACAGTGTTAGTTGTCCTCCACGCAATGTTTTGCAATAAAGTAAAAGAAATAAATGAATGAAAAAAGTTGTATTTTGTTTTGGTCTCACTTGTTATAATTGTCTTTCACCACCATTTTATTTTTAATGCTACTTTTCCATATTGGTTACGTTTGTGTAGACCACAAGTAATCTATAGCGGTCTGGCCAATTCAGAACAGCTCTACTTAAAAACAGCACACAGTTATAGGACTCTAGTTACCAATCAAGTGATTTCTGAGTCCAGTCAATAGCTGCGTTTCCATTACAAATGAATGTGAAATGTTGTCAATATTCCGCTAATGTGGAAAAACACATAATTTAGCAATGGTGGCGTTTCCACTAAGAAACCTGATTAAAATCAAACATGAACAGGTTTGATCACACAATATGTCATTAAAAAGTGCTGTGCCAGTATCCTCTAACTACTTCCTGTTGTCTTCTTCATCTTTTCTGCCTGTGGCAACATCTGGTTGTGGATCATACAGCTCGTGTGATGCTAAAAAGTGTTCCTAATACAGTTTTGCTAATCAAATCAATTTTGATACAACCAAAAAAACCACCTCCTCCTAGCAAGAAAACGTTTTATTAAAAGACTTTTGTTTTTAATTACTGTGCTTCTATTAAGCAAATTTATTTTCAAAATGTCAAATTGTGTGATTACATCATCAGTGTAAACACAGCTAATGATTCTAGACGCTACTGGGGGATATCAAAGTAAAGAGGGATGAATACAAATGCATGCCACACTTTTAAGATTTTATACATTGGGAATTTTCAACAAGCAGCCTTTTTTTTCCAGTTTACAACCAGCCACTACTTTGTGTTGGTATATTAAAAATAAAAACATGTTAGATTTTCTTATATTTAATAGAATGTGACAGAAAAATCATGGAATATTTTGATGGAACTTCTTACTTACATTCAGCTACAAAGCAGGAGTGCTAGCTTATATTTTCTTAGAGCCTCTGTTCACCAATAGCATGTCCTAGCAGTCTCTTCCTGCCACCATTGGTTTTCATGACTAAAGGTTAGCATAACTTAACAGTAGCAGACTAGCAGCAAAGACCATTCTTCAAAGGCACAGGTGCTAACAAAACTCATGGTAGCCGTAGCAGCCCTGCTTTAGAAAAGGAGAGAAATAAATAATAAACAGCTGAAACCAATTCTCTACTTGTTGTTTCTAATTACGTACAGGCCATTAACACTGCAGCACAACTAACCGCTAAAGCAATTTAGAAAAATAGCTGTTTAAAAACTACAAAGGGCCATCGCTTTAAAGATTAAAAAAAAAAACACCAGCTTTTATATCTTCAGACGAAGTCGAAGATGGAGCTTCAATATCAGCAAACAATAGCAGCCAGGATAGAAGTTGTCCAAACAGTGACTGCTGTCTGCGTTTAATGGGCATTGCTGTGGACTCCTAAAACTATAAAAACCTTATGAAGAAGCATACATAGAAACAATTTTATTCCAACAGTCATCATGTGAAACCTTTTTAACTTCACCGAATAGCACCATCGAAGAACAGAGTATGCCTTTGTTTGTGGTAATGCTAACAAATATGTTGGTAGTCATAAAACTTTCACAGAGGGAAAAGAAAGAAATTTGCTGAAGTAGAATCTCTTCTTGTTCTCGTTGATGTGTGTGCCGACATTTACCTTGCAGGACAGCTAGCAGCTACAGAAGAGGAGCAGCGTCAACGCAGCAGTGCTAACAAAGTAGAAGCTAATACCATGGATAAGATTTCCTTACAAGTTGATATGTCTTGAAAAGTCATTCTTTCACTAATTATTATTATTATTATATTATTATTATTATTATTATTATTATTATTATTATTATTATTATTATTATTATTATTATTATTATTATTATTATTATTATTATTATCAGGCACTGGGCTGCACAGTGGCGCAGTTGGTAGAGCTGTTGCCTTGCAGCAAGAAGGTTCTGGGTTCGATTCCCGGCCCCGGCCTTTCTGCATGGAGTTTGCATGTTCTCCCTGTGCATGGTGGGTTTTCTCCGGGTACTCCGGTTTCCTCCCACAGTCCAAAAACATGACTGTTAGGTTAATTGGTCTCTCCAAATTGTCCCTAGGTGTGCATGGTTGTTTGTCCTGTGTGTCTCTGTGTTGCCCTGCGACAGACTGGCGACCTGTCCAGGGTGACCCCGCCTCTCACCCGGAACGTTAGCTGGAGATAGACACCAGCAACCCTCCCGACCCCACCAAGGGACAAGGGTGTCAAGAAAATGGATGGATGGATTATTATCAGGCAGCCATTTTATTAATCAGAATTTCAGGTATTACATTCAAACATTTTAAGTGTCAGTAAAGTTGTGAAGGTAGAACTTTGAATTTGATAAAACATTAAAGTTCATCGAACAAGGGCTGTTGCCTGAGAGGACTCAAAGTGGTGTAAATATATATATATATATATATATATATATATATATATATATATATATATATATATATATTATATATAAGTACTCAGAAACACAGAGTACTTTATAAAATTCCTATTCTGTCCAGTGAAGGAGTGTTTTAAGTACACATGAATCGATAATCTTTTGTTACTTTAACAAACCATAAACAATCAATTACCCCAAGACAAACTTTAAAACATTCCTCTTCCTGTTCCAAGAGCTTGTGTGGAGCATAAACGTCGAGAAGCCCCATCGGTTTGGGTTTGTAAACACGGCTACGCAAATCTTACAATAAAAGCAATTCAACGCGTAACACACTCCCATGTCGGAACACATTCGATGCAAAGGTTTTACTAGTGTGTGATGTCAGGATCTCATACCGTCCAGACAACTGATTACATTAAAGCACAGACACAGATTTTGTCCATTTTTGGTGCTGGAGGGGGGGGAAAAAGGAGCAAACAGTAATTCAATTTATGATACTCAGCGCGGGTCTTGCCAACACATTTGGCCACATGTTTGCGCTGCATGATTCTGGTTGCCAATAAGAAGCTGGGCCCTTTCTTCCTTCTTTAGAGTTACTCGAAGCACGGAGGGATAGCAGCTATTAAAACCTCTTCCAAGTTCTTGATTAGCAAGGAGACGCTGGACAGTCACGGAGTCTCTGGATGACTAAAAGCCCAGACAGGATAATTAGACACTTTATTAGTGCTTCTAAAAGTTTGTTTTACAGTGCCTTACATAACTATTAATATCTCTTGGAGTTTTTTTTTCATAACCATTTTGTCACATTAGAACCACTAACTTACATTTATTTTATTAGGATTTTATGTGACTAGCACAAAGTATTGAGTTCTTGTAAAAAAGAAAAATTAATAAAGGATCATAATAATATGTTGCTTTAAAAAGTACAAATAAAGTATTAATTGAATTGAACAAATACGTTATTGGGACGTTAAGCTATCTGTACTGATTTATAAAGAAAAGACATAAAGCACAAAAATCACCATTCAAAAGATTCTCCTTTTAAAGCGAGAAAAGGCGTTTTCCATGCACATAGTGTCATGTTATAGCACAAACAAGTGTGAATGTTACCTTCAGTTGTTATAAAAATGCTGTTTAAATCAAAGAAATTTGATATCCTGATTTAATGTGTTAAAATTGAGCATCTGGCCTTTAAAGAAGCTCCTCCTCTTTCTGAAACTCCGCCTTCAGGAAGTCATCACAACATGGCTGCTCTATTAACCCTTCAGCAACGTTTTTACCGGCGTTGCATTCAGAAGTAGCTCCTGTAATGACTCCCCAATTACACCAAGTATTTGCTGAATGTTGCTGGCTAGTCTGAAGGAGCGAAGAGAAACTTTGTTGAAGGCGGAGTTCAGTCCAGCCAGACATTTTGCACAGCTGACTGGTTGCCATGGGAGATTAGAGTAAAGGCTTTCTCAAACATGAATGAACACTCCAGATATGTTTTTGATGAGGGGATAATATTATCCCCTCATCAAAAAGCTCAAAAAAGTTGATTTTACCTAACGCTGCTCCTTTAAATGAAATGCAGGGTTTCCCCCAGTGTATTATAAGTATGGCGGGCCACCATGCTTTGCTAGCCCTGCCGCCAGGCTTAGCGTTTCAGCTGTTTGGGATTCCCCTCGGTAATTCTCCCTCAGAAAGCGAAGCAGGTGCAGAGTCCGCGCTTACCGATTCGCTGCTGGTCCCCTGGTCAACAGAATTGTCGGACTCTCTACGGATCGCGTGCGCAATCCGTAGAGATTGTGTTTTACTAATATGTTTTTTTTTTTTTTTTACATTCTTGACAATATACATTTCTATATTTAATCAAGAAAGACCCATAAAGGTTTAAAATCTCATTGGACCAAACAGACATTGACCTTGCAAGTAAACTTTTACAGATAAGACACCGATCTCATTTCAGGGTTTCCCCCAGAAAAGCATAAAAAATACTTTTTAGAAAAACAATTTGCTTCAAAGTTTGTTTAAGAAACAAATTACTTTTTGTGCAAAGGAGTACTTTGTCTTGTTTCTCAAATGTCTGTATGACGACAACCCAGGTAAAGAAGTAAAGATCAGCTAAACTATGTATATGTACAGCCTGAACTGTACATATACATAGGGCTGAAACCAGAAGGTTACATACACTGTATAAAAAAAACATTTTTTTACACTGTTTGGTGTGAAATCAGAATAAAATTCTCTCATTTTACATCAGGATTGCCAACATTTCTGTTGGGTATAATAAGACAGAATTTTTTAAGGTCATTTTTATTATTTCAATTCAAACGTCATGAATACTAATGTCAGCATCCACAGCTCACATTTCTAGAGAATTATTTTTCAAAGTTTTATGATCAAGTTGAAAGCTGAGTGGATAAAATCGCACTTTGTTCCAGTCTGATGGTTTAATAACCCAAATAGTAGATTGAAAACAATAAATATTAAGCTTTTATATGTATTTATGTAATCATTTAGTAGCAAAAAAAGGGGTTTTGAATTGAAAACATTTATTCTGTTGATGTATAGTTTTAGTTTAAAATGTGATTTATTAGCCAGCATCTTGAGCATTTTACGTGCAATCTGCTAAGCTAACAGTTAGCATTCAACTAGAATGTAAAGAAACCAGATCAGATTTTGTTTCGTCCACCCTTATTAATGTAATACCCCAAAATAAAATCCAGAGCAGCCAACAACCTTCAGAAATTGACAATAACTCAAATAGTAAAAATTGTAAGAAGGAATTACTTTGGTCAGAAACTACCCGGCCTAAATGGAAAAAATAGCACAATACGCATGGAGGAAACCTAACAGTCTCTGTGTTTGTCTGGCACGTTGAACCTTAATAAAATACGCCAACATCTGTGGTGAAGAAAAGCGACGGGCTTTTCTGCGAGGCGTGGTAAAACAGAGAGCGCTCGTCTGTGGGCCCCCGAGACACGTGAGCTTAACATGACAACCAGAGGAACGTGAGCCGGGCTGCTGAGGCGTCACATTCCCAGATCGCAGACATTGTTTGATTCTCCTACATGAGCATGACCTCACTCTGAGCTGCCAGCAGACTCGGCCTGCCAGGTGGAAAAGAGCCAAGACAACCAGTGGGATCCTCCGGCTGAGCAGCAGCAGCGGTGGCGGCGGCAGCATGTGTGAGTTATCTGACGTTTATGTGAGGGTTTGTTTGAGGTGAGCGGCGTGAATCACCTCGTTGGATCAGAGGCGCGCGTCGTACTCACCAGGCCCTTGCAGTTGCTGAGCGCCACTCGGGTCGTGCTGTGTTGGCTTCGCAGGGAGCCCACGTAGTGGCAGTGGTCCAGCACGTCGTGACGCCACTCGGGCCCCTCTTTGCCCCAGTACTCCACCGTGAAATGCTTCGACACCAGGTTGTTGTTAAGCGTCAGGTTCAGGTGGAAGTGCTTCCCGTACGCCGACAGCCTGTAGAAGATCCGGGAGCCCGGCGGGTCGGCGGCGGGGTCGGCCAGCGAGCGTCTCCGCCGTCCCGGCCGCTGGTGCTTCACGGTGTAGCTCAGGAAGTTCCCGTTCTCGTCCACCCGCACCGGGACGGTCAGCTGGTAGTGCTGCAGGTAAGACAGGAACTCCTCTTTCACAGGAACGCGAGAGAAAAAGAGCGAAAAGATGAATCAGTTGGGGGGGGTTTTACCAATTGTCGCACACCATACACCAAAACACCGTGTTTAACTGAAAAAACTAATTAAACTAAGTCCAGTGAATTTTGGGGTGCATGGTGAATTACAATGTTGAATTCAGTTGAATATATGAAGTCGGTCTATCTTACATCTCTACCTAGTTATAACAAGCACTTAATTTAAAGGAGCAGTATTATGCAAAATAGATTTTTTTTTCTTTTTGAAGATTGAGTTACATCATGTCGTAATGTTATTCCCTCATCAAAACAATACCTTGGGTTTTTCTCCAGCATGTTTGAGAAATTCTTTAATCTTCCATGGAAACCATTGAGCTGTGCAAAACGCCTCAAAGAGGAGCTGGAGTTTCTAATCTTCCACCTCACAGAGAACCCCTGCCCCGCTGCGCCCCACTGAGCTCCTTCAGACTAGCCAGCAGCAGTTAGCAAACACCTAGTAGAAGTGCATATCTGCTTAACTCATTATATGAGCTTCATCTCAGTGCAATGCTGGTAAAACCATTGCTAAAGGGTTAACAGAGGAGAGATGATGTGATGACTTCCTGAAGTCAAAATTTCAGAAAGAGCAGGAGGTTTAAAGAGACAGAAACAACATTTCAAGGCTTTAAGTTAAATTTCTTTTAAGTCATACTTGAATATATCATTTTTATAACTACTGAAGGTGACATAGTTAGTTGATTATACTGCAAAATGGCACTTTGTGCCTGGAAAATGCATAATACTACCTCTTTAAAAAAATGAGCCTCCTGATGTGAAAACATTTTTAAAATTCATTTAGTTAATTTAAAGTAATGTGAAAGGCTGGGGATTTTGGACAAAAAAAATCAGTGGGGATTATTGCAAAAAGATGATTTAGGCAAAAATAAAATTTAGGAAGGTGACAATATACAAAAAAAATTCAGCTTCAGGTGCCGTTTAAATAATTACAACATAGATTTATTAAGTTGGCGTAAGTTACTCTTAGTAAATTTATACAAGTTAATATTACAAAATCAGTTAACTTAATGAAAACTAAACAACTTTGAGGCAGCGAGTTTGCATATATTCCTAAAGTATGGAGAACTAATTAGGTTTTAACTGTGATGTCCTACCTTGAGAGCTGTGCGAAAGTCTTTGAAATTCTGAAGCTGCCATCACCACGAGGCTCAGTGTCCAAGTCAGCGTCTTCCACAAAATTTCCATAATTCGAGGAAGGCTGTGACATGGGGTGCGGCTAGAGGGCGCTACAGTCGGGTTAGAAGCGCAAAGTCAGTCTGGCGCCGCGCCGTAACAGGTCCATGGTTTCTCTTCTTCACTGAAACGCTCCCGCCTGTGTCCCGCGGCTCATTCAAGGTCTCAGATTTCCCTCGAAGGCGAGCCGGTCCACATATCACAGGCCTCTGAATGCATGTCAGCAGCTCAGGGGAAAACGCCGTCCTCCATCGGTCTCGGGAGGAAGTCGAGAAATCAGAGGCTCTTTCTCGGACGCCTGTCCTGACTGACCCATCTGCGTTCCTGTGAAGGACATCAGACTGGGTTTTACCGTATGTCAGAACTATTGCTTTTGAAATCAACCTGTTCATCATGTATCTGAATATTTGGTTTAAAAAAATGCTAAATTTAAAAGCACATTTTAGTTTGAAATAACATAAAATGACAAATGAGTTAAAAAAAATGAACCAATTACTAGTTACTTTGATTTGGGCAATATGACTCTTCGCTCAGGGCACCCTTCCAGAAGGGGGTGTCTCCCAAAATAAATAAATAAATAAATAAATGTAATGCTTGTCAGTGGCAAACCAACTGTCTTTAGTATTGATAATATGCACATTCAGTGAACAGAGTCAGAGCTACTCCTCTGGTTTTTGATCATTTTTAGCTTAAGATTTAACATCTTTAGTCTGCTCAAACCTGGTTTTGGTCCACATCGGAGTTTGAATATGCATTCACACCTCCCCAAATGAACTGGATTTTCTAGACAAAAACTAGAGTTCAATTAAAGTGGACTGAACAGGGCTGGTTTATTCAATAAAAGTGCAATGAAAGCTTTTATTGAATGAAAATGAAGCTACTTTCCCTATGGGCGTGGCTTTAACCGGTTCTTCCTCAGACAACCCCTGCCAGATTTGGCTACATTTGTAGATACTGTATTGATCTACCCCATTTTTTTGGAATCAGCAGACGGACCTAGTTGAGTATTGCGCACAAGCGATTTGATTGACTGAATTCGTTGATTGGTCAGTGAATTTATGAACAACGTCTCAGCCGCCATTGTCAACCTGTAAGTGTTGGGGAGATGACTAGATGCAAAATCAATAATTCCACGGTCAGACCCTGAGGTTGAAATGTTTTTATCAATTATCCAGTTGACACTATCTGCCTCAACTTTACAGGGTAACACCGCAATGAACAAATATACCAAGAGATTTTGGAGAAACCGGCGATTGGCATTCTCTGTGGAATTAGGAGGTCAGTCTGCATACTGCCTCACATTCAATAAGCAAAAACAGCAAGAAACTACAATGGGACGGCTTTAGACTGATGTTCGCTGAAGCTCATCACCCAAACTTATGGAAGCTTGGGCTGGTAAAGACATACCCTGAAAGAGAGGGGAATGAAAGATAGTTCAGAAAACTACTGACTTGTGGGAGGGGTGGCGAGGCAGTAAGAACCACTGTATACTGGGTAAACAGTTTTGCTTCACCTCATCTTCAGCTAAAACAATCCAAAGCTCCGGGCAAATGAATGAAGGCACAACCCAAACGCGTGTCCCAGTTTCAACAGGTTCCTCGACAGATTCCTCACTTTACTTTTTGCGTCTTATTAATCACGCACTGATGACAGTTTAATGACGGACTCGGTGGGACTTAAAAACCGGAGGATTTGTGACGTGTTAAGAGGCGCGCGTGAAACCCAAAAAGTCGGCGTGATCTAATTTCTACACGTCGATGATTTCTGACGCGGGGACACGTCCGGTGATAGAAGAAGAAGAAAAAAGGAGGAGTGGGCGGGGGGAGAGAAGTGCGCTGGAAGTGACTTGGAGAACATCGCGGGTTATGAGTGTATTTCCCCCAGCTGTGGAGCTCCAGCGGTCCAGACAGAGCGCAGCCTACTTGGCCACTCTGACCCAGACAGCTGGCAGCCAGCCCGCATGCATTACATCGGTACCTCGAACGCAACCCTCCGGGAGCCCCAGCAAATCAAAATAAACCGCGCCGCTTGTTATTATTATTATTATTAATATTCTAATTATTTGCTGCATGCAACGTGCAGATCTTCAAAGTTTGCATGCGGCCAACCTGCGGAACTTCACACTCTGCAAACATAAAAGAAAGAAGAAAAAAAAAAAAAAACAACCTGTGCGTAAAACGTTGCGTTTATTTCCATGCAACCGGCTCCCAGAACTCCCCCCCCCCCCCCCCCAGGCTTCAACTCGCGTCGCCCGAAATAAACTGAGGCTGCATGTAAATGCGGCTGTGCAAAAAAAAAAAAAAAAAACCAGCCTGAGAGGATTTAACTGCACGCACCGAGAAACGCAGCGCGAAGATACCGACCTGCTCCCTGAGAGGTGAGAGAGAGGAGTGTGGGGGAGAGATTTACCATGGCCATCCTCATTGTCAGCTCCGGTTCCAGGGTGCAAAGTGAAGCTCGGCTAAAAAGTCTCCAGCCCTTCTTCTTCTTCTTCTTCTTCTTCTTCTTCTTCCTTTTTTAAAGTTCAGCACACAAACTTCCTCTCATCTCCTTTTTGAATTCTGCCATCCTCTGCTGGATCTGCAGTGCGAGTTCTCCCCCCTCAGCCCGTGGGGACACCCGCAAAAAACTACAAGAAAAAAAAAAAAAAAAAAAAAAAAGAGTTCTATTCAGGTTTATTTATTTTTTAGAGGAGTATTGGACTTCCAGCATAAGGGTCCATTTAAAGTCTATCTACTCTCCTTTATAATCTGGACTTTGTGTTCATGCTTGTGGCTCAGCGTAGCTCTGGAAGGTTTGGATAGAGGAGGAGAGAGAGGAGAGGAGAGGAGGAGGAGGAGTGGAGGAGGGAGGAGGAGGTGGGGGGAGGAAAGTGCATCAAACAGCAGCAAAAGTTGGCTGCTTCTCCTCACTGCGCAGAACACCGGGTATGTCCAGGACGGCTTCAAATTGGCTGCTTTTTTTTTTTTTGCACAAACGGAGGGGGTGGGTGGTGACGTCAGTGCAGATGTGCCTCTCTTCCATCAGCTGTGCGCATGTCTATCAGTGCTGGCCTGAAATAACACTTGAGCTCTTTGAAGCCCTGAAGGAGAGGCTCCGCTGTGGTAACAACGTACGTTTACGTCTTTCACATTCATCGTTTTAATATCACTCAAATAGAACAAAATTGGGATTTGAAACGAAGGGAGCATCTATCCAAATAAACCTGGAAGCTTAATTTGCCCGTGAGCCCGATAAGGTATTGCACCGACTAGTTAGTCTGGAGTTAATTGATCTTATCAACTAACAATTCATTGATAAGCGGCCATTTTCTTAAAAACCTGCGTGTACTCTGGTATCACGAGCGCCAACCGTCTTTCATTTAAAAGGGCCACATTTTTCATGATATGCTTCATTTAAATAAAAACCTTAAATTTTTACATTATTTTGTGTCAGCAGTATTGCACACTGAACATTATATGGTTTTCTCACATTAAACGAGGACATATTTATATAAAATAAAACATGAACCTCTTACGTTGCTGAATATAGAAAAATAAAAGATGAAAATAATGAAATGTGTGACTCACTTAATCCTCCATTAACACAGACGAATACAGAAATACTGTTTGCTCTGAAGGAGAGTTAAAACTTTTCACACCATGAAGTGCATTAATTCACGACAGCCCGTGCTTAAAAAAGTATTTTCTTTTCTCCATCATGTTACTATTTTTCTGCTTTATTTATCTCATTTTTGAATGAGAAGTTGACGCGACTGAATTGGCGCTATTAAGGTGAACTTTTCGTGTAGCTATATTTAAAAACAGAACCACATTAAGCGCATTTTCTATCCCACAGCAGACTGTTCCTCTTCCCCGTTCAGCTGTAGCTCCGCCATCTTTGTTTCTGTACGGCTCCGATTAAGGATGACCACCAGCACCCTCTGCTGGATGGCGGCCAAACTAAAACACTAGAAGAAGGTCTAAGCAGACATTAGTTAAAGACTGGAACTACTTTTAATCTAATAAACCATTAATTTACAATTAATGGTCAGTAGGTTGAATCCCTAGTACCAACCATAGTGCTTAAAGCTACCATCAAGCATTTTAGATAACTGGCAATTGGACTTTTGCATCACTGTGAAGGAACTTTGGCACACTTTTGTCAGAATTATTTTAATACAGCCGCATTGGAGGATGTTCAAGCAAGAAACACCTATTTAAGGTCATGCCAAAACATCTCAATTGGATTTCAGTCCAGACCTTGCCTTATGGTCATAAACCGACGGCAGAATTCTCTCCTTCGGGGTTTTCTGCTAGAATACCAAGTTCATGATTACCACCACCATGTTTGGCAATGTTAACCCAGATGTAATGAGATGCACACCTTCCAAAAACAAATCCATATAATCCGCTTTTACCTCACCATGCCTCATTATAGTCTTGGGGATCATTAACATATTTTCGATAAATGTGAGATGAGCTGGCGAGTGTTTTTGGTCAGCAGTGGTTTTTGCCTTACTCTTATTGTGGCAGAGGGTTTATACTTAAAACCCAAATTGAAAAAATTTTGGAGACTCAGCACATTCATTTAAATTAGAATTTCAGAGGTATTTATATACTATAGCACATGCTGAATTAAACACAATCTACTCTATTTTGTTTTCTAAGCCAGTCCTTGGTCCTTAATTGATTTAGTTCAGTAGGATTAAACCAACCCATTGATTCAATCGAGGTTCTAACTGTGTTAGATTTTCAGTCTGAGGTCAAAAGACCTGAGTTGAAAAGAATTGACGGTAAGTTGAATAAAAGTAATATTTGGGTTAAAATGAATTATTCTCTCTTCAGTTTAGTTTTGCATTAAAAATGACCAGTTTAAAAAAATCAGACAATCTAATAAGACTTTTGTTGACCACATGATGAATTAATTCTTTTATATTGACTTAAAACAATAGAAAATAATCATTTATCCTCCTCTTTGGATCTTAATTTCAAACAAGCTTACATTATTATATTATTACAACCACAATTTTCAAACCACAATTGTTCCAAAACCCTAGCTGTTTAATTGCACTAAAATTTTAAATAGAAAATAGATATAGCTTCTTAGTTTGTCAGTGGTTCTTAACCTGGGTTCGGTGAGTCGGTCTCAGGGGTTCGGGAGCGTCTAGCCACTACGGAGGTAAAAACACACTTGTGTAAAGTCATGATGACGCCCCGCTTTGCCATCACTTGCTGCAGAGGATGATGTTACATTGCTTAGCCAATCAGAGCTGCGGAGGAGCCCTGATTTAAGGAGCTCCACTCTCAGCAGGGATTTGAACTTGTGTCTTTAATTACTTCAGCAAAGCTCACCGTTTTTACCAAATTCTTAGCTTTCAGTGTACTTCTAAATCTGCTCCTTAGTCGCATCTTTTCGGGGTTGGTACTGCCTCTATTGGCGTGGGGTGGTAACACAGCTAATATAATTACATTACTAAATCAGAATACCACAAAGTCTTTATTATTTATTATTAGTTTTTCATTCTCTTAAGAATGTAGAGCTAATTAAATGGCCTAAACAAGACCTTAAAGTGGTTCCAGTTTCTCTCGATGGCCAACCTGTTGAAACTGTGGTAAATTTTAAATACCTTGGGTCGTTCCTGGACAGTCAGCTCAACTTTGCTGAAAACACTGACTAGATTTTGAAGAACTGTTCTCAGAGACTCTTCCTTTTAAGAAGACTTAGTGATCTTGGGGTGACCCCAATGTCTTGAATTGGGGGGGGGGGCATATTTTATTTATCACTACAGAAGGGTTCAGTGAGTGCGCATATGAAACTGGTGGGTTCGGTACCTCAAAAAAGGTGAAGAACCACTGGTCTAAACCAACTTTCTGACCAAATCTTTTGGCCAAAGTGTGAACATAGAACATAGCTATCAACTACTTGCGCTAACTACTTAGCGAAGAAAAGACTAACGTTATCTTAAGTGAAGAAACATCTTTTACAAAGTCTCCTATAGTCTTTACCTCAAACCCACTGACACTAAAAATACTTTTACCATCTAATTATTACATATTCAATCTTCTTTTTCAGGTCATCAGTTACTTCAAAATGGTGGCAGGTAAACAATGATGAGGCTTCTTCTGGTGTCTTATTGTCAACAACTTGGTTTTGATCTTTTACTCTACATTTGGTTCAAACTAATTTCTGAAGACCGTTGAAATAAATGCTGTGGAACTAGTTCACAGAGACTCTCAAATGAGAGTAATATTGGATTTACGTAACAGTTTTTGGAAAATTACTTTTCCTCTTGCATTCAGTTTCGTTACACTTCAGTGTTTCAGATTTTTAATTATGACTTTGATTACAGGGGAAACGTCTATCCAAACCAGTGATAAAACACAATCTGAAGTTTTGAAATCACTAAAACAGAACCTGTCTGACCACATGAATTTTACGGAAAGATCTAAAAAAGCAACACTTCATGTCCTGATCTGAAGAACTTCAAGAACAGAAGAAATAAAATCATCAACATTGATTTTAGTCTTGAAAGTGTTACAAAGGCTTTTCTACATTGTGGGAACTGAACCACATTGAGAGTCATTATTCACCAATTACAGCTGCAAAGGTATATCAAGAGTTCAAAGAGCTTTGCTTGATTTGAAAACGGTCAAATTTCCCATCATGCCATTTTAATGGTTCAAGTTTTGTTTTTGTTTTTTATTGAGAATGCCAGTGGAAGCTCCAAAGTGACAGTTTTGCTAAGACGTTACGATGTTTGGAGCTTAAAGCTGGTTTATCCCTCCACCACCTGCACTCTGCTGGTCAACTGGATGAACTGAAGAGACGACATGTTTCACGCACTTACAAAAAAGACAAATGCTTAAGAACATTTACAATAGCAAAAAAAAAAAACAAGTCAGTCAAATTGTTACAGAAATACAGTATTGCTGTGATTCTTCAGGTTATCAGAATGTGAAGAAATCCCATTTTTCTTAGATAATCAAAGCACAAAATGAATAATCAAATAATCCAATGATAATGTAACCTGGTAAAAATCAGTCCCATGTTCTACGCTTTGTTTCGTGCAGAGTGTCTCGACCATTGAGAAACGATTTCTAGGATTTGCCCCTTTATATCTGTAATGCCCCAGTCCAATGATATGAAGCTTACCCGAAGTTGCCTGCGCTGTAAAAAACCGTCCTCCACTGCAAAGAAAGAGGTCAAACAACTTGGTCGTCAACTTTATTTGGAAGCTTGGTCAACATGGATTTGTTCACTTCCTCCGCTGCCATTGTTAAAACTCCAGGCACATTAGGATTGTAAAACATCACAGAAAATTGACATCATGGGTCCCAACTTCTCCTCTTGTTCACTGATTGGCCCGGTAGAATTTCTTCCGGGCCAATCAGTGAACAGGAGTTAATGAGAATTTCTTCTGCTGGTAGAAAGTTCAGCAGAATTTCTACCAGTAGAAGAAATTCCTATTAACTCCGGAGTTAATGGGAGAAAGCCTAGATTAAGTTGGGAAGCGAGATTTGAATCGCATAGCGTAGGAAGGGTGTGGCTATGTGGGCTGCCAATAATGTGAAACTTGGAAGAAAATCTAACATGGCTAGTTTTTTTGTTGTTGTTGTTGTTGTTGTGTTGTTGATTTTTTCATTTTAATTTTGGCAAAAATCCAAATTTGAATGTAGTATCATTTACTATTTCAGCTATGGTAACCAAATATTTTAAAAACAGAAAAAGACAAAAACAAACTTTTGATGAAAACATTTTGATTACCATCTACTACACTGACGTCTTAAACTCATCATGTGGCCATTTGAAGGAATCTCACTATTCGAGTAAGAGATTCAACTTTGTTAATACCAACTATTGATTAAAGAAGGAAATAACACAATATGTTTTGCCCGGTTTGTATTGAAGTCTGTCTTAGCAACAGTCAGATAAATGGGAGTATAATTTTTTTTTTTTTACATCTCAACATTCTGCTGCTTAAAACACACGTGGACCTGCGCATTCCCCTTTGGAGCCGCTGTGCTCGTCCTCGCCAAGCCCCACGTTTGAGAAGCCGCTGCCTGGGAGCTGCAGCCTAATGACAGCCCTGTTCAGAGTCATTTGGAGCGCGTCTATCTTTATTCTGTCGGAAATTGAAAATCATGCCCCTTCCTGAGTTTCAGTTACAGCCGCTCATTATGTCGGGAGCCCATATCATTACAGCCAGGTCGTTATTATGTGAGCTCCTAACGCAGAAAGATCGGGGGGCCTCGGTTGGTTTCGTGGGGAAGCAGCGCCACCGTGTGTGCAAAACGGAGCGCAGCACGACATTTAGAAACCCGATGGCCCAGAAAACTGTTGGAAGAGGTGCATGAAGGAAAGCAATTGTATGCGCAAACATATCTGCGGTTGTTAAAAGATAAAATAAAATATGGGTCGAGGTGTGGCGCTGGTGCGTCGGCTTCGAGGTTTATGGCTTTGGGATGTAGGTACAAAGTGGAATGTTTCACTCTGTACGTTTCACTCTGTAAAGTTATAAAAGTATAACCTTTACTGTTTATAAGTAAACAGTATTGAGCAATAGCGTTATATCTCACATCTGTTTTTTTAAGCAGTGTTCTTGTATTTTCTGAAGTGCAGCAACCTCTTTCTGTCGACTTTTTCAGTGGCTCAATGTTCAATTGTTGATAATTTAAAGATCCATGTTTTTATGTTTGTGAAATGAATAAATAACCTGTTCCGACGGGACCCAAACCAAGCTTTTTGCCTAACGTGCAAAGTTCTTTCTGCAGAAGAGAAATACAACACTAAGCACTCTGTCCCCACACTGGTGGTGGCATCATTATGTTGCTGGAAATCCTGTAAGAAAACCTGGAGTAATACTTTTTTTTATTATTATGGTGGATTTTTTTCATCAACCTTTACAATCCAAAAAGCCATTTTCTGTTCCAGAGGCACACTTCTTCTAATTAGAGACACCTCTACAAATTTCTTGCTTAGACTGAAGCCTGTTCAAGTTTTAGAATGGCCTAGTTGAAGTCCAGACCTAAAGGGTATTACAAAGAAATGTGAAAACTATGCATCAGTTCCCTTCAGCTACACAACTGAGTGCTCATGTATGTTGTTCTGTCATGTAAAATTTCAATAAAAGACATAGATTTTGTGGTTGTAATATGAAATAATATATAATGCAACAAACTACCCAGATAGCACAGCATGATTGAAACAACATTGAATCAATGTCAGCCAGAAACATTGAATCAATGTTGAACGATGACATTGAAACAACATTGAAAGTGGTCAGTGACTTGAATGTTGAATCAACGTTAGGGTTTCAACCATAACTGACATTATATCAATGTTGATTCAACCATCATCTGTATGTCAATTTGCATGCATATTTGTGTTGATATTGCATTGAATCAGTAAGGAATCAACATTCATTCAACCTTCATCTGAATGTGGATCTGCACACATATTTCTGTTGATTTTACATTGAATCAGTTACAAGTCAATGTTGATCCAACCTTCATCTAAACGTGGATCTGCACACATATTTCTGTTGATTTTACATTGAATCAGTTAGGAATCAACGTTGATTCAACCTTCATCTGAATGTGGATCTACATACAGATTTGGGTTGATTTCATATTGAATGAAAGCTAAGGATTTATGTACATTTTTAGGTCTGAGAGGTCTACATAAAATTCCACTAAGTTTCTTCACTGGTGTTAAACACTATATTATTGGCTATATTACTGTATTATCATATCACTATATTACTGTGTAATTATATGTTATGGAAAACATCTCCAGTGAAATGCTATTTAAACCCACAACTAGTCTAAAAACAACAAATTTGCACTTCTGTTTAATACAAATTAAGTCAGTGGCTCCATCAGGGCTTTAGGTGCCCCATAAAGGCTAATATTTTAAAACAGACCACAGATGGGTAAATGTAACATTCGTTTATTGAGATCATCAATGCTGTTAAATTGTATTCAATTGATAGAGAAATGATTTTAAATTGTTTAACAGTTAAAAACAAAATTTTAAGAAGCTGGCAAGTTTACTTTGTAAAACTTCAGAGAACAATATTCATAGTTAGATTGTTTTGTTACCATAGCAACAATCTGATGCTGTGAGTTTAATCTTTGAATTTCTAAATACAAATGAGTAAACTGCGATTATAACTTATTGCTTTTTAGGCTGGCCAATTAAACTACTCCCTTCTCCCATATTTCACTAAATCAAACACAGAAGCTGTTAGAGGTGCTGATATTTTAGCAGCTCGACTGGCCCCTAAATCAAATTCTTCTCAAGGCCTCAAACAGCCTTGGACCGGCCCTGCATGATGAGGTAATCTGCTGCACTATGCAGAGATGCACAACAAACGGGAGATTTAATTCAATGCTGCTAATGTGGCTTTAGTAGTTCTTTCATTTCGTGTCTGTTGAATTTTTAATAAGAGTCACACAGACTATTCTGGTTGGTCAAGTTTAAGGGACGAGTTTCTCAGATCTCTGTGTGACCGCGTCCATTAACTCCAAGTAGACAACGCATTTGAAATGGTTTGATGCATCTGTAATCAGAAAAATGATACTAAAAATAATAATAAAATAATATAAAATCAGCGTGACTTCAAGGAGAGCATTAAAGCTCCTCACTGGGCTGAACCTGCATGATGAGGTTAGCACTGCTCGTTATCCACAAACGCTCTGGCCAACCAGGACCACAGACATAAACTTTACAGGGAAGACAGACACAGAGCCACACGCTGGGCAGCGTGTTGAGATGCAAACACCTCATGTAATTGTTCGTTCACAAAGATAAATCATTCTCACCACTTCACAACCTGACCTCTGAATTCGCTACAAGTTATTCCTGCGGTTCACATGGAGCTGCGCAACCAGAGCTAACGCAGCGGGTTTTAAAGTCTTACGTACATAGAGTTCTCCAAAGGATCATAATTCTTCACAGTAGGTTTATATAAATATCCCTACAGGTCAGCCTGTGTCCAGTTTGAGTGAAAGGATTCACGTGCGATCCCGCTGAGGTAAAAGCAGCGGCAGCGCGCGAGGCAAAGAGCAGAGGCGCCGGCTGTGTGATTGGTCCTCGCCTCTGTTAAAATGCATAAACTATAAACCTATCATTTAGGAATAAATCTGCTCTGCTAATGAAATGCTAAGAGCAAGAGAGACGCTTGAAACCCGGGTTTAAAAAAAAAAACAACAATTTTTTATTTTTTTTAATTTTCCTAGAAACGTAAACAAGCAACGTTTAGCCTGGCGGCGGGGCTAGTAAAGCATGGCAGGCCGCCAGGCTTATAATACACTGGGGAAAACCCTGATATTTGACTTCTTTTTCACTGTCAGAATAACAGTCTATTGTCCACAGAAGAACAGATTCCATGAGGTTAAGCTTTGTACTGTATGAACTAGGGAAACGGTACAAGTTGTGGTAATCCCAGTTTGACTCTGGCTGGCGTCACTTTGATTCCTTGCGATGTCTTCCTCTCGTTCTGGTGTAATGAACCAGCATTATTTTTGCAGCACACCTTCCCCTCCTCTCCTCCTCATCAGCGCTCTGGGTCAGAGTATTTTATTAGTGAGTGGGGGTATCACATTTTAAATTAACTACTATAAAGGATAATGGGTAATGATTAATTTCTGTGCATTTTCTTACTTCTTCATAAAAATTCCTACTGACTGTGATATATTGACACAATAACATCTACAACGTAGTACAAGGAGTGGAGCGGTCCACCCCTGCTATTTACATGAGTGAGATGTCCCAAACACACAGCTGCTTTGCTGTTGGCTTGTTGGCAAAAGATTTTAATTCAATGTTGAATTGCCATCATGTGCAATCTGGGTACAGAACAGAATCACAACTCAATGTTGTCAACACATAGTGCTTAAGTTAAAACGTGATTAACCCTCACCTAAAATGGGGTGTGCTGTGATGGCGCAGGGGTTAGCTAAGCACAACTGAGATATGGAGGCCCTAGTTCTCGACACAACCGTCACAGGCCCAATTCCCAGCCCTGGCAACCCTCGCTGCATGTCCTCCACCCCTCCTGTCAATCAACTATCAAATAAAGGCCACTAAAGCCAAAAAAAATCTTTAACAAAATAAAATGTGAAAATTTAAAACCATCACCAAAAGTTAAAATTGTTTCACCCAGAGCCCAAGAAGAGGAAGGAGGGCAGTGGAAAGGGGGAGGAGATTGAGGGGTAGATGGGGCCAGGTGAGGGGTGGGTGGTGGGGGAAAAGGGGTGTGAAAAACAGCTTACATTGATTGAACATTTTGATTACTAGTTCTTCCCCAAACCTTATCCTCAAGGCAAACTGACCTGCGTGTTTTCAGTTCAGCAAAAACCTGTTAATCAGATGTCAATTAATATCATGTGTGCTGAATTAGGGAAATGCCTAAAACTTGCTGGGCAGTGACTGGAGGACCAGTGCTGAAACACACTGGATTCGATGTTGGCATTTCAATCAATGGATATCAACATTGGTTCAATGACACATTTTCAATGTCAGTTAATTAGCTAGAATTGAATGGTTGTTTGATGGTTGATCTAGCTTCTTTCATTGACCTCAATCATAAATTCAACCTTTGTGATCATATTTCAACATTGAATTAACATCTTTTGCAAACAAGCCAACAGGGTGTTTGGGCCACCCCCACTCATAAATGGTAGCGGTGAACCACTTCACTGCTTGTAGTAAGTTGTAGATGTTTTTGTGTCAATATATCACACACAGACAGTAAGAATTTTTATTTCAAGTAAAAAAAGTGTACAGAAAGGAATCACCATTCGCTATCCTCTACAGCGTTATTAAAAATGTGATAACCCCCACTCAGTAATAAAATTATCTCACCCAGAGCTCTGTGTGAGGCAAATCAGCTGACATTGATCAGACCTCAGCATTTCAACCACAAAACATTGATTCATTGACACAGTGTCAACAGTTTGATTGGATGGTTGTTTGATGGTTGATCCACCATCATTTGTCGACTTCAACCAAAAACCAACCATTCTGACTATAATTCAATGTTGATTTAACATTGTGTGCTGTCTGGGTAGTTGGGTAGTTTTTCCCCAAACCTCATCCTCAATCAAACTGATCTGCGTGTTTTCAGTTCAGCAAAACCCTGTTAATCAGACGTCAATTAATATCATGTGTGCTGAATTAGGGAGCTGCCTAGGTAGATGGCTGTATAGTATTCAAAGGAAAGTTGGTGCAATGAGGGGAACAGGAAGAAGTAGAAAATAAGAAAACATTATATCCAGGTTGTGTTTTGGTCATACAGGTTTAAACAGTACACTATTTAAAATGGGGAAACATTCAACAGGTAATTGTGATTTTTGTTTTCAAGAAGAAACAGTAGAACATGTTTTGTTATGTCCTAAATACTCTGAGGAGAGAAGGAAATTAGAATACAGACTTATAAAGAAGTTACAGTTAAAAATACAAGATGTTTTGGGATATTCCTCTTCTTCTGAATATTTATGTTATTTAATAAACTATCTTAAGAAAACTAAACTGATAGAAAGGATTTAGGGATTTTTTTTGTTTTTGTGGGGGGGTTGGTTATATAAGTTGCATGCTGATCCACACTCCATACCAGTAGGTGGCGGTAATGGACACCATTAAGTTGCTTGCCAACCGCCATTAAAACAAAAAGAAGAAGAAGGGAGATGCCTAAAACTTGTAGGGTTTGGAGGATCAGTGCTGAAACACAATGGATTCGACGTTGGCATTTCATTTATTTGATGTCAACCACAAAACAACATTGATTCAATGACACGGTTTCAATGTTGGTTAATTGGCTAGAGGTGGATGGTTGCTTGATGGTTGATCCACCGTCATTTGTCGACTTCAACCAAAAATCAACTAATCTAACTATTTTTCAACATTGATTTAAAATCGTGTGCTATCTGGGTATGGACAAGTTCGAAGGTGTGAATAGTTTTTAAAGGTGACCTATTACAAAAATTTACATCTTCTGTGTTTTTACACTTCCATTTGGATCTCAAATGCTTCTAAAAGCTTTGACATTTTTTGGTGACTGAAAAACAAGCCATTTCAAAAATCCTCAGGATTGTTGAGCCACAATCGAAAGCACCTGCACCGTTACCTAGCAACCCAAGCTGAGCTCCAGCATGTTTGATGAGCTGGCTTTATGGCTGTATGTGTTGTACAATAACTGCTGTAAGACAGACAAGTGTTTTGTTGTTGACCTACCATCCAGAAACCACTTCCTGCATTCATGTTGGTTCCGCTTCTGTTTTTCAAAGATGTCCAGTTGTGTAACTGGACATCTGTTTGCAGCCATTTTCACGTTGGAGTGTAAACATTGAGTTGTGGGGTGCGGGGCGTGGTCAGCAGCAGCTGGATTTAAAGAGACAAGAGAACCTAAAAGCTCATTTTGAAAGGAGCTCAGAATAGGCAGAACCTAACACATTAAAATCTGATTTCTAAGGGATTTTGTGCAAAAGAAAAATACAATGATAATGTTTAGCATTGCCTATAGGTCTATCCTAATCTGGTAGAAGAAGCACAATAGTTCAGCTTTATAGAATTACACATGCAGTTACCTAAAAAAATACAGAAAATAAATTGCAAATAATTTTACGTTGTCACTTTTTAAAACTGCTTTGCATTTCTAATGGCAAGAACAGAATGATGGCACTCCTACGGTTTTGGCTCATGGTGCAAAAAGTGTAAAAACCACTGTTTCCCCATCTTCATTATTTATTACGTCAATAAAAGTAAAACAATAAAAGTGAGTATAAAAATATCCTCTTATTTCAGCTACTTGAAACCGATCCTTCTCACTCTTTGTGTTGGAGCAGGGCCAACGCCCAGCTGAGTCAGTCCAGGATGCTTTACATAATCTAATCTGGCTTCCTGCAACCAGCGTCCATAAGGTGCAACTCTTGTACGAGTTGCACCTTATCTTGTGCAACTCGTACAAGATAAGGTCCTTATGGCATGCAATCAGTCTGTCATTAATAACGCATAGATTTTATGTTGTCTGACATTAATGCTATCAGTGCTAAAGGGTGGGCCGTTATTAACGCAACTCTCAAAGTCCTTGAATATGAGTTTGGTTTCACATGAAACACACCTCCAAATATTTATTTGGTGGCAGTGGCGGGAGTGGAGGATAACAGTTATTTTTTTTTTTAACAAAATCTCCAGTGGCACAATTATTGCTTGTTTGTTTTTCATTGCATGTTTTGTTTTCAGGTTTGCCAACGATGGCAGTTTTCTGGCTGAGCGCCAATCTTTAAGAAGCCTGACCTGCCGATCGATTCCGATTTCAGCCGATACAAATATTTTAGTCTGAAAAGTCGTGAAAAATAGCAACAATTGCGAAGTCAATAACGATGGGGTTGACAAAAAAAAGAGACAAAAGAAAAGGAATTATTTAGCTACTTTTATTGTTGGATGGTAAAGAGGGTACGGAAAGGAAATAGAGAAAAACGTGAAAAATTAAGCTTTAAATAATCTTCAGTTCATGTTTTTGAGTGTGTGTTATACAAGAAAATCATGTCAGCACAGTGATTCTTGGGAATAGGGACAAAATGGGTTTTAATTTTCCCATGTTTTTGTTATTTCTCAACCTTGTGTATGCAAATATGACAAATAATGTTTTGGAAATGTAGAGATGCTGAGGTACAGGCTCCCAGTTGCAACATTTTTTTTTGAAATTACATTTTTATTCGACCTGACCCAGAACGTTGTCATCACCATCTGACAAAAATAAATAAAAAATCATTTTTAATGACCCTATTAGTGATATTTTTACTCATTTTACAGACAAATGCTTCTCAAGAAACAAAATAAATATTTAAAACAAAAAGTCCATCTGACGGAGTTGACACAGAACTGAAGGTGGTGACAAACTAGTGAGTAAAATGAAAAACTTGGTACATGTGAAGTAATGCAATTTATGTAAAACACATTAAAAGTGAATTAACTGCACATTTAAGTGAGATTTGACAACAATTTCACTGAAAGAGTCAGAAAAACTGATGGAGTTGACATCTGACGGAGGTGACAAAAAGCCAAATTACCTCAATTTATATGATGTTAATCTGAAGGAGGCCATATTGTAGCTCATCAGGTCCATGAAATCTTTACATTTTACCAAAATTAAGCTTTTATCTTACAAAATTTCATCAAAATTTTGTAAATTGTCAGTTATGGTGTTGATACATCATGGTTGTGACAAACAACTTAGGAATAAAAAGAAGAAAAAACTAAAGAATAACTTAAGCTAACTAGAGCTAACTAGCCTTAAGCTAACCAGAGCTAACTAGCCCTCTTAGCAAAGAAAGAGAAAGGAAGTGGTCATGGGGTCCTCAGAAGTTCTGGTGCCCCCAATAATGCCTGATTTTTTTACATTCTTTTCATTTCTGACGGTGTTGACAAAAACTAAGGACAACTTTCAATGGAGTTGGAAAATATATAAAAATGATTTCTAATTCAGTTTATTGATACCTTTATAATTATTTATATGACTATATAATTATTTATACTTAATTGTCATAATATATAATTTTAATATTTCTTTAATTGTTTTAAACTATTATAATGTATTGAGTTCTGCTCCTGGGCAACGGCTTTTACAGGCATCATCCACCCACTACAATGTTTAAAATAAAAAAATATTCAGCAAATACCTGGAAAATATACATTGTTGTGCTCACAAGACCCAAGTTAGTTTAGTCAGATATTTGAAAAAATTATATTTTATTCAAATGTTGTGCTTTAATCATAGGACCTGTTTTATCCCTATTCTCAAGAATCACTGAGCATATGTTTCCATATACCTTTCTCTTTCTTTTTAGTCTTTTTATAATGTATTTTTAAAACACTTGTTTATGTGAAGAAATGCTATAACACGCAGGTTTTTGATAGGCAAATTGAGTATTTTTGGAAGGAAAATTATGTTTTTATATGTTTCTTTTAATGGTGTCTGACAAAAGCATAAAAGGAAAGACATCTATGAATATGAAACATTACATATAGATTTGAATAATTGTTCAGGTGACATTCTCCTTTTAACAAATGTACTCGTATTCAATATTTGCCTCTCTCTAAACATATAATGTGTCAAATTCCGCCTCTCTAGTAGAACATGAATCTATTTGTAATCTTCAAACTTCCTTCCAGGATTTGTCTCACATCTTACTTCAATTTGATGCCGTCGTATCCAGCATCGAACATCACATGAGCTGTAAATGTTTCCTGAAAAAGAGCAGGTGAAAAAAAAAGCAAAGGAAACAGCCTCACCACTGAGGTTTATTGCCTCACCGTGGGGTGTGTATAGGTGTGTTTAACAATCTTTTTTCCAAGAAACCTGTCGTCATGATTGGACGGGCGTTACACATACGTGGCTCCATTCGGCCACCTTTGGTCGTTTATAAAGGCCGCCGTCGCCTCCTGCTCTCTACCTGTCGCCCAGGAGACCGACTCAGCGGTATCACCGTCCTTCTGATCTACACCTGGTAAGATTCATTCTTCTAACCCCCTCCCTGGAAACCACAGCTGTTTGACACTTAAAGCGAAGAGAGATTTACGAAGATCTGTGAGGGAGGAGATTTAAGTGATTTGGGATTCTCTTCATCCCCCAGAGAGAAGTTTTTCATCATCGTCGCCATGGCTGTGACCAACCAACCAGGCAAATACCAGCCCTCCGACTTCCAGACGGGTCTGTGTGACTGCTGTGATGACTGTGGAACCTGTAAGTAGCTTTCTACTCTTTTTTTTTTTTTCTTCCAAATGAATTGTTTGAAATTTTTATCATTTTCAGCATTTGTCTTTCCCTACACTGTAAAAAAAAAAAAAAAAAGTTATTTTTTTACAGGAATACTCTGGCAGCTGTGGTTTCCAAAGTTTTCCTTTGAAAATGACAGATGTTGAGTAATTAACTCTACTAAAAAAAACATCTAAATTTGCAGTGATTGAAATTACAGCAGTATTACATTAATAAGAAGTTAAGGCTGCAAAGGTGAAATGTTAATTTCACTAATAGCAATTAACTCCAACGTTAATAGCAATGTTCTATGTGAAAAATACAGCGTAGTGACTAATACAGTATAATGACAAAAACTATAGTTTTCCCAGTATCTGAATGCCATGTTAACAGAATTGTTTTAAGACTATAACAATATTTTTCTGCCTATCATCATTGTTTATAGTTTTAAGAAATAAATTTGATAATGCTCCCGTATTGCTGCCGTAAAAACAACATAAACATTTTGTTTGTTAGTTTACGAAAGGTTTCTGTAGATTAAACGCCACATTTATGTTTTCCACTTTACAATATTTCTCTGTTGCGATTTCAATTTTTATGTAAATTCCACCTCTGTTTTGTTTTACAGTGCAAAAGCAATCAGAAGGTGCAATAAAAAAGTAGAATTACCTCTTGAACCTTTTCATATTTTGTCACGCCACAAGTGCCAAGTTTTCTGCTCCTTATCATACGTCTATTACTACACTAAAGTAGTGCATAGAAGTTCTTATGTATTTTCTTTTACAATGGCTTTTTTTCTTGACATATTTTGACATAAAGCCAATATCTAACAGTGGATTCAATGATGGAAATGTGAAACTCCTCCAGTTTAAGTAGTTTGCAGTTATCCCATAGTCTGTCTACGCTAAGCTAACACTATTTGGCTTAGCATGACAAACAAAAAGAGCACCAAGAGCACCAAGAGCTGACGTCGCAGTTGAAACGCGTAAAAAGCCTCATCATCTCCTAACGTTTCCTTTAATGCGGTTTCACTCTTTGTGTCTTAAGGTTGCTACGGGTTTTTCTGCTTCCCGTGTCTCGGCTGCTCCATCGCCAGCGACATGGACGAGTGCTGTCTGTGTGGCGTCGGCATGCCGATCCGCGCCGTCTACAGAACCAGATACAACATCAGGGTGAGCTGAGCTCCCAAAGCAACAAGAGCAAATTGAATTCACACCTTCTACTGTAGAAATAGGTAGAGAATGTCCCACTAAACGTAGCAGTAGAAAACGGTTCCCAGGGAACCATTTATGCCAGAACCGCCTCTGCATACTTGACAAACAGCAGCAGGCAGAAAGCTGGCAAGCAAAAAACTTTTTAAGATGCAACTTAATACATCATCTAAGTATTATTACTGCAATACTTTTATGACAAAGGTGTGATTCTCACGCTGCCTTGGCAGATTGACGGATGAGGGACATTACTGTCACCACACTGGCATCCGGCCACACAGTGACGTCACTTTAAACAAACTGTTAACCAATAAATGCGTCTAAAAACGGTTACTCTTTACCTCCACATGCTCTTTACTTTCACGTGCTAAGTGTCGTGTTCTTGCAGTATTTTCCCAGGATGTTTAGCTGTATCGTCAAGATAATATATTTATTTTATTATCTGCCATTTTGAATGCCAGAAAGGTGGAAATCACAGCTACTAGTTTCTAAGTTTGTTGTTCTTACTTTAGAAAGTGCTTAATGGGGCAGTAGCCCAGGGCTCTCATTTTTAGGGGTGGACCAATTTTTTTTTCTTTTCTTTTCATGAATACGTAGACCTGTCGCAATAAGCAATAAATTAATTATTCGCATGATGAATGAAAACTTGCTCAATAATTTCATGATTTATATTTTTTTCTCTTTTCTCTTTCTACCAAAAACTGGATAAGTCTTCAGTCTTGAAGACTAAAGTGTTTGAATTTTTTTCTTTAGGAATTGTAAAAGCTGCATGAACCTCTTTGTTTTCCAGTTCCCGTTTAAAGCCCATATGATTTATAACCCTTGCTTAGTGTCATATTTCTGCCCACACAAACTGAACTTCCTCCTGGCATCCATAATTTTTTTTTTATTTTTTTTTAGTTGGTCTATTTTTGACTTTATCAGCTCGGTCAGGAGAACCAACCTCTCATAGTGACTGCTTTGTGCTCGTAGGGATCTCTGTGTAAGGATTACTGGGCGGCGGGCTGCTGCCCTGTGTGCGCCACCTGCCAGCTGAAGCGGGACATCGACAGGAGAAAGGAGCAGGGCATTTTCTAAACAGGTGAGCGTCTCACGCGCAAAAAACATTCGATATTTGCGTAATTGTGCGGGCTGAACTGATTGGAAACTGCGCGTTTCCGCTGTGTCTTATAGACACGACGTCATGACGACGGAGAAGCCGTAACCCCTCCACCCTCCTGGACTGCTGGACTGATGAGGATGAAGAAATTATTCGTTTATGACATCGTTGTTTTTTTTTTACGTTTTGCCGTTCACTTTTTCCATCAATCACCTCGTGACTCGTTGTTTTTTCCTTTATCCACGAACCTTTGCTCAACATTGGGAAGCCATGTTTAACTCCTGTTAATCCTGTACTCCAACCAGGGTTATGATGCACTGCGGTCATGTTGGAGGAACGAACCTGCGATCGTTAAAATATGCCGCTCATAGTTTGACATTTGCGTTTTACAACATAATGTAAAACTCAGTTTTACTACAAAGCGGTCAACACTACTTGTAAAACTGTTGTCATCTTGTAGAGGAACACATAAAAACTTGATTTTAAATTAAATAGTTTTAATACACACTCTTAAGTTGTATGTGCTTTCTTGTTTCTCTTTCATCTTATTGCAAATGTTCTCTTGAATCTACAAAGCTTTACCAAATATTTACAATATAGAACTTTTTCGTTCTCTGGTTTCCCTGAGTATGCCTCCAAGTTTGATAATGCAGGTTATCAACATTAATTAACCACAACATGGCCATATCCTATGTATTGTTAATTAAAGAAGGAATGCCGATTTGTAATGCTAAGTCATCTTTTAGAAGTCTGATAACTGTCTGTGGAAATGTAATGAGCAACATGACAAATATCTTCTGTTTTTACTCATTTATGACTCTGACAAACTCCCAATAATAATAAAAAGCTCAATAAATTACTAGAAGTCATTGTGTGATCAGTAAAATCCTTACAGTGTCGATCATATAGTGCATTGCACAAGGTGGGCGGCTAAAAACAAGACTGCTTCTAAATGCTTCAACTATAGTGGTAACTTGGAGACATACCTGTATTTTCCATAAAAATGTGAGCAAAAACGTCAGTATTCTGCTAATGTAGAAAAAACGCAATTTCTCAATTGCAGTATTTCCGTTAAACAAACGCAATTAAAATCACACGTGAATAAGTTTGTTCATGCAATAAGTCATTAAAACCCTATACAGTCGCTGCCCGCCCCGTGGCGGGTTGACATCATGCATGTAAAATCTTATGTATTAAAAAAAGACAGCATGAGGAGTGTGCATTTCAAGTTCTGTTGGATACCAAAGACCTCAATCTTTATAAAAGTAGAGGTTTTATATTGATTTGGTTTCATATTTACTTCCAAATAAAACCAGAAATATGATCGATCATGTCCGCCATATTGTTTTGCGCATGTACTGCGCAATCCGGGAATGTTTTATGACCAAAAAGTGAATGAATGCAACATGAAGTCCATTTTTCCTGATTTTATCAAACGTTCCCCATTTTGTTTGCTCTCGTAATTGGGGAGAGCTGACAGCCATTTTGTAAATAGTTGAAAGGGGTAGGGGGACGGAGGAGGAAATTAATTTGTGATGGAAACATTGTCAAACATTTTGTAAATAGTTGGGGGAAAAAACATGACTCTTGTGGTGTTGGAGAGAATTTGGGATGGAGATATTGTGACACATTTATAAATTGTTGTAAAAATATGTATACTAATTCGTTTTTGGCTAAGTTTGTACAAAGTTCTTAAAATATACCAAAAAAAAATGTCATTTTAGGCTGGAAAAATAGTTCATTCAACATTTTTGTGAATTTCATAGTAAAAATATTTTTAAAAATTTACTCGGATTTTGATTTTGTGTTTTTTGGCCCAGTGTGATAATGCATTTTGTCAAAATGAAACAAATACTGTAAAATCATGAAGCTTAGATTGTGCTGAAAATTATACCAAATAAAGCAAGGCAAATGGTTTTTATGGTGAAAATACAAGGGTAAATTCAAAATTAGACCAAAACGGCCATTTAGACCCAAGTCTCCTAAGGGTTAAAAACATGACACGCTGTCACACTACTTCCTGTCGTCTTCTTCGTGGTTTGCGCCTATGGCTACATCCGGTTGTTGATCATGTGACTCATATGCAGTGTTTCCATTGCAGTTTTGCGAAATAAACCAATTTTAATATGGCCAGAAAAACACATCATCCTAGCACTAAAACATTGATACTTTTTTTTAATTGCCGTGATTAAGGGAATTTATTTTGTAATTGTCAAACTCCATAATTATATGCTCAATTGATGGAAACACCGCTGTTGACAACAATCCCAAAACATACAGCTGGTATTAAAATGAATAAAAGTTGTTTACCTCAGTCTAATTGAAATACATGACCTGTGCTTAAAACTATAGAAATTAAATTTTAAATAAGTTTGCCATTGCTGAAGGAAAGGTAAACTAGTCAGAATTCTGACAGAAGCTTCTTAATGCAACAAAAGGTCTTTGCTACTTGGAAATCTAACATCAAAGGAAGTCTATATATGCATTTGAATCTGAATAATTATGAATCTATAATAATTTCCAACCACTTGTTTTGTGTCTCTGTGGCAACAAGGTATTGGTTTTTATATTAGCATGCCAAAAGCTCCCTTGAATTATGACCCCAAGCTCCAGAGGCTTATTGGACGCAGCAGCTAGCATGCCATGAAAGTCATGATACTGTCGGTACAGCAAGTCGTCAGAGGCCTCGTCAGATTCACTGCGAGATTGACTGCAACTGGAGATGCTTCCTGCCCACAGCATCAAAGTCCATGACTCTGAAGATCCCTGGATATGAGTCATGAGCCAAACTCCTGCTTTCATAGAGCTGTTCACATCTACCGATGATCCATCAAGTTTATTTTTGAATAATGTTTTTCTTTTGCAACTTTTAAAACCAATTACTTTAAGTTCATTGTTACTCTTAAAAACCTTTGTTAATCATTTTAGGCCTCATTTATTGTATTTAAATGTGCAGATAAGAGGCTATAAAGCAAAAATGACTCCAAATGGAGATTTACTGTTGCCAAAAGAAAAAAAAGGGGAAAAAGACGACAGTTATTTAGCTCAACAGGTTACTTTAACTTTAGATTTATTTATCTTCACTGAAAATACAGCTTTGTACCAACAAGTATACCACTATTCACCAACCACTTACACGGCACGTTGTCAACTTTATTACATGCTAACTTATGAGGCCAGATTGTTAACGTGCTAATTATTAGTCGCTCTTGAAAGTACATTCACTGACTTCCTCCACAGCTGGAGGATTGTTGCTATTTAAACAGTATTCATAATAAAAAAACAAAAATACAAACAATATGAACTTCTTCTCGGGTGTTTTAATAACTGGGGCTTCAGAGATGACATTGCTTGAGCAGGAAAACAGAAGTGGGGAAGGAGGTGGGGGAGGCGTACTGATGTTCACTGGGTCATCTGGGCTTCCATAGCCTGGGCCGCCCACTCTGGAGCTGCCTGGCGGATCTTTTCTAGCAGGTTGTTAACTTGAAAACACAGAGACTGGATCTGTTTGTCCCAGGTGGGAAGGGCTTCCCGAGCTGCCAGAGACAGAAAACAACCAGATGAAGACATGTGGGCTGTGTGACGCTGCTGAGGAATCCAGGTTAATGTGGCTGCCCCCTTCTGGACACAGACACTGGTAACAATTTTGCTAGTGCAACTTTACTACATGCTAACTTATGAGGCCATATTGCTAGTGCAAAATTGTCCATTTTGCTCTGTGTGGAGGCAACTAAAAAGTAATTACTGCAGATAAAGTGGAATGAAAAAAACAAACTTGCACAGTTATGTTGCTACAGCTGCCCATGTTTTATGTTGTTGTTGGACAGACTGAACTGACATGCTAATATTCCCCCTTGGGGAATAATAAATTAATTAATTAATTAATGAGGTTGCATCACCTGCGTTGTATGACTGTGAATTCAAAATAGTTTTTCAGGCTGTTATTTGCAGCCTTGCTTATTTCATAAGCAGGCCGATTAATGATCAGTTTCAGTTTTGATTGTGGAAATGCAAAGGATTCCTGACATGTATAGAAGCTGGAGGCCAATTCAGAATCTTAAACTTCTTGTTGCGATCTTCAAACTATTCTAGGGTTGAAACGATTAATCGTGGCTGTGAATCGATTATTGAAATAATTGTCAACTACTTTAATCATTAACTATAGTACACAGACAAAAAAGGTCAATTGATCAAGAACACGGCAGTAAATAAACCAAAACGGTTGAAAAATGTTTATTTGTACAGTGATCCTTCGCTATAACGTGGTTCACATTTCGCGGTCTCGCTGCTTCGAGGATTTTTTTGTGTGCAGTTATTTTCACAGTGCATTGTGTTCTGCGTCCTGATTGGCTAAACAGTCTCCAAGCTCCTTCTCTACCTATGTACCAATAACGTTACGGTATTTAAATATACAGATTGGCCATCCAGGAGATGAAAACTGAAAACTTTGAATGCCTGCTGGAAAAAACTGTGGCCAGAATCAGCGCAAAACCTGACAGGAGACTCGGTTGACGAGATCCATGGCTCTGCCGTAGACACAGCTGTAAGTCTCACGGGGCAGGTTGGAGGAGACACTTTAACGCACGACTCTGGATCACATTAAGGCCCGATTGATGAACACGCACATCCGCTGACCTAAAAACAGGTTTTGTTCTTTGGTTTCAATGTAGAGTATTTATTTATGCTGTATAATAATTGTAAAAACTAAAGGTAACTACTTCACGGATTTAGCTTATCACGGGTTATTTTCGGAACGCAACCCCCGCAAAAAATGATGGATCACTGTATTTACATTTTGCATTCAAGAAAAAAAACAGACATCTTTGACTGTAAATATGTTCTACCCAGAATGCCTCAATGCAGTTTAAGATTCACCTGGTTTAAATTCTGTAAATAAATAAAATAATAATGAAATGTAATATTGAGCACTTTTTGCAGCATAATTATTAATCAATTAATCAAAATTAAATAAATAAACAGATTAGACCTAGATTGTATTAAAGTTAAATCAAGTAGAAAGAGCTGAACTTTCCACATGTTGGTGTTAGAAGAATTATTTTAGCTGCAGATTTATTGTTTTCTCTGTGTGAATACCGCTATTGTATTTTTGGAAAATAATTGTTTAATTTCTTCTTTAAAAAAGACAATGAATTACTTGTTTATTTCTATTTTTTACGCAATACTAATTTTCTATAAAATAAGTTTAAGTGGTTAAATGAAAAAAAATACATTTCATACAATTAGTACCAAGAATAATCTGTCACCAAGATGATCTTTAGTTACGGCACTAAACTACTCATGAGCAGTTTCTGTTTCATGGCTCGGTATCCCGCGGTAACCGGCCCCGGATGCCGGGGAAGATTTGTTTACATGAAAGGCTGTACTTGGTCTCCCTGGTGATCCCTGCTATCCCAAAGTTTGCCCTGTGGACCCCGGCTCAAAGCAGCCAACTGCCTCCAGGTGCTTACCTCTGTTTTCCCATGATGCATCATGGTGCCAAGTGTTTACTAGAACAGCAAAAGATTCACCTGAAACTCCAGATTCTGACGTGCAATGAGCTCCAACTAACTGCACATTCAGATACCTGACATTTTCCTGCTTCTAACATGCCAACTTTGATGGTATGGCATCTTAATATACTTACACTTGAATAAAAAAATAATAAAATAAAAAAGAGACAGCAACCAGATCTCAGAGACTCACTTTCAAAGTGAACGATGCCGTCTATCTGGTCAATGAAGCCATTCATGCGTCCCTCGGTGATCATCTGAGACGCAATCTTCTCAGCCTAGACACAGAGACGTTGTTTGCTTATTGATGGTGAAACAGATAATCTGTAGGACAACATACACATCTGCCACAGAGCGAACGTCCTGTTTGAATACGAGAACATGAAGCCGTCACCTTCGCCGGGGGGATTTCCAGCAGCGCTCCCAGCTCTTCGAACGTGATGTTGTTGTAGAGTTTGCTGGCCGACAGCAGGTTGTGCTCGATCACGGCTCTGTCCAGGATGCTGGAACCTGAAACAAGAGAGAGAGTTTGCAAAGTTAAAAAAAAAAAAAACTTTTCTTCATTTTATTGGGGTAAAAATTGTTTCAGATATGGAAAATGTACCACTTTTCTTTGATCCTTTTGGACCTGACATGTTTGCAGGGAAAAAGTCATGTGTCATTTCAGATGGACAAAACAACCAACTACAAAAAACAGATTTTGTTATGCAAATGTAGGTGATGATAATTCAAATCGGTATCGGCCGATGTTGGTAAATAAAATATATATATATATAATTTTCGGAAATAAACATGAGATGATATTAACATCTTGTTGCCGTTTGTGTTTCCAGAAGGGGATGGGCTTGGCCATGTGACAGTGACCGTGATGCAGCAGAGGATTGTGGGTGTTTCCCTAAAGCACAGAAGCAATATCAGAACTGTGGGGTTTATCAAGGTATTGAAAGCATAGAAAAATATGCATACTATTGATAAATATTGGATATAGTTATCGGCCCAAATTTTCAGATCGGTGCATCCCTAATGGCTATATTTCACTAAAAGCAGCAGATCCACCATTTTCTTGTAAAAGGATTGGTTCCAATTTTTTAGTTTGTCCCTCTAAACTTTTCCAAAAAAGAAACAAAACTCCGTGAAGATGTATGTTTTGTTTTCACTGAAACATACATATTTTTCCAGGATTAAGGTTCCCTGAAAATAAAACAATTAAAACTACAAGTGATAACATACTAGGGGTTGCAAAAATTAGTCGACTAGTCGATTCTTTTCTCTGCAATGACTTTTTTTCTGGGGCAGTCAACTGGTTGTAATCAGATGACAAAACAGATTTTTCCAAGGAAATGAAAGAAGGTGAACTAGGTGAGTTTGTCAGACAGCTCAAATTGTATAAAAATGTAAATAATTTAACAAAGAAAAACTGTAAATTACAGCATAGGCTACCGCAATTGGTGGTTAGCGCGGCGCCCCGCATACAGAGACTTTAGCCTGCGGTAGTCTGGAGTCAGACTCCCGTCCTCCATTCTCTGGGCCCAGGCCTCTCTCCCCGCTCCACTCTCTCTGCCCACTTAGTCAGATTACTGTTGTTGAGACGCTTTACCAAGGTCGAGGACGAGTCACAACGCTGTTAGACATGAGCGGAGATTGGACTGGCCGTTCAGGCGCAGACTTTCTGGAAAAGTACTCTGGTGTAGGGCCCACATGAAAGGTAAGGACACTTGTTCCTTAATATACACCATTGTAAAGAGAAAAACTTAAAAAAAGGGATAGAATACCTGGTGCAGAAGAAAGAAGGTGACCTGTTAAACAGATAGCCTTTGGGGAAATACAGGTTTAAAGGAATAAATTACGCTAAGGGAAAACTGATTGGAACTAAACTAATCCTGCACAATCCACTATTTTTACATAAATTAAATGTATGTAGGATGAATGACATTACATAACAGGCAAATTGTAAACAGATGAAGTGACATCTAATGGGTTGAAGTTTTTGAAACTCGGCTTAGCTGTAGACAGGTTTAAATTTAAACTTAATGAAACTTGAAAAAAATTAGGTTTATAGCAGACTTGAACTTTATCACAGACTAATCAGAATTTTTCTCTCATCTTATCAAAACGGGATTTCTTTTCATTTGAAACTTGGTCACCTTAAAATGTCTAAAAGGGAAACAGGATTAGTAAATAAGAGTTTGTGTTTGATTCAAAGGGTGATTATGAAACAGCTCCAGATTCAATTAAGGCTCATTATAAAATATTATTGTTTCAAAGACAATTTATGATTCTCAATCTAGATAATTTGGTTACCTGACATCAAAGTGGCAAATAATATGTTCGAAAAGGTATAATCACATTTCAGCTTTGGTTTAAAACCAGATAGCATTTATTACGAGAATGTTTCATTTGGTTTGACATGTTTTATTCTCTTTTCATTTCTATTAACATTATTGTTGTTTTTATTTTTAATAAACTAAACTAACTGCTGCTTTCAAAACACATGTGTGTCTTGGCAGAAAGGCACAAATTGGACATAATGAAACTTTTAAAGTGGATATGATAGTAATTGATGATATAAAAACAAACTGATTGGACAACAACTGGCTCACAACATTTGTGTGCCTTAAAATTTTGATTAAATTGATGCATAAATTCAAGTCCAACAAAACATTTGATTTGAAACGCAAAGACATCTTACAGTACTGCAAACCCTTTGTCTACATGTTTTGCTCCTCTGCCTAAATTAATCAATTCTTCTTTTGTCGGTTCAAACAGAACATTGACACTGCTTTTAGGAAAGCAATCCAAATTCTGATCTGAACTTAAAATAATAAAACATTTGGCCTTTGCAGTAAAGTCTCAGTTGGATATTTTAGAAATATGTACAGAAAAAGAGTCTCTGAAAAATATTTCTGATAACAATAGAAATGTTGTCAGAAATGTTTTCTATTTACATAAGAAAACAAAAGGGGGAAATTGTAAATGATAAACATAAAACAGAACTGATAAAATTTTACATTTAAAACATCTCATAGTTTACTTTAAATTCTAGACAGAAGATTTGGAAAACTTGTGACACACCCTGTAATATTTTAGTTTTGGAGAATAGTAACAAATGCAAAATTGCTTTCAAATTTATTTCAATTATATCAACAGGGGGTGAAGAAGAAATAGACTCTAGTTCCTAGTCGGTTTATAGATACGGTTAATTATGAATTTGTTAATCAAGACTTTAGAATTAATTCATTTGACATTAGTATATTGTGAGTTTATTTAATAAGCTCTTATACAGTACCTTCCTGCATGACTGAAATACAGTTATGTAGAAGCTCTTACTAAATTAAAATTGGTAATTTAAAATTGAATAGCTTAAATCAATATCAATGTCATGTTTATTTGCATATAAATTATTGATAAATCTCCTGCATCACTTTTACTTTAAATTATGTTGAGTTACAGTTAGATGTAATTGTTATCATTGAGAAAATCTTGGTTAATAGTACTACACAGTCCAGTCACATTAATGTGACCATCTGTCAAAAGCCAGAATAACCACCTTTCGCAGAGCGAACTGCTACGAGACGTGCAGGAAGAGAGTCACTTAGGTCCCTGAAGGTCTTCTCTGGGATGTTGAGCCATGCCGACTCTAATGCCGTGGCCAGCTGCGCTAGATTACGCGGTTGAGGATCCATGGCGCGAACAACTCGATCGAGATGGTCCCACAGATGCTCGATTGGGTTTAAGTCAGGTGAGTTTGCTGGCCAGGGGAGGACGGTAAACTCATCCTGGTGCTCTTCGAACCACGCACGTACACTGGCAGCTGTATGGCACCTCGCATTGTCCTGCTGGAAGATGCCATCATCCTGAGGAAAAACAATGCGCATGTAGGGGTGGACATGGTCCGCAAGGACAGATGCGTACTTGTATTGATCCATCGTGCCTTCCACAATAATCAGTGAACCCAGAGAATGCCAGGAAAACATTCCCCAGACCATAATGCTCCTGCCTCCAGCTTGGACCGTTCCTGCAATGGTTGCAGGGTGGTTCCTTTCAGAGGTTTCACGCCTTATACGCCAACGTCCATCTGTCCGATGGAGCATAAAACGCGATTCATCTGAAAACGCTACCTGTCGCCACTCAGTGGACGTCCAGCTGCTGTACTGGCGTGCAAATTCTAGCCTTCGTCGTCGATGAACACCAGTCAGCATAGGTGCACGAACCAGGCGTCTGCTTCGGAGGCCCAGACGCAGCAATGTTCGCTGAATAGTGGTTTGGGAGACACTTGTGGTAGCCCCTTGGTTCATTTTAGTGGTCAGTTGCTCAACGGTAGCCCGTCTATCTGCCCGAACGCATCTCCGCAACCGTCGTTCGCCTCTGTCATCTATGGCCCGTGGTGCACCACATTTGCCACGTCGTTGATTTTGGACAGTCCCATTTTGCCATGCACGGTACACTTTTACCACGGCGGCACGCGAACAGTTCACAAACTCAGCCGTTTCGGAAATGCTTCCACCCTTGGCCCGAAAGCCAATGATCATGCCCTTTTGGACGTCGGATAAATCGCTTCGTTTCTGCATTACGCCAACGATTGAAATGTTTTCCGAAGCCCACACACACCCTTTATATACGCTCAACTGCACTGTGCTGCCACCTGCCTTCTGTGATTGGTTATTTAACTCTGAAGTGGAAAGTACGTGGTGGTCACATTAATGTGACTGGACTGTGTATAAAATCCTGATAAAATGTGAAAAATTTTTGAACTCTTGGCAAAAAACATAAATAAATAAAACAATAGAAGCAGCTTTGAGAAAGTCAGAATAAAGGTAACATTTCTATTAATGGTGTGAAGAATATGTGATTACAGTTTTCTTTTTGACCCAAATTATTAAGGAAATAAGCCACAAGGAGTATGTAGCTGAAAATACTAATTTCGTTTACATTTCTAATAATTTTGAGAGTTTAATTTTTGAGAGGAGTTGATTCCACAATCGGTTAATTCTGAAACATTTGAGGGTGAATCATCTCAACACATTTCTATTTTATCTCCGGAGGTCAGGGACTGAGGCAGTGGATCTTATCTGAGCTGCTCCAGTGACCCTGAGCCTTGCTGACACAACAAAAAGAGAAACATCAAGCTACAAAATACATTTAATTTATAATTGTATGAGCAAAAGGTGGCATACACTTTTATTTTCTTCATTTACTTTGTGTTTTACTTTAGTAGTGTTACTTCCTGTGGTCTGATGGGGACTGCGGGGGTCACGATTTGTGGGCTCAGGGCCGTGCGTGGAGGTGAGGAGAAAGGCCTCTGGCCTCGACTTCAGGCCTCTGCTGTTCTTAGCTATGCTGACTTGGACATTTGCATTTTCTACACATATGAATGGTGCCATCTTCTGCTGGACTGCTGTTTGAGGGCCAACACCGACTGGACAATTCTTACAGCTTCCACAGAGGTCAGTGAGGTTGGATTGATTTTTCCTGTTGTCACCTGAAGGCGAATTGCAGCTTACAGGATCTCGCATTGGATGTCTGACTGTGATCTCTGAGGACACACCTGGCTAAAGGACAAGACCCAGCCGTCATTTCTGAGGGTCTCTTATGGCAGAAAAGATCACCGGCTTCTGCCCGACATGAGACGGAGGTTTGAAAACAATGACTCATCTGCTGTATTTCTCCGTCTCTCCCTCGCTCTGTCAAGGGGGGCCACATACTTTGCCCAGATTTTTCTGCACAGCGGGACTGAATGCTGCCCTGGACAGTTTGACGGGGCAAACGGAACATCACATGTAAGCTCGGGATGAGATTCAGAGGCGGTCCTGTTTGTCCAGGGTTTCCCCCAGTGTATTATAAGCCTGGCGGCCCACCATGCTTTACTAGCCCCGCCGCCAGGCTAAGCGTTGCTTGCTTACGTTTCTTCGGGGGGGGGGGGGGGGGACGTCTTATTTGTTTTGTTTTTTTTAAAGCTGGGCTGCAAGAGTCTCTTTTGCTCTTAGCATTTCACTAGCAGAGCAGATTTATTTAATAAGAATAGGCTTATAATAGATGGGACACAGACATATGACATTGGGAGTTTGTGAGTTTATCATCATCATGCTGGTTCAGCCCGGTGAGGAGTTTAACGCTCTCCGGTCTGTAAAGCATCACGCTGATTTTATATTATTTTTAGTATTATTTTTCCGGTTACACGATGCATCAAACCATTTCAAATGCGTTGTCTACTTGGAGTTAATGTGCGCGGTCGCACGGAGATCTGAGAAACTCGACCCATAAACTCGACCAACCAGAATAGTTTCTGTGACTCTTATTAAAAACTGAACAGACTCGAAATGAAAGAGCTACTAAAGCCACATTAGCAGCATTTAATTAAATCTCCCGTTTGTTGTGCATAGTGCAGCAGATTACCTCATCATGCAGGGCCGGCCCAAGGCTGTATGAGGCCTTAAGAAGAATTTGATTTAGGGGCCAGTCGAACTGCTAAAATCATCATCACCTCTAACAGCTTCTGTGTTTGATTTAGTGAAATATGGGAGAAGGGAGTAGTTTAATTGGCCGGCCTAAAAAACAATAAGTTGTAATCGCAGTTTACTCATTTGTATTTAGAAATTCAAAGATTAAACTCACAGCTTCAGACTGTTGCTATGGTAACAAAACAATCTAACTATGAATATTGTTCTTTGAAATTTTAAAAATTAAACTTGCCAGCTCCTTAAAATCTTGTATTTAAATGTTAAACAATTTAAAATCATTTAACTTCTGTATGCCTAAACAATTGATTAAATTTAACATTATTGATAATCTCAATAAACAAATGTTACATTTATGTACCTGTGGTCTGTTTTTAAAATATTAGTGTTTATGGGTCCCTGAAGCCCTTGGGGCCTGATGGAGCCGCTGACTTAATTAGGATTAAACAGCAGTACAAATGTGTTGTTTTTAGTCTAGTTGTGGGTTTAAATAGCATTTCACTGGAGATATTTTCCTGTAACATATAATTAAGCAGTAATACTTTTACATTTCGTGTCAACTTAACATCTTTTAATACAAAAACAAGGTGGACCGCCTCGACGCCCCCACCACCGGGCTTAGCAAGTTTTCTGGGGGAAACCCTGTTGTCTGTTGCCATTGTTGGTCCTGGCATTTCACTCAGTCTACAGGTTGGAGACAAAATGGCTGCCAACAAAACTTTGTAGTCTTTAATGGTCTTCTTGAATTTTCGAATTGTGTGATGCCACTTTTTCTCACCTTAGTTTATTTACAACACATCTATGATCTAATGCCTTTGCACTCTGACCTCTGCTGTTTGACCCCCAGGATAAGTTTAACGGTACAAGTGAAGGCTCGATGCAGCAGGGTGTTAGAACTCTCTGCAGTTTATAGAAATATTTTGTTTGCCTGAATGATTATAACTCAGAGAGGACAGTCTAAGTTCTAGTTGGCTCAAATTACAGTGGCTACAAATATGAGGACTAGTATCTCAAGTTATGATTTAAGTTTATTTGAATCCATTTCAAATCTTAGGAAAATCTACTCTTCAGAAAATTACTGAACCAAATTATGGGTTTACTGCACATATGTTCAATCAACTATTCAATTCTTTCACTGAGGTATAAACACCCTGTTTAAATTACATCCAGCAATGAAAGAAATTTGGTCTGATTTGAGTTTAGGGTTTCTTAGGAGTTTCTGTACCGAAACACTAAACAGTGTTTCGATACAGAAACAGGGGGAGATGCATGGATTTAATCTAATCTACAAATTGTGAGTTAATCTAATTTATTAAGAAATTTTTCAGTTTTGGGCTTCAGCAAAAATATAAAAGAGGTTAAATCAAAATTCACAAATGAGTTAATTATTCGAATGAGTTTCCAAAGTAATACTGAATAGTCTGACTTGAATACATTAAAATTAACAATGATGTCATGTGTCAAATAGATTTCTACAAAAAGAGTTTCTTAAAACAGGGAATAAATTGTCTGATTGCTGCTTCTCTCTTGCTATAATTCAAAATAATTTGTTCAAGTCATGCAGAAAGGTATAACCTGAACATTATTTAATAAATCTAGTTGTATCAAATTTCTCCCCAAAACTGTCAAAAACATTGATAAATATGATAAACACTACAAAAGTGTTCATCACTTTTGTGTTTATCACAACCCTACCTTAACCCTAATATTGCTTAACTGATAGTATTCAGTTAAATAAATATTTCATAGAAGGGTTTCAAAAGAACCAATGTTTCAAAGGTTAAGTGTTGAACTTTTGGGATTTAAAACCATGAAGTCAGTTAAATATGTAGAGACAGGGTTAACTTTATTCTTATAAAACAGGCTAATCATTATATGAGGGTTTAAAATAAGAAAATATGAGGATTCAAACTAAATTGGAATTTACAAATGAGCAATTATAGAACTGTTTAAAGCGGGTCAAACAGATTGACAATTAAAAAATCTAGTTCTACGTGTAATTTCTGATCCAAGGTAATAATGTTTAAAACGTCTCTTAAAATCATAATTTACAGTATTAGGTTTGAGACAAAACAGGGTTATCTTTTATGAATGGAATATATTACAAGGGATCTTAATTTAACACGGATCATTAATGTTTCACACTAATGATGATACTTTACAAGTATAGTGGGTTACTTCTTCTTAAATGAGGACTATTTGATTGAATTTAATTAAAAAAACAAAGTAAAAGATTTATGGTAAAGTTTCTATTGGGGATAATTCATATATACATTTCAAATGATATTCGTTTGATAAAACTTGACTGTGGGCAGTTTTGCACATTCATTTCATAATCTGATCCTTTACATGATTTTTTGTTTGGTTTCTGATTTTGTCTGATCCTATGAATATGGCAACACTTAAAACAAGCAATGCTGTTTTTGAAGGTTAAAATGTGTTACTTAATTTAAGCATTTCTTTAACTATTATTAAGAGAAGAACTTAAATAACAGATGTTATTGATATATTAATGCTGGCTTAGTAAAAAAAGAGCTTGATCTTCAGCTTCAAGGAGCAGCCTTTAAATAAAATCTAAAAAAACAACATTATGTTTGCTAATCAGAAGATGGCCAATCTTAAATAATCTTCCTTGCTCTCCTCATCACCTGTGGATGCTGCTGCTCCCTGCCTGAGGTCCTTGGCTGTTCAGTGAATCACCTCCAACATAGAGAAGAGCAACGGTACCGATAGAACCCCACCTGCCTATCAGATGGTTTCCCAGAACCGAAAGACGACCGTGGAACTCCGGCTTTCTATACTATAAGGGCAGTACTAGTATAAAAAAAGATATTTTTCCTTAACTTTAATTTTTTTATATAATCCATTGATTTTGCTTTTTGTTGTGATTTTTCTGTTGCAGAATGAAGTCCAGTCCTTTCTGGGTGTGCCGGGATGAGACTGTGGGCACCTTCCACGTTTGGTGGACCAATTTACAGCTGAAACGCCACATTAAAGCCTCACAGGCCTGTCAGGTAGACTGGCGACCTGTCCAGGGCGTACCCCGCCTCTCGCCCGGAACGCCAGCTGGAGATAGGCACCAGCACCTCCCGACCCCATTAAGGGACAAGGGTGTAGGAAAATGGATGGATGGATGGAGGCCTGTCAGGTTTCCCATCTGCTGCGCCGGCTCTACATCTGGACACACGCAAAAACTGATTTGACGTTGATAGGTCTTGCTATAGCAAAACTGATCTGATTCCAGTTTATTGATCTCATTACAATTCAATCTTACTGTGTTTTTTAGGTTACGTAAGCATTTGATCTTACCAGTACCGTTACATTTTACTTATACGGAATTTTAAACATTCAATAATGTTAGTTTCATGATATTAGATTTTGATTGTACTGCCTGTAATGCTAATTTACTTCACTGGTTTGGAAATTCAGAATGAGCTTGTTTTATATTCTGTGTCCTTAACATTTCTTTTCATCTGTTAACTTTGCATCCTTTCATAGCGCATCAACTTCTTAACATTTCATTGAGTCATGACTTAACTTCTGAAGTAGTATCTTAACATTTCTTTATCCTGATTTTCTATTTTAAGTACTAACACACATTTATTCATTACTTCATTCATTTTGGGTTTATTAAATCTTGCATATTATCTAACATTTTATTGATTTTGCATTTTAGTAACCCTCACTCATTTACATTTTATTCATTTTAAAATATTAACCCAACACTTTATTCCTCTTTGCATTTTATTAAGTTTTGAAATATCATCCTAACATTTTATTCAATTTAGTTTAGTTAACTCTTAACAATTTAGTGAATATATTTTTTAATACTTTTTACTTTAAAGACAAAAATGATATCCTCCTAACACTTTACCCATTTTATATTTTCATAAAATTTAACACTTGCACAAAAATTTCGGACTTTGTTCTTTTATAGTTCATTACCCTTCTATGGCATGGCGTTCACCTGTGATAACAAAAAGAAATGATAAATAAATAACAAGAAACATAAAGGTAATAATTATACTATTTGGTTCCAGGAAGTGTCATGGTCCGACTGTATGATTGAAGTTTAATTACAGATGACATTTCTTCCACCACAAAAAAAAGAAAGAAAAACAGTCATGTCATAGTGGATTGACTTAAGTTCCTCCAAATTTGATGCTCTAACATCCTTTAACAATTTTCTTTCTTTACATATTCTTTATTAGATTGTAAGGGGGGCATTGTGATTTCGATCCACAGCCTAAGGGGCGTAGGGGTGCCCTGTCCGTTTTTACCCCCAAAACTGAAATTAAATGACATGAATGAAAGACAACATCAATGCTTGAAATGATGCTATGTATGTCACATCTGTAAAAGCCTCGGGGGATGTTTTCCGGAAGGGACAGTGTCCACTCTAGGGTTTGTCTTCTCCTTTTTGGGCTCTTTTAGAGCCCAAAAAGGAGGAATGTTGAGACGCTTTACCAAGGTGGAGAAAGAGTCACATGCTGTTAGACAAAGGGCCCATAGTAAAGAGTTACATGTTTGATTCTGTTAGACACTAAGGTCCATTTCTCACGAAAAAGAAACTTATCAGGGACACAGAGACATGGTGTGATTTCAGGAAGCGTCTTCAGTCCATATAATCAGCTGCCCTCCTTCTCCTCAGACGCTGCACAGACTTTTTTAGAAACTTTTCTCCAATGCAATGGTAAAAGCGTCTCCTTTCAGCGCTGAAAGTGAATAAAATAAGTAAAGTCTGAATGTTTTTCTTGGCTGATTTTATGCTCCGTGGGTCAATACAAATTATGATTCATCGATCGGGATTTACATTCCCAACACTGTCAAATAAACTTGCAACGTGCAACGCGTCATGACGTCAGGCTTTTTTATCCCCCCAACTGATCAGCGTCACCCTGCGTATTAAAGTTTTTAACCTGGCAGCTTTACGCTCTTACAAAGATACGGTTTGACTACATCTGCAGGGCTTAAAGTAAAAAAAAAATCCTGAGCCTGAAACTTATAGTTATGATAGAAATTTACTATACCGTTGCTATTGCCACAGTTTAATAAAAAAAAGTGTCTTTGAATAGTGTAACAATTGCTTATAAAGGCTAAACACTCCAACTTAAATAAGACTTCAGTACATTCGGTCTCAACAAACCCATGACATTTCAACAATATTATTTGACCTTTTATCTGGAAATAGTGTCTGTTTATTCTTGCCATACAGCGTCTGTATTAATTATTGCTTGAAAGGTCTTGCCAGTTAATTCCTCTATATTTATTTTAGTTTCTTAGTTTATTCTTGCATTTTGTTCTTCATTCATTTCCATTTAGTTTCCTTTGTATTATCCTCTCTTGGTTTATTGCTATGTCCACTTTAGTTTCTTTCCTGTTGCTACATTGACCCGGCCAAGAAGCTACAAACACTGAATAGAAGAGCTGCCATCGATACAGTTGTAGCCAAGCATGATTTAATGTTACACAATACAGTTTTACCAAGTTGCTCAAAGTCTAAACTGGTATTGTTGTGCATTTAAGGTGTAAAGTTTACCTTCGACCAAACGCCCCCCAAAGGAATCCCAGCGTCCTCCTTTTGTAAAAATGTCCGCCAACTTCCCATCTTGTCCCCTTTCCTTTGCCCAGCACCACTTGTTTTTAATTCCTTTCTCAAGTAAACATGTTTCTTTACCATGTGAGACAAACTCCATCTTCTTTCATATCGCATTTGACTTAACCGCCGAACTGAACGCATGCACTTCTTTTCTACAAACCGTTTTACAGTCATTGGTCAAGAACACGGGAGCTAGAATTCTGATTGGCAGACATCCATCCATCCATCCATTTTCTTCCGCTTATCCGGGATCGGGTCGCGGGGGCAGCAGCTTCAGAAGGGAGGCCCAGACTTCCCTCTCCCCAGCCACGTCTTCCAGTTCCTCCAGGAACCCCAAGGCGTTCCCAGGCCAGTCGAGAGACATAGTCCCTCCAGCGTGTCCTGGGTCTCCCCTCCTCCCGGTGGGACGTGTCCGGAACTCCTCACCAGGGAGGCGTCCAGGAGGCATCCTGACCAGATGCCCGAGCCTCAACTGGCTCCTCTCGACGTGGAGACATCTTTGTCTATTATCTACAGTTTAGTTGAGGGGGGTCGTTTGGTCCAATGCTCGCTTTGCTTGAAAGTCTGACCCCCAGAGAGAGCTCTTTACGCCTAAGTTTCGAACGTCTGCCTAAATAAATCTTCCTTGTTTTAATTGTAAGTTAATTAATTAAATGTCCTGTGAGATGATATACTTACCCATGTTTCCATAACAACCGGAACTTTCAATATCCAGCAAGTTATTTTCGCAATTTACTGTCTATTAAACGAGTGCCCTCAGGATTAATTACACTCTCTGCAGCTGCAGCTGTGAAGTTGTCGTATTAACCCGATATTTGCTGGAAAGTGCAACATCTCCCCTTTCAGAAACCGTTTGACTTTTTCAGATAGTGCTACTTGTGGCGGAATTACGGTACTGCAAATTTAGATGCGTCGCCGCCGACAAGTTCCGGTCTAGAAGGGTGCGGGAGACTAGAGTTTGGTTGAGGCGGACCGTTTGGTCAAAAGCCGGAAATCCGGCCCCCGGCCGGAGCTCTTTAAGCCCTGCATCTAGAAACTAAGTCCAAGCTTCATACTGAGGATCTGATTGAGGCGATTTCTGCCGCCGTCTGCATGTCAGTTCAGAGAGCCGACATGCAGATTTTTACAGGGGAACATAGTTTCGCAGCTCATACTGATGATCTCTGGATAGCTACTTGCATAGGAGTCAAATTATCACACTGACCACAATGGTGCTTTTGGAACATCACAAAAGCACCACTGGAAAAAAAAAAAAAAAAAAAAAAAGTCAGACCCGACTTTGTACAACGAACATTTCTCCGCTGCTCATGAAGAATGATCTGTTTATTGCTCTTTCAATTCTGCATAATAGACTTAGTAAAAGCGGGAGCTGGGGAGGGGGTGTCAATATTTGCTGTAAAAATAGCTGATAAAGCCTCCAAGTAGTTGTATAGGGTTTTTGCGCTTAGATCACTATGACGTCACCGCGACTAGTCGACATCGACTCATGTAGTTGTCCTTAAAAAATATGTAGCCGTTCAACCCCCATAAACATACCCAAAGAAATATACAAATATTAATTTCACTTATTTCTCCTGAAAAGGAGGGTTACAATTATCATCACAAACCATCAGATCTGAATCAAAACTCTGTAGCGAAAGAATGATTAGTTCCTTCACTCTGCCCAGAGTCATTATTCACACTGGAGCTTCTCTTTGTTCAAACTTAGATTATTAAAAAGTTTATCTGCAGCGGATAAGATGATGACTCCTCATCATCTTTGTCTAAGCTTTGTCTGCAAATGATAAAATTAAACTTTGCTGAAATACGCTAAGGACCAAATTACCTAAGGTCTCATAAAAAAAAAAAAGTTGGTCACAGGCAAAATGGTCCCACATACTCACTGGAGTGTCCTAAATATAACGAAATACATGACAACTAGGAATCACAAAGCAGGTTAAGCAATGTATGAGTTTCTGTTGCGTAAAAAAACTCAGTCCTGTGTTGTTACCGTCTGCCGTTGTGGCTTTCTGATGGGGCATCAGCATGGCAGCAAACTCCTGCAGCTGGTTCCCTCTGATGATGCGGTCCAGGTACATCTTCTCCAGGATGCCGTAAGCGGCCAGCTGCTGGCAGCGTTCGTCTTTGAAGAGAGTGGCCAACATACGGGAGCGCTGCTGACCTGCAACGGATCAAAAATAGAATGTTGGGAAGCACAACAACAACAAAAAAAGCACTATCGGCCAAGTTTTCAAAATACCAGCATCGGTTTGATAAGTAAAACTAGCGGTTATTAACAACCAATGATTATTCCCATCTTGCTGCCATCTGTGTTTGTGTTTCTCAAGGGGAAGGTGGCAGAGTTGGTTATGTAGTATTTGCAGTGTACACTTCTACTAATATGCTAATGCAATAATAGCAAAGCTATTTTTTGCATAGTACTTTACCTAACTTTGAAAACATCCCCTAAATAAATGTTCCCAATAAATCCTAAAGCTATCTAGGCTGCTTTGTAAGCTTTCAGTTTGAATAAAGCTTGACAATCTGTGCTGAAGCTTTAGTTATTGAAGCCTGTGTTCATGCTCTTACTTTGAAGTCTGTTTACAGATCAATTCCATTTCCTCTCCTCATATTCATTCCCTGTTTTATTACGGGATTGGACATGGTATATATACATAGTGGAGGAAACCACTTACACAAACCTGCTAATGCACTAACAGCAGAGCTAATTTTTTATATAGCACTTTAGCATTTTTGCTAATTCTGAAAACATACTTTGCGTCTCCTAAATCAATTTTCCTGATAAACCCTAGAGTGCTTACTTAGTTGGCTGTTTTGTCAACTCTCAATTCGAATAAAGCTGTGTTGAAGTTTTGGTTATTGAAGCCTGTATTTATGCTCTTATTTTGAAGTCTGTTTACACAGCAGTCCTGTTTCCTCTCCTCATTCTCTCTCTTGTTTTCCTCTAAGAAACTTTATTAACCATTTGTGGCGAGTACACTACAAATGAACAAATGTTTACATTTAGTTTTTTGATTAACATTGGTTTATATTGATTATTGGCCAGCAATAGTAGTATGGGATATACTGACCGAAATGTTCATATTAATGCATCCCTAATATAGTGACAAGTAAGGAAAGAACTGATGAGATCATTTCTGAAAAATGCAAGTCAAAGTCAGACTTCCTGTACCTGCGGAGGCCAGTATGGTGCAGTTCAGGGCGTGTTTCAGCGCCTCCAGTCGTTCACTTTCATGGACGATAGACTTATAAGATAACTCGTTGTATCTCTGTGCAGCTTCAATGAACTTCCTCCTGAAATCAAGAACTCTGGCGTAGCACACCTAGCAAAGAGCAACAGCTTTAGTCGCAGCACAACAGGAGGACAGACTTCACCGTAGAGACTTTGGACATCGGAGGAAGTCTTTGTTTTCAATAAAGAGAATGCGCACCTTATAGTGGATCTGCAGCTGTTCGTTCGACGACTCATTCTGAAGCAGCGAGGCTCTGTTGATGTAGGCCTCCGCCTGCACGGGGTCGTCATCTTCTAAGTAGAGCCGGGCAATTTTTAGGTACGTGTCCAACTTATAGTCGACGTTATATTGCCTGTGTCGGGGAGGAGGGGAAGCGAAGAGGCATTCAAATACGTGAAACTTTTACGGAGATCTGAACGTTCATCTGTAAACAAACTACATACTTTTGCCCAGTTTCCAGAGGAATGCCAACTAAAACTTGCGCGGCATTTCTCCAGTCTCCCTCCTTTTCATAAATAGTTGCTAAGTGCTGTCTGACTGAGGCCACCTGAAGACACAAGAGCATTATTTAGCCATACAGGATACAATCAGTTATTTTGTTTAACTTTTCAAGGGCAAAATGTAACTTTTATAAGAAATAACATTTTTTATTTATTTTTTTTTTTTTTACATATTTGTTAAAACTGTTACTCCCCGTCAGCAGAGCTCGTCATGAATGCAAAAGCTAGTTGGCATGGCCACCGATGAAGACGGGTAAATGGTTTTCCTTTAACAGTGAGTTGTTTCTCACCTTGTTCACAAGTTGATTAACAGCATTAAGACACACCCCCTGGCTCTAATTGGTTGTTTTTGACCAGGGGCGATGGAGAAGTTCAATGTTTTCACAGATTATTTGTCTCATTTTATACTGTCACAAAAAGGTGACAGTTTTAACAAACATGTAAAAAACTTATATTTATTTTTTTAAATTACATACTGTAGTTTTAAAAAATCTCCATGGGGGTTGTGGAAAAACATAAAGACATCTACCTGTTCCTCAAAGGAGATGACCCTCGGCTGGATCTTTTCCAAGGTGAAGTGATACACCGCTTTAGCCGTGGCGTCCGGCAGGTTGGGCAAGTGCATGCAGAAGTCAGTCAGCAGCTGTCTCGAGATGACAAGGCTGACGTTCTCATTGACCACTGGAAAAAAATGAAAATAAAAAAACGTGCGTAAATTTTCACAGTTGGTGGAAGAAGCAGACTCGTAGATGAGGCAGGCCACATGAGAACAATATCCGTAACGCATACTCGCTTCGACAAAGGCCTTCAAGGATTCCAGCTGCTCTGCATGCATCAGCTGAATGGCTTTCTCCAAAATCTGTCGATATCTGCAGAGAAATTTTACTGATTACAGGCACTATTAAGGTTTCTTGTGGAAGTCTTTTTAAAAATGTGAAATAAATGTTTAATGTTAAGGTAATGAGAGGAATCAAACAGTTCAGCAAGAAAACGGGATATACCAGTGATTGAAATTGGCCATTTTGCTGGAAGTCAAAATGATAAAATTCTTATTTTTTCCTTCTGATCAACTCAACATCCAACATGTCGTTGTAGTTTAAGTCATTCGCTCTTAGAAGAGTAAAAGAATCGTTACAGACTCTATCTGCTTCTGTTGGTTACAGATAGGAGCAGGTGAAGGTGAAGTTTAATGCATCTTGTTCAGTGTTTGCCTGTCTTCATAAGAACATACACTTACAGAGGATTTTATCCGCAATATTTGTGGACTATTTGACATTCTTCCTAAACCCATTATGCAATTGCAATGTGTCTGTGTGTTATGAAAAATAGCCAAATTGTAACTCGTTTTGTTTTTGTTTATTATCTGCAAATTAAAAAGCAACGTTAGTTTCCATGCAAGTCGGAAAGCATCGCAAAAATATATCAATAACCCAGAGTAACTTCTTGCTTCGTAAACACAAAATTGCGCTACACTGTCAAACTGAAGCGTTCAGTCTAACGAATTATGTAGCTAATATAACTGAGTGAATGATACATAGCTAAGTCTAATAAAGCTACATTGCTACTAGCTAACACGAATTCGTTAGCTAGTAGCGTTCACGTTTCCGTTGTGAAGTGATTTTTATTAGCAGCTTATGTTATTGTCCGCTGATAGCTACTTACCTGGCAGCAAGGTCCTTGTGAGAGCCAGTTGAATTCATCAACTGTGCAAGCTCCTGTCTCACTTCGGCTGCCATTGTCGCTAAATATGTTGCTAATGTTAACGACACCCGGTTTGCTAGCCTCTCTGCGCGTGTGCAGGTTCAAAGCGCTCCAAGCTGCCTTCCTCCTGCGAGTCACGTGAGCGCGCACGCTGAACGCTCTGACATAAACAGTACATTTGATGTATTGTTACCGCGTTAGAATCCCTTTAATAATTTGTTCAAGTAAAAGCAGATATTTTAACGCTTATTTAGCAAGTTGTATAATTGTTGACTAGCACAGAATCCACTAGAATAAACTTCATAAAACTAAATATATGGAAAGTGAAGTTTAGATAGATAAAAATATACATTTTTGGTGTGTTTTTGTAGTGGTTATAAAACTATTTTAGATAACTAAAAGGGAAAACAAGATTTAGTGTCAAAAGATCAGAAAGCCTGAAAGAACTGTGTGATTTTATCACCATTGCCGGGTCAAAATTTGAACAAGTGACAGGAAAGAACAGGACATCACACATCTTAACCATTAGTAATCATCTACAGAGTGAAGAGTTCCAGATGTTGGAGGATTTGGGAATGTCAGAACTTCTCTGCTTTAAAGACAAAATGACTGAGCTCCAAGCTGAGGCTTCAGATAGCCCAGTAAAGGAACTTAGAGTAACACGACACGAACAGCAGAATGAATGTGATGAGATACTGGGCAGTAGATCCACAGAAACCAGACCTTCTCAGTCTCATGTACCATCCCAAATAAAACATACTCATGAGGAGGATGTACATAAAGTTCAGACTGCCATGTCCAGCCTTGGAATTCCAGCTTCAGCTCTACGTCAGGCCCCTGCTGTGTGGCACAAAGAATTCAAAATATCTGGACAAATTGGAAACCCAGGACAAAAAGATCGCCTCACGCTTTCCAGTCTCGCACGACAAATTGAGCATGGTCTCCCCAAAGGCTTTCCAGAAACTGAGATTGTTGATGCTATCATAAGGGCCATTGTCCCGGGATGCAGTTGCGGAGCTACCTAGAGGGTAAAAATGACCTTACACTCCCCACCCTGAGAAGAATACTGCGCTGCCATTATCAGGAAAAAAGTGCAACAGAATTATACAAACAGCTGTCATCAGAAGCACAGAGCGTTAAAGAGACTCCTCAGAGTTTTCTCATCCGCACTGTAGACCTACGACAGAAGATTCTGTTTGCATCACAAGAGTCAGAGTCAGGTTTACGTTATGATCCAGTGCTGGTGCAGAACATGTTTCTCTATACAGTTATGACAGGTTTGCTGAATGATAACATAAAACGTGACCTTCAGCCATCTCTAGAGCAAGCTGGTGTTTCTGATAAACTTTTATTTGAAAAACTAAATATTGCATGTGCCTATGAAAGTGAGAGGCAGGACAAGAAAAAAATGCACCCACCACAGCGATCGGTGACTGTTCACTCTGCTCAGTCTGGCCACACCACCACTGAGAAGAAGGACAAAATAAGCCAGCCGAGTCACAGTAAGAGTCAAACAGATTTTCTTTCAGAACTGCAGGAGATTAAAGCAAACATGTCCCTGCTTAAAGATCTGAAAGCTGAAGTGTCTTCTATTAAAAAGTCTATGCAGCAGCCCTCTTATCTGCAGAGGCAGCACCCAAACCCAGTATCAGGACCAGATTGCACACCAGCTCAATCAGTGCCATCTTACCACAACCCATCACTAACACACAAGCCTGCAGTACATCATGATTGCCATCAAGCTCCTCCAGTGCAATACAGTTATTTACAACCCCCTCCAACACATCACAACTATTTACCACCACCCCCAGGACAACATGATCATCTTCCACCCAATCAGAGATATGGAAATTAACGCCCCCCTCTCCACAACTTCACCACAGCCCAGCGGAGCAGGGAGTGACCGTGTCATCAGCAGTGCCCCAACTCTGTGCACACTGTGGTGCAAGTGGGTTAAAGGTGAGACTGAGACAATGTTCATCTTGTAAAAGTGTGTTAGACTGTTTTGAGGGATGTCAACATGAACACTGGGCTGTACATAAAAAACAATGCTCAACTAGAAAATTCCTGCAGAAATTTTAAAGGGCCTGCCAAAGTGTGCCCGTCGGATTTTTAATACAACGTTCTGATGGTAAAAATTAGCAATAATGCTAAAGAAAGCTGCAATGTAGTCAATAACCTTCAGGGAGTCAGAAGCATTTTGACTAAGCTCTTCTCGTACCAATTAGTATGTTGCATAAGCTAAAATTAGACATAATGCTAATGTTGGCATCAATGCTATCAGTAGCATGTAGAGCATCACTAGCATGTTGTCTGTCATTACTTACTCCATTCATTATACGAAATGTTGCTAATAAGTAAGAAAAGTGATCTGATGCTTAATATTAGCATCAATGCTAGGCTAAGTTAAATTGTAGTCCAAAAATGTTATTGCTCTAGTTTCCACAAGCCAGTTCTATAATCAGAAATATAATGCCAATACTATCACCCTACCTATGGCAGTGCACAGACTCACACGGTTGAAATGGCCTATTTAAAGTTAATATTACACAAACTGATGGGTCTTACACTGTTCATTATCAATTGTTAATGACTGAAGCTCTTGCCAGATCCAACACCATAGTTCTATAGCTGATCTAATTCACTGCAATAGCGCAACAGCTGAACCCAACAGCTAATATCACTTACCTGAGAGGATTATTGAAGCTTTTATTTTGAAATTTTTATTAAGCTTCATTTGAAATGGCCGCACTAATCCCATTTGTAAGAGTAATTGTGTTAAATCAGTTATATAATGCTCAAAACACAAGTAGTTCTCAATACCAGCCAAGTCCTTCTCTCTGTTGACAGACAGTTCCACCATGTTTTAGTTCTGACATTCTTCTCAACCCCCTGTTAATCACTGAGTGGTCCGACATAGTTAGAACTACAATCATGGCGTATTTGTAGTCCACAGGAGCTCCACTGCCTTGTGTTCCGTTGCTATGGTAATTAATTCCGTGCACCTGCTGCTGGCACAGAGGGGGAGAGGATTCTCTGCTTAAACAAGCCAGTTTCCCACAAAAAAGCCCTTCGATCAAATCCTTCCCATTCAGGAACCGTGCCGTGTATTCGAAAACCGTGCAAAAATTAGCCAATATGCTAATGTTAGCCTAAATGCTGGCAGAAAGAATTATTTCAAATTATTGAAATATTTCTTATTGCAATATAATTAGAGCTAATATAATTGCACTGGCTGTGGTGGTGCACTTACTGGAGGGCATTAATGAGGCTTTTATTTTGAAATTATCAGTAAGTTTCATTTGAAATGGCAACACTAATCCCAATTGTAACAGTAGTTGTCTTAAACAGTTATCTAATGCCCAAAAGAGCAATTACATGATGAAAAAATGGTCAAGGCTTTTATTTTGAAATTTTCTTTAAGCTTAATTTGAAATGGCCACACTAATTCGATATGTAATATTGATGGGGTTAAATCAGTTATATAATCCTCAAAACAGAAGTAGTTCTAAATAGCAGCCAAGTCCTCCTCTGCAGTAACAGACAGTTCCGCCATGTTGTAAATTGTGACATTCTGAGTCATGGCCGTAGATAGAACTACAGTTAACATGGCCGGTTTGTAGTCCAAAGCAGAAGCTCTGCCTTTCTCTGTCTTCTGTTGCCATGGTGATCAATCCTAAATTCCAACTGTCAGCTGGGGGAGTGAAGTGCAGGGCAGATTGTATCTAATATAGAGGGATCGACGTCAGTTACCCCTTCCCATAATTTTACTCTGAAGCACCTGGACAGAAAACCATAAGCCCTAGAGAAATTTCGAAAACATTTTAGCGGAGCAGACATATTTATCTATGTCATGACCGAGTTTAATACCAATAGAGCAATTTTTGAAGGCATGAGAGCGATTTCAAAATTATCTTTGGGTCAAAATTCCACTCTGTTTCTCACTCTAAAAAAGCGGCAGTTGATGTCAGTTACACTCTGTGTTTCGGCAGTTGGAAATTTTGCTCGTTTTTCGCTTTTTACGTCGCCGTCGTAACTCCAATCCCCAATAAAAGTAATAGCTCCCTTCCCGGGAGCTATTACTCCCGGGAAGGGAGCTATACCCGGGAAGGGTAGCTCCCTTCCCGGGAGCTACCCTTCCCGGGAGGCAGTGACTGACTTGCTTCGCAAGTCAGTCACTGCTCTCCTTATGCATTGCAATGGCAGGCCCTAATAACTTCTTGTAGCACCGTCTGGGCCACACCACGAAAGAAACAGCAAGTTAAATTTGCCCCACTAGTTGGAAAAAAAATCACATTCAAACTAGCTGTAGATGGAGTCCCAACAATAGAAGTTGTTGTTCCCACACTAGTAATTAAAGGCAACAGTCTTGCTTGCCCTATTATTGGTTCAAATGTCATTGGCCTGATAGTGGATACTGAGCTACAGCAAAGCAAAGACACCAATAAACAGCAGTTAATCAAAGCTGTCCAAGCAGCTTTTTCAGACTTTGAAATGGATGACCCTGGAGTGTTTGTGGCTAGAGTTGCTGCTGAACAGCAATTTCTGGAGTATAATGTCAAAACCACCAGAGGACAAGTACATGTCCCAAAACACGCATCAGTAAAGGTAGAGTGTCGTGTTATGACACCCCCTTTACAGGAGGAGACAACTCTGATCTTTGAACCTAGTGTCAACCCACAGTGGTCAGAAGGTCTAGAGTTCACTGACATCCTCATAAAACTGAAGAAAGGTACAAAATCATTCATGATTGTGGATGTGCAAAACCCAACAGACCATGACATAGTACTCTCTGGGAGGACTGTCATTGGGACAGCACAGCCAGTCCAAGCAGTTTACCCGACGACAATCTTTGAACAGTCCTACTTCACGTCCCAATTAACAGTAGCTAATGTGGAGGCGAGGAAACAACAAACCTCTGATTGTGACTGGGACCCCCCAGTTGATTTGGACCATCTCAGTCCCCCTGAAAGAGATCTGGTTAAACAGTTGTTAAGAGAGGAGTCAGGCTCCTTTTCCTGTTCTGATGATGATATTGGGTGCATCGAGAATCTGCGACTGTCCATCTCACTGAAAGACACAGAACCTGTGGCTAAAACTTACCTTTCAGTTCCAAAACCATTATACAAAGAAATAAAGAGCTATCTACATGATCTGATCACACAAGGTTGGGTGCGCAAATTGAATTCCCCCTATTCTTCTCCAGTGGTGTGTGTTCGAAAAAAAGATGGAAGCTTACGCCTTTGTATCGACTACCGTGAGTTGAACCATAAGACTGTACCAGACCGCCAGCCCATTCCCAGGGTACAGGACATTATGGATGGCCTGGGGGGCAACTCATGGTTTTTGCTGTTAGATCAAGGTAAAGCTTACCATCAAGGGTTTATGGCAGAACACAGTCAGCCCCTCACTGCCTTTGTGACCCCCTGGGGTTTATATGAATGGATTCACATACCATTTGGGTTAATGAACGCATCAGCTGCTTTCCAGCGGTGCATGGAAGAATGTCTCGAGGGGCTCAGGGATGAAATTTGCATTCCATTCCTTGATGACATTCTTGTCTTTAGTAAGTCATTCGAAAGCCACGTTGAACATGTCAGAACTGTGCTTAGACGATTGAGAGCGCATGGCATAAAGTTGAAGCCAGCCAAATATGAAATGTTTCGGCATGAGGTTCGCTATCTCGGGCGGGTCATTTCATCAGAGGGCAGTAAAATCGACCCTGCTGATACCATTGCTGTCAGGGCCCTGAAAGACAAGCGACCAGCCACTGTGGGAGAACTAAGCCATTATGGGCCTCCTGAGTTATTATCGTCAGTATATTTGAGACTTTTCCCAAATTGCTGCCCCTCTTTATGATCTCATGAGAGCTCCAGCAGATTCAAAACAAAGTAACAAACATGTTACAAGACAGAGACAGAATAAAAGAAAAAACTGGGACCCCCTCCAACTTTCCCATTGTGTGGACAGAAAAACATCAGCACTTGCTTGAGGAACTGTTAGACCACCCGGTGGAACCACCAATCCTCGCCTTTCCTGATTTTGGTAAACCCTTTGTACTACACACAGACGCTTCCAATCTGGGTCTGGGGGCAGTTTTGTATCAGGAACAGGAAGGAAAAATGCGTATAATAGCATATGCCTCGCGAACACTCACCAAATCTGAAAAAAACTACCATTTCCGCCCTGGAGAATTGGAATGCCTTGCCTTAAAATGGGCTGTCTGTGAAAAATTTAGAGACTATTTCATTGACTTGTCATGCACTGTCTATACAGACAACAATCCACTGACTTATGTCTTATCTACAGCTAAGTTAAATGCAACCGGGTGTCTGTGGGTTGCGGATTTTCGCCTTACCATCCAATACCAACCAGGGAAAGAAAACATCGATGCCGACTGTCTGTCAAGGCTGTCAGTGGATATTAACACCATGATGGAACTCTGTACTGAGGAAATCTCATCCTGTTCAGTTCAAGCAGTTGTACAGTCAGTTGAGGATCCAAGTTCCCATGCAGTGTGGTCCATGGCACTCTCTGCCAGTGTTGTATAGTAACGAAGCAAAAACACTTCTCTACTTTACCTAAGTATATTTTGGGGTACTTAATACTTTCCTCGAGTATGAACATTTTTGTAACTTTCACTTTTACTTCACTATATTTCCGAACTTAATGGCATACTTTTACTCTGATACATTTTCAATGTGTGGTTTAGTTACTCGTTACAAAAAAGCGAAAAAGAGAAACACTGGAGTTTTGACCCCACCTACTGATTGGCTGCTACAGTCCGTAGCCTCCTTGCCTGGGCTTGTTCATCACCACCAATAGGAAACACCTGTTTGGCTTCTCCCATTAAACACAAAGCAAGTCTCGCGATGAGCAGCAGCCACATGTCCCTAATGCCACATAATGACCAGTTTACACCAATAGTTTCTGAAGTAGAGTAATCGTAACGGCTTTTTTTCTTCATGTTGGCCACATTTTCTGTACCGACTATTTTTCTCATTTTCAGCACTGACCTTACTTGAAGGGAAAACTTAAGGCTTACAAAAACTTTGTATTTTCTGTCCTGGAAGGGAAACTAAGAAGCTGGTTCAGTTGTAAAGCAGGTTAAGTTAACCTTGTAGGTAAAGCACCTAATTTTCTTAACTAAATGATGCCTGCATGTATATCTATTAGCAGGTTTAATTTTGCCTGCACTTGGTTGTGTACATTATTTTAACTGTATTTGACAAGTTTACCAAAATATAAAAAATGTCATTCAAACTGCATTTGCCTTGTTTTACTTTTTACTTATACTTTTCATTACATTACTTGAGTACATCCATTATTGCAGTAATTTCCATACTAAAGTACAAGACATTTCAGATACTTTGAGACTTTAACTCAAGTAACATTTCAGTCAGTGACTTGGACTTTTACCAAAGTCATATTTTGGAGAGGTACCTATACTTTTACTTGACTCTGAGATTTCAGTACTTTATACAACACTGCTCTCTGCTCAGTGCAAAGAAATCAGCACTTCTAGTTCACACCAATCGCCTCTTTCACTGGAAGAGATTTGTCGAGCCCAGAGGGAAGATAAAAATATTGCCCAAGTGATTGAATGTCATCAGTTAAATAAGAAACCTGGCAGACAAAAAGCTAAAATCATTCAGCACAGAGAGTAAAAGACTACTATATGAATGGGAAAAACTAACTTTGGATGATGATGGCATCTGTTAGGTAAATTGTATTATTAACAACTATTTGTTAATACTTTTATAATGCCCTTGTTTATGTATTCTTATTTGTTTAGTCATATCCTTTAAGAAATGTTTCTGTATGTCAATCACTCTGATTTCCTTTCTCAGAGGGCCTCTCTGAAGAAGAGCAGTGACAGCAGCTCTTCACAGAACGCCCTGCTTTGACCTCTTAGTTAGCTGTAAAACCATCGCCATGAAGATGTACAACTTGCTTTGTTTGATCCTGGGTCAAGAACTAGATAAGCTAGTGTGAAATAGATTGTGATTGTTAGTTAGTGATAATCATTGGCCCTGTAACTGTGTGATGAAAGTGTCCCCCCCCCCCTTTAGAGTTACAGCGCCCTCTGTGATTAGGGATCCTAAAGACAATAAAAAGAGAGGGGCAGGCAAATGTGCTTTCAGAGCAGTAGGAGATTTGTAACTGAAAGCACATCTCTGTCTGTTCTCCTCGCGAGTATTCAGAATCTAACTCTCTCTTGTCTTTCCTGTGTTATTTGGTCTGTGTTAATAGATGTCAACTCTGACATAATTCTGCGTCGAAAGACAGCCAGACGGACACAACTTGTTTTGCCTGAAAAGTACAAAGCAATCGTTATGAAGGAACTACATGATGACATGGGACATCAAGGGGTTGATCGAACCACTTCATTGGTGAGAGAACGTTTCTTCTTGCCATACATGCAACATGACATTCAGCACTATGTGGCTCAAAGCTGCACATGCATAAAACAAAAGAAATCAAATCGAGAGACTAGGGCACCTCTAACTAATATTGTTACAACCCAGCCTTTTGAGTTGGTTTCTCTCGATTTCCTGCATGTTGACAAGTCAGCTGGCGGATATGAGTACATACTGGTCATCATTGATCATTTTTCAAGATTCGCCCAGGCTTATGCCACAACATCCAAGTCAGCAAAGACTGTGGCTGATAAACCTTTTAATTATTATGCATTAAAATTTGGATTCCCCCTATGTATTCATCACAATCAAGGTGGTGAATATGAAAACCAACTCATGTCACAACTAAAAAGAACCTCTGGAGTTTTGGGCTCACGGACAACACCGTACCATCCTGACGGCAACGGCCAAGTTGAATGTTTCAACCGTACACTCCTACAAATGCTGAGGACCCTTACAGAGAAAGAGAAGTCCAACTGGAAAGAGTCACTGAACAGATTGGTTTTTGCACACAATTGCAGAAAATATGAAGTCACTGGCTTTTCTCCCTTCTTTCTTCTGTTTGGAAGGACTCCAAGACTGCCGATTGATGTACTCTTCCGCTTGACACCAGAAACAGGTACACCTGATCACAGAGAGTACATGCGAAAATGGCGAGAAGGGATACAACAAGCTTATGACATAACAAGGAACAATGCAAGAAAATCAGCTGAAAGAGGCAAAAGGAACCATGATCGCAAAGTAAAGAGCTCAGAACTGGTACCTGGAGTGTCCTGGTTAGAAACCTGACCCCAAGAGGTGGGACTGGTAAACTTTGCAGCCATTGGGAGGAGATCATCCACAAGGTTGTGCGCCAAGTAAATAAGGATGCTCGTGTATATGAGGTGGTACATGAACAAGGTAAGGGGAGAGACGGTAGGATACTACACCGCAACCTCTTACTCCCCTGTGACCACCTACCTCTGGAAGTTCCCCTAAAAGTTGCCAAATCTCGGAAAAAACGTTCAAGACAGACAAGTGACAGTGAACATAACAATCAACAGAAAGACGACAGTGATGAGGACTCAGAGGATGAATGGTTTTACTACCCATGCCCTGAGCCACACCGACATACAGGTCCCACTGTTGAGGAGCAGGAGCGGTAGGTCCTGAACCCACAGCAGCAAGGAGAAGAACAAGGCCAGGAGAGGAACAAGAGACAGTGTTAAACCTGGAGGAAGATCAAGTGATGCCTGACCCGGTAGTGGAAGATGGAGCACCTGAACAACCAGAAAACTGTGGAGACAGCCCTCTACTACCATACATGTCACCTCCTTCATGAGAGAACCACAGTGGAGATGAGCGAGTACAAGATAGGCCTAGAAGAGAACGGCGTCCACCACAGTGATTCACCTATGATGAACTTGGTTATCCATCTTGTTACAGTTTGGGACTTCCACCAAGGTCCACATATTGGCTTGACCCAGTGCTCTATTATGGACCCCTTCAAGCAAGGTCTATGTGGCCAGAGCCAGTCCAGATGTCCACATACAATCCTGTGTTCGTGTATGGCTGACTTACATTTTAAGTACTTAGTATCAGCACTTAAAGACTTTGATTAGGCCAAGTGCCTGTGTATGCACTAAGTAGATTTGGATTTTATGGACTATGTTTGTCATCTTATTCCTTCAATTATTGAATGTCGAGGACGACATTTCTGTTGAATGGAAGTGTGTAGTGGTTATAAAACTATTTTAGATAACTAAAAGGGAAAACTAGATCTAGTGATCTGCAATCGATTATTTTGGTCTTTCAAGTTCAGCGCTACAGGCCGATAACAGTAAAAAGTAGCTTAAGTTTAATGAAGTTTAAAATGTATTTTCTTTAATGTTACTTTTCCGGTTATGTTTGTTTATAATCCTTGAAAAGTTTGACCTTTTCAGGTTCTAAGTTTTAAGAGTTTGTTAATCGTTCGAGTCTCGATTGGTTTTGTCTGATCGGATGTAGGGGAACGCGACGCTTCTGCTCCTCCTTTACAACACTGGAGACTAAAGCGAGAACATCATGTCCGTGTTTCATTATTCCTCTTTTACAGGTAAAGCAACTTACATATAAGGTGTAACTTTAAATCTATTTAGTATGTTTGTTGAATGAACAGGGAGCGTTGTGGTGGCTGTGATAATTAGTTTTTTTAAAGCGCTACTATACTCACTTTAGCTTCCTGGCTAGTTGTGTTCTGTGTTTGCGAGAGACAAAAGGCGGGAATGACACCTGCCACCGGAAGTGCCATTAGTAGACGCGGTGTCACGATTTGCGCTCGGCCCTGCTGGTGTTTGCCAGGTTTGTTTTACTGTGCCAGCATATGTGACAGTGTAATGTTTGAAACTGTTTTGAAATATCATTACAACACTGGAGTCGAGAGCAATAACATCGTGTCCGTGTTTTCATTATTCCCCTTTACAGGGGCGTAACATTTTCAATACATTATCCTTTCCAGTCACAGTTCTATATTGCTTCTTTGATGAAAATAAACTACTTATACTATTCAACAATCTGAAACCGTGGATAATATCAGCACGACTTACCAAGAGAGATGGCACTTTCAAGTGCAGACGAAGCTGAAGTTGGTTTCCATTTCTAGCTTCCAATAGCTAAAGGGCGATTCCACTTAATTTTTCACTACCTTCCGCATCATTAATCGACTGTAGTTCAAAATCTACTACACCTAGACACTTCAAACCTGGAGTAGATTATTCTGCTCTAATAGCAGAATATTTAAAACCATGTTTGAGATTTGTGAAACCTTTTTCTGATTTGTGAAAACTCAATAAAGGTCGAAAATCACCATTTTTGGCATCTCTTTCATACTAAAACTCTTCTAATTAAAAATCTACAACATCTAGACACTTCAAACCTGGACTACATTATTATCCTCGTTAAGAAGAATCTTTATAACCATGTTTGGGATTTGTGAAACCTTTTTCTGATTTGTGAAACTTCAATAAAGGTCGAAAATCACAATGTTTTTGGCATCTCTTTCATACTAGAACTGCTCTAATTAAAAATCTACAACATGTAGACACTTCAAACCTGGACTACATTATTCTGCTCTAATAGCAAAATATTTAAAACCATGCTTGGGATTTGTGAAACCTTTTTCTGATTTGTGAAACTTCAATAAAGGTCGAAAATCACCACAATTTTTTGGCATCTCTTTCATACTAGAACTGCTCTAATTAAAAAAAACTACAACATGTAGACTCTTCAAACCTGGACTAGATTATTCTGCTCGCATAGCAGAATATTTAAAACCATGTTTGGGATTTGTGAAACCTTTTTCTGATTTGTGAAACTTCCATAAAGGTCGAAAATCACAATATTTTGGCATCTCTTTCATTACTAAAACTGTTCTAATTAAAAATCTACAACATGTAGACTCTTCAAACCTGGACTACATTATTCTGCTCTATTAGCAGAATATTTAAAACCATGTTTGGGATTTGTGAAACCTTTTTCTGATTTGTGAAACTTCAATAAAGGTCGAAAATCACAATATTTTGGCATCTCTTTCATTACTAAAACTGTTCTAATTAAAAATCTACAACATGTAGACACTTCAAACCTGGACTAGATTATTCTGCTGTGATAGCAGAATATTTAAAACCATGTTTGGGATTTGTGAAACCTTTTTCTGATTTGTGAAACTTCAATAAAGGTCGAAAATCACTATTTTGGCATCTCTTTCATTACTAAAACAGTTCTAATTAAAAATCTACAACACCTAGACACTTCAGACCTGAATTAGATTATTATCAATTTATAGCAGAATATTTAAAACCATGTTTTGGATTTGTGAAACCTTTTTCTGATTTGTGAAACTTCAATAAATGTTGATTTCAGACGTTTTCTGGATCTTGGTCACTTGAGAGCTGCTCCAGCTCAAAAATTACAACACCTAGACACTTCAAACTTGGACTAGATTATTCTCTTCAAGCTGGATATTTAAAACATGTTTGGGGTTTGTGAAATATTTTTCTGATTTTTGAAAACTCAGTAAAATTCGATTTATTTATATTTTTTTTGCATCTGGATCACACAAGATACGCTCTAATTTAAAAGCTACAACACCTAGACTCTTCAAACCTGCACTGGACTTTTCTGCTCTAATAGTAGAATATTTGAAACCATGTTTGGGATTTTTGAAACTTTAATCTGATGTGTGAAACTTCAGAAAAGGGCTATTTTACCACTTTTTTGCATCTGGATCACACTAGAACTGCTCCAGTTCCTAAAATACAACTCATAGACTCTTAAAACGTGGAGTACTCTAATAGCAGAATATTTGAAACTGTTTTTGGGATTTGTGAGGCTTTTTTCTGATTTGTGAAACTTCAAAAAGGGCAATATCATGACTTTTTGCATCTCTTTCATACTAGAACTGCTCTAATCAAATAACTACCACACGTAGATACTTCAAACTTGGATTATTCTCCTTTTCAAGAAGAATCTTTATAACCATGTTTGGGATTTGTGAAACATTTTTCTGATTTGTGAAAACTAAATAAAGTTTGATTTTCATCATTTTTTGCATCTTTATCACCATATATCTGTTCTAATTTAAAAACTACAACAAATAGACTCTTCAAACCTGCACTGGATTACTAAATCTGCACTTTATTATTATAATGAAGTGGTTTTGAATTATAATTGAATTTGAAAACAACCGCATGGAACATGTGTGAATAGTAATCTGATTTTTAGTGAAGTTTCACAAATCACATAAAGGTTTCACAAATCCCAAACATAGATTAAAATATTCTACTATTAGAGAAAAATAATATAGTCCAGGTTTGAAGTGTCTAGGTGTTGTAATTTTTGAGCTGGAGCAGCTTCACAAATCAGAAAAATGTTTCACAAATCCCAAACATGGTTTTACATATTCTGCTATTAGAGCAGAATAATGTAGTCCAGGTTTGAAGTGTGTATGAGATGTAGATTTTTAATTAGAGCCGTTCTAGTATGAAAGAGATGCCAAAAAATTGTGATTTTCGACCTTTATTAAGTTTTCACAAATCAGAAAAAGGTTTCACAAATCCCAAACATGGTTATAAAGATTCTTCTTAAAGAGGAGAATAATGTAGTCCAGGTTTGAAGTGTGAATGAGTTGTAGATTTTTAATCAGAGCAGTTCTAGTATGAAAGAGATGCCAAAAACATTGTGATTTTCGAACTTTATTGAAGTTTCACAAATCAGAAAAAGGTTTCACAAATCCCAAACATGGTTATAACGATTCTTCTTAACGAGGATAATAATGTAGTCCAGGTTTGAAGTGTCTAGATGTTGTAGATTTTTAATTAGAAGAGTTTTAGTATGAAAGAGATGCCAAAAATGGTGATTTTCGACCTTTATTGAGTTTTCACAAATCAGAAAAAGGTTTCACAAATCTCAAACATGGTTTTAAATATTCTGCTATTAGAGCAGAATAATCTACTCCAGGTTTGAAGTGTCTAGGTGTAGTAGATTTTGAACTACAGTCGATTAATTATGCGGGAGGTAGTGAAAAATTAAGTGGAATCGCCCTTTAGCTATTGGAAACTAGAAATAGAAACCAACTTCAGCTTCGTCAAGTGCAGCTGTAATTTGTCCACATACAGGTTTAATGTCCACTGTAAAAGTTTTTTTCCCTCTAGTTGCAGTGTATGATGCTGTTTCTTGATAAGTCAATTAAAAACAGGGGGCAAGGAATGGAAGTAAAAAAAAAGAGATAATAACTAAAAGCCTCCCCACACCATAATTAAGTGGATTTGAAAGTTTGTCTTTAAAAGACAAAAGAGGAAGAAAAAAGCTAGGACTAAGTGAGGTGATCCAGCAAAGATCAAACACAGCCTGATCAATACATCATAGTAAATGTTGAGGAGTGTCCTTTTTGCTGCTATTTGTATACTTTTACAGGTTTTAAAGTGTAAATAGTAATTATTTATAAAGAAAACATGCTTTAGAATTTACATATTTGTAAAATGTGTTTTAGATTTGCGACGACCTTAATTACATTTCTATTATATGTAAAAACTGCGCTGTACCTTTAAACAAAGTGTCACGGTGACGTCGAACGTGGAGGGCGTGGCCACTCTGTGAAATGTCAGGGAGGAATGGCGGTCGGCGCGGTATTTTGAACAATCGCCTTTTCCTTTCTTCGGTTCACCTGGAAACGCTGCCCAGCGTTAAAATCTCGGGTAAGCACGGCTGTATATTGGTCCCCTCTACGTTTGACTGCAGCGTATCCCACCGGAAGCTGCAAAGTTAAGGATGTAAATAATGTTGAGGTATATTGTGCCGCTAGCTCGGGTTAGCCAGCTCAGCAACTTCGCTAGTACAGTCAGTTTGTCCTGCCCGCTGGGCTGGCTTCATGAAGCTGCTGCTACTGATCATAAAGATAGTCAGGAAGGCGCAGAATGTCCCTACAAATGATCATGTACAGTATGACGAATGTTTAAACAATTTTGGGACAAAATGAACACTTTTTTTTTCCAATGTAGGATATGCGGCCAGTATTTTCTGAACCGTCTGGTTAGTTAACTGACTATAAAGTAAACGCTTCAGCTGGACAATGACAGGTTATGGTCGGTCTAGTGACGCGATTTTTTGTTCTTTTAAGCGACTGACCTGTTAATAAAGGATGTGTAAATTATTACTGATGAGCACAAGTCATCAGACACACAGTGGAGCCTGTTATATTGAAACATAGTTACAGCAGCTTGAACTGGAATTGTGCCGCACAATGTTTGCTTCTAAATGGAATTCTCAGGTGACAGGAGCGATTACTGTCAGTGTGTGGAAAGAGTAAACCGCTTCGTTGAGTACACGTTTATAACAAGTTTATTAATTTCCGGCCTTGTTTCTACGTGTTTTTTTTTTTTTTTTTTTTTTTTTTTTTTTAACGACTTGTCTCTGTAAAAGTCGCAGTATAATGGGGGAAGAATATGAAACGGATAGTGTTAGCCGGAGAGCTAACCGAGTTGATGACGAGGTAAAAATGGCGGATCTTTCGAAATCCAACCCCGGCCTGAAATAGTAACGCAACGAGCTTGACGCTCCCCCCCCCCCCCCCCCCCCCGAGTCTTTTACCCCAAGCGGACATCACTTCTTGGGTTGTTTTTAATGCAGACGAATGCAGCCCGCGTTTGTTGGCTGTCCCTCCAGGCTCATGGGAACACTCAGAGCAGTGTGTGTGTGTGTGTGTGTGTGGTGTGTGGAGTAAATATGGGGCGGACAGAGAGGGGGGTTCATGTATGAGCGTTTCGCTGGATTAATGTGGAGCAGAGTGCGGCAAGACAAAGATAACGCCGGAGATAAACGGCGCGGCCTAGCGGACCCACCGTCAGCTGTCAGCTGCTGTCAACATCAGCTCCAGTCCAAATGTACCTCCAGCTCATCACTGCGTTCATTTGATCTCCCCTCCCTGACAGCTAACATTACAGGTCAAGTTCTCAAAGCGAGCATTTTGGTGTCAACTCACTGCTAGCTTTGTGTTTGTTTAACCCTCCATTGGTTAAAGGCTCTGCTTTGCTATCCTGTTATTCCATGCAGCCAGCTGAATTAAACGACGTGCTCGGAAGTTGATAGTTGAAAGGTGAAACATTCTCTTAATTTCATCTCCATTGTTTTTGTTTCCGTTACCATGGCAAAGCTAGGGAGGTAATTTGGATAACAATTTGGTGTGCTTTACAGAAAATAAAAAAGCACTGCAGTTAGCTGATAAATGCGTTAAAAGAGCTACGATACAAATGGAGTGTGACGTCTAAAGACAAAAGCTATAGGATTTGAATGTAAAACTATTAGAAAATACATATTTTTGATAGAAATAGGGTTTATGAGAGAACCATAGAAATTAACTGCTGCCCTCATTTAGTCTTGGTCTGTAATAAACACATCTCTGCTCATATTTAAAACCAGAATTTTGAATTTAAAGTTTATGGCTCTTTGAAAATGTGTTCTTGTGTTGTTATTCCATTACCACAATACTTGAAAATTGTCTCAAAACAACAATATTATTGATTATTGCTATAACTTGTGGGACAATTTATCGTCCAGCAAAATTTATTACCATGACAGCACAGCAAAAAAAAAAAAAAAAAAAAAAAAAATGAGACGTGGTTATTTCAAGATATTTTCATGAACTTCACTCATGGACAGTTTTTGTCTTGTTTCTTTTTTGGGTATTTTATGGATTTGTTTTGCTCTTGTTTTGAAGCTTCTCATTTTTGACACGTCTAATAGAAATGTTTTTTTTTTCTTTTTTTTCCATGATTTTATGTTTTTAGGTTTAACAGAGAGCTAAAACACACCAAGCATGGATGTGGTGTCACCGGAGCTCAACAGTCTCCTTCCTGATGAAATCATGGATACGGAGGCCATAGAGGAGGTCCCTCACTCCGAGTCGGAGCCCACGCATGACATGTCTGTCCCCATGGAAACGGACACTCCCGTGACATCGGAAAGTTTAAACACGGGCTCCAACGCCGCTCCGGCGGAGCGCTTCCAGGCCGTGACCACTGCTGCAGCTGCAGCCTCCGCCCCGAGGAGTCAGTCTTCCATCAAGATTTCCACTTCGTCGACCTTGTTCACCATCAAGCCCGCCTTGGCGACTTCCACAGCTACGACCAAAACTACAGACAGCCTCACCGGGACGACAGTTTCCACGAGCGGCACGCAGAAGCTCGCGACTCCGTTCGCCTTTTCTGCTGCCAACCACCAGATCATTCTGAATAAAGTGGCCTCGGCTCAAGCCACGGAGGTGGCGAAAGCCGTGGCTGCCCCGGCCCAAGTCATCAAGCAAGAAGGGCAGAAACTTTTGGTCACGACGATAGGGAAGTCGGGGCAGCCGATAGTGCTCCAGTTGCCCCGAACGGGCGGCAAACCCGGGGTTTCACAGACTTCAGGGGACGGGAAGTCTTCAACGCCGCAGTTCAAAGTGGTGACTATTGGTGGGAGAGAGCTGAAACCAGTGGTGGGCAGCGCCGGCAACCAGGTAACCACGTTACAGGCCCAGCAGCTAAAGACCGTACAGGTAATGATGCTTGTTTGTGTTCATAACACCGCAAATGAAAGGAACGCTAGCTGACGATTTAACACGGCTACCAATGTGTCGATGACCTGAGTTAGCCAGGTTCACTCTCTGTCTTCTGGTTGTCCTTTTTTTACCTGAGTGGTTAATGCACTGCACACAAACACTAACGGGTCATGATGACTGAAACAATTGACTGAAGACGAGCCAAAGTTTGCTCTACTATCAGTGACTGTGTTTCCATGACAAATGTGTAACGACGTCAGTTGTGAAACAGCACAATTTTGCAATTGCTGTGTTCCATTAAATAAGAAACGCAATGAGAATCACACGTGAATTAACATTTCTTCATGCTATAAGTCATTGAATATATGCTACAACATTATCCTTCTGTTCTTTTAGTAACATCTGGTTGCTGTTTATAAGACTTGTGTGATGACAAAAAGGAGTTCCTTTGTAGTTTTGCCAAATACACTAATTTTGATAAATTAAAAAAAAAATTCCTTCTAGCACATTTTTTCCCCCAAAAATTGCCATGTTTCCATTAAGCAAATTTATTTTCATAATTCCAATTTACACTATTTTATGATCAACCGAAACGCAACTACTGAGGCAGTTCGCCGAATGAAGATGCACTAAGATATTAGGGATGCATCAATTGCAGATTTTAATGGCCGATCTTCAATCTTTAAAGCCAGGTTCGCTTCCCGGCCTGGTGACCCTTTGCTTCATGCCTTCCCTCTCTCTCTTTTTACCAACTTTCCTGTCTTGGCACTTTCAAATAAAGGCCACCAGAGCCAAAAAAAAGCCTTAAAAAAACTTCGATGGATCCATGACAACATCCGTGTCCTCATGTTGTCATGGAATTAGATAAGATCAGTTCCACATATACGCATCGTCCGATCACCAAATATAAGGAAATCAGGGTCGACTTTTCGGCACACGCCAATTAGTAATCCATGCACACTGAAACCCTGTCAGTGTAACCCACATCATTCTCCATCACAGTTTATATTGGTCCTAAAAAAATAATCCAATCCAACCGGGTCTGATTAACTTCTGCACCCTACATATTTTCTTTATTTCCTCAACAGGTTAAGCTGACTAAACACACCACAGACGCCCGATGCGAACCTGACCATCAAGCCAATAATTCTGGTTTGGGCCATAAATCTAAACTCTACTCTCTATTAAACAGTTTCTCTGCTCATATGCTCAACATGTTCTGTTTTGTAAATAATGTTTCACACACAACAAGGTTTAATGGACTGCAGACCTGCCGGGTGTAGTAACCGTAAACTTTTGTGTAAATAAACACCTAATGGAGCCCAGCATACAGGGTTATGAATCATAAGACATCAGTGGTTACAGAAAGTCTGTAGATCCCTGTTAAGAGAAGGTTTGCGAGTTGCAACCTTCTCCCATGTAGTTTGGCATTTGCCCTGTTTGACTCGGCTGAAAAGCAAACGAGTCTTGAGAGGAGGGGAAGAAAAAGTAAAAACTGCAACAGCCTGTTAGCATGAGTGTGTGCACCCTTATGCTAATGCTTGTTGGAGCGCCTGTTAAAGCAGCCATCTTTGGTTGGAACCTGTCGGCGTCACACATCTCGTCTTTGTAATATTTTCCAACTTTACCCAGCAACAGCTCTCCACAACTCTGATTGTGAGGACAGTTCTTAGCCTCTTTATTATTATTATTTTATTTTATTAATAATATTTATTTTTAAGTGACCTTACAGATTTTCATTATGCTATTGTCAATATAATATTTAAAAAAGGCCTCAAAACAACAATAAAAATAAAAAATAATTATTGGGACAATCTATTTTCTTTCATAATTTGGTGACAGACCTATTCATTGCCACATTGAAACATTCTTATACTTTTCATTTGAATGACACTCAATATATTTTACAATATGGATGTAAAAACTTTTGATACGAATGGATTAGTTGTTTTTTTTTTATTATTATTAACAAACATCTGGAGTCTCCAAACTTTTTGTCATGTGGGCCTAAAGGCAAAATCGTCAGTACTTAAACACAAAAATTACCAAAAATGTTGTGATTAAAAAAAAGTTATTCACTCAACAATAAACTACAAGCTATTATTTTATTAATTTTAATTAAATCACAACAGGATTGTAGATCCAAAACTTCAAATGTTTTTTTTTTCTTGTCAAATCAGAAACATCCAGTTTGCTTATCATTCTGGGCTCAAATGGAGAAAACTAAAACATTTCATCTATTCTGTGTATTGAAAAGAGAATATTGGTCAGTTTTCATTTGAAAACACTTGCTGGACTTAGCTGAGTTTTAATACAGCAACTGGGTGTATTTTAAGGTGTGTTTTAGACTAGTTTTAGCTAATGAGGAGATGTGGTCCTAGTTACCATGACAATGGAAAGAAACCAGAAAGCTTGGAAAGAATGATGACTTTCTGTTGTCTTAACATTTTTGTGTGTAGATTTGAATTTAAAAGTTATAGTTTTGTCTTTTTTTCCTTTATCGGGGTCCTCAAAAAACATCCGCTGCAAATAAGGCTGATTTATTTTTTTCCTTTTCTTTTTTTTCTTTTATAACTGCTCACGTCCTTTAGATCCCCAAGAAAACACCAGCATCCTCAACTGCTCCAATCAAGTTCATCATCACAAAGACGGTCAACAGCAAAGGCCTGAGTCCTCAGACGTCGGTGACTCCTGTTATCGCAGGTGAGCGTCTCCTCTGACTCTGACTTCCTGCTGCATCCAATGCATGTCTGCTTCGCTAATGCTGCGCGGTGCGTTACCAGGGCGCATGGTGACGCAAACGACTCCGGTGATGTCACCGAAAACCATCACGCTGTCCGAGCCCCACAACACTACGATCCAGAGCATTCCTGGCAAAAAGATCGCCATCTCGCCTCTGAAGACTCCCAGCAAGGTGAGCCGCTGGGGATCTGCTGGGTTCAGAGTGTTCAGGCTTCAGATGGCACTAAATGCTGAGCTCTGAAGACCGGTCAGGCCCTCTGTAACGATTATTTTACTTACTTGTCATTGTATTGATTATTCTGATGATTTAATTGATTAATCAGATGCAAAAATTGGCACATTCTGCAGATTTTTCATCTAACCACGTAAGCGTGTTTCATTCTGTATTGGAAATGCATAACAGATTACAAATAAGATAATTTAATTCCTTTTTGCTTCTTTTAATTGATTAATAGGATAGAAAAAATTGAGACACTGCAGATTTTTCATCGAGGCCTTTTTTTATGCTTAGACACGACATGTAAATATTTAATCTCCATGTTATTTGTGTCGTCCAGGTAACCGTGGTGTCTGTGGCTTCCCCGCCGTCCAACACCAGCCAGAAGTCGGTAGCTCTGCCCGTCAATGTAGCACTTGGCCAGCAAATTCTTGCGGTCCAGCAGTCGGCGCCTGCATCTCCAGTCAAGGTGGCCACCAGCCAGACGACTGCGCAGGTGAGGCCGCCTGCTGCATGTCTGCACAATCCTCTGCTCTCCCTTTATCCCAGTTGTCGGTCTTCTGAAACCTCGTTCTGTTGTTTCTTTCTGAACCGTCTCAGAACATTAAGCCTGTCCAGTCCGTCGCCGTGGGAGGAGTGGGCGGCTCCCAGTTCAAGACCATCATCCCTCTGGCCACCCAGCCGAACATGCAGCAGATTCAGGTGCCGGGAAGCAGGTTTCACTACGTCCGCCTCGTCACGGCGACCACGGCCAGCGCGGCGGGTCAGCCCAGCGCTCCCAACACCAGCTCAGTGGCCACGGGTAAACGCTGGACTCCTCCTGCTTCATCTGCTAATTCAGAGCGAGTTTGTTTGTGTTGGCAGGAAATACTGATGAAATAATTCATTGCAATGAATCAATTATTGAAATGATCGTTAACAAATTCAGTAATCAATTGTCAACTGGAGAATGCGATTAACGACTGCATTTAAGAATTGAAAAAGAAATTTAAGTGTTTATTTGTATTTAAAGTATTGTTAATGTTTCATAAAAAGGATTAAATGGTTAAATGAAAAATCTGCAGAATGTGCCAATTTTAAAATCGGTTAATCAATTAATTGTTAAAATAATCAATTAATATTCTGTAATAGAAAAAATAGTTAGTTGCTAAATAATGGTTAGCAACTGTTTGTTGCTAGCAACTAATTATTTCTTAATTGCTAACAAGTATCTAGCAGCTATTTGTATCAATAGTTACTTCATTAAACGAATGCTATGTTGTATTTTAGTCAACATTTTTTTCTTATTTTAAAAAGGAATTTACTTACTCATTAATGTTTTCTAATATTTTAAAAATACTTCAATGAAAAATCTGTGCCAATTTTTGTCTCATCTGATTAATTAATCAACTACTAAATTAATCGTTAGTTGCAGTTCTACTCGGAGAGCGCGCCTGGAGCTGACCGTATGCGTTTCATGTTTCACAGGTAAACCTTTAGTGGTGAACACCGGAGCGGTCAGGATGTCGGTCCCTGTCGTCCAAGCACAGACAATGAAACAAGTAAAGGAGACTCTGTATGGTCGCTGGTTTCTGGGGGAGTCTGTGTGTGAAATGTTCCTAAGCTGTCCTCTTGCACTCTGCTGCCTGCAGGTGGCGCCTAAGCCCTTGACATCTGCACCACAGGTGGTCACCACCACTCAGACACAGCAGCGGCTCATCATGCCTGCCACCCCTCTGCCCCAGATCCAGCCTAACTTCACCAACCTGCCCCCAGGGACCGTCCTCACATCTGCCCCCAGTGGCAGCAATGTGGGTTACGCCGTTGTTCCAGCACAATACGTCACGCAGGTTAGTGCTACTTTTCTTCATTCGTTTTCTTGAAGCAGTTGTAGAACATTTCTGATGTGGTAACGTCTCTTTTTGCAGCTCCAGCAGTCACAGTTTGTGACACTCGCCAGCAGCTCTAGTTTTCCTGCGTCCAGCAGCGTCCAAACTCAGGCCAAACTCCCTTACAATGGGTAAGACAGGAGAGCTTTTAATTTATTATCACTAATGATGTTAGATGCTATACTTGTTCTTTGTTTTGTCCGTGTTTTGATGGGATTCATTGCTTTAAAGCGTGTCGACAGCAGAGACGACCTCGAGACCCAGAAAACCATGCAACTGCACCAAGTCACAGTGCCTCAAGCTGTAAGTCTGACTGGCTTTGCTTCTCTAAAGTGGTAGAGGGAGATGTGCTCACTGGCAGGATTCATCCAACGTCTTGAAAAGTATCGAATTAACTTTTGTCACTTTCAAGATCTGGAGAAGGGTGAAAAAAGGAACAATGAGTGAGGAAGAAATTAGAACAAAAATGACACAATAAATATTGCTTTTGAATTTTTTTTTACATTGAATGATAATTAAATAAGATTTTTATGTTTTAAATTGCCTTATCACAAGATTAACTTTTTATCATTATTATTGTGGTTTTTGACGATCGATTAATCGCATAACAAAGTAATATGAACTCCATTTTCCATTCTGATGAATTTTGTTTAGAGACATCATAATGCATTTTATTTATGGATCCAGTTGTGTGTGGTTTTTATGTTAGTTTGATTCATTGTTTTTGGTTGTTTCTTATTTTAGGATATGGAAAATGTCTTTCAGTGTTAAGTGTTGTGTACTAAATTAATGTTTACTGGTGAAGAAAGTAAACATGCATTATCAATGCGTTCCATTTTATATTGCATAATTTTTTTAGGAGTTCCTCCAAAAATTATGTAATATATTTACATAATTATTATTCACTCAATAATTGTGAGTTTATTGCTATTTTCATTTTTCTTTTGAGAAAATTGTCCAAAACATTGAATATAAATGATGCTAACTCTGACCTGCAAGTGGCAGAATATTTTTTACTTCTGCTGCCTCAGACTTGATGTCACGTTCCTCTGCGTGATCGATATGGCGAGTAACAAAAAGTCGTATTTATTGTCAAATACAACCATAAAAAAAACAGCAAAATTATTTTTGCACAACTGGCAGTAAGGCTTTTTTTTTTTTTGAACCGGTCTAACAAAAAAAAAATATCAAAACTTTCTTACAAGAATTTCTAAAGTAGCACCACAAAAGCAGAGCTTGATTGCAAATAAACCCACGCAAACAATTGCAAAATCCTTGAAGGACTTATCTGTCTCATCTGTCCTTCTTAGAACATTTTAGAGGAGATGCAAAGCATCAAATCAAGTTTTCTTGTGTTTCCTCCTCAGGTACTGCGACTGCTTTGCAAACGGAGAGTTTTGTAATAACTGTAACTGCAATAACTGTTTCAACAACCTGGAGCACGAAACGGAACGACTCAAAGCCATTAAGGTAGTTTCCAGGCTCTGTGTCTGTAGGGATGCTGTCGCTTAAACTGTTTGATGGATACTCAGAGGAAGTTTTTTTACATTTTTTTTTTTACAGACCTGCTTGGACAGAAACCCCGAGGCCTTCAAACCTAAAATTGGCAAAGGCAAAGAGGGCGAGTCGGACCGCCGGCACAGCAAAGGCTGTAACTGCAAGCGGTCGGGCTGCCTGAAGAACTACTGCGAGTGCTATGAGGTCAGCGTACCTCCGTCTCTGCAGCTAGGCAGGAGTCTCTTTGAAAAAAATTCCTTATTTTTTTCATTTTTAATTAAGTGTTTTCTTATCTTGAAGGCAAAGATCATGTGCTCGTCCATTTGCAAATGCATCGGTTGCAAAAACTTTGAGGAGAGCCCAGAGAGGAAGACGCTCATGCATCTGGCGGACGCGGCAGAAGTGAGGGTCCAGCAGCAGACGGCAGCCAAGACCAAACTGTCCTCACAGATCTCAGACCTGCTGATGAGGACGACTCCCATTATATCAAGTGGAGGCGGGAGGTACTCAAACACTTCCATCCTTTTCTAACATTTACTTAAATAGAAATGAATCTATCTTTTTTTTTTTTTTGCCATTTCATATCCAAAATCAGTTTTAATAACTATAATATACAAAAATGTGTAGTTTAAAAATGTTTCTTGTGAGCCTTCCTGCTGCGAGTGGTCGTTACTTAATTGAAAATTGAACTGAGTCGGCATTATAAGAGCTATCAGAAATGGCGTTCCCCAGGAGTGTGCTCTCGCCACCCTACCTTTCTAGTGTCCTCCAGGAGTGATGGACGTTCTGTCTAGCCAGAATCCGTATCGTATCACCTTCATAAAATAATGGAAGGTGATTTAATTGTAATTTTAATTTAAATCTTTATACCGTATCGCCTACCCTACAGCTGCCACTGTAAAATAACATAATCCATCTTAGCTCTGCAAAGATTTGAACTTGAGGAAGAAAAATCAACACAAATAATCATGGCGTCCTGCTTAAACCTTTGGGGGGTTTTTTCTTTCTTGCCGCAGGCTGCCTTACACATTCATGACGAAAGAAGTGCTGGAAGCGACGTGTGAGTGTTTACTGGAGCAGGCCAAACGGGCCGAACAGACTCGTCAGCCTCGGGTGGCGGCGGAGAGGGCGATCCTGGAGGAGTTCGGACACTGCCTCGGGAGCATAATCAGCTCTGCCGGGAAAGCTAAAACGGACTGCGCCTCCATCAACTGCTAGGCTGAACTCTTCTGGCTCTCTGTTCGCAAACTCTTGGACGTGGACAAGCCGGACCCTCTGGCTGCTCTACGGAAACGCTGAAAGCGGAGAGATCCTCCAGACTGCTGGAGTTAAGCTGCATTAATTGACTTGAGCTGGAAAACAACAGGACAGAGCACACTGCCTCTGAAACATGAACTTCAGCCCGATTTATTGCCCTCTAAGGGCTCTCCGGTTCTCTCCTCTCTGTTATTATTTTGTTCAATGTATTCTTTATTCATCCTGATGTTTTCAAAGAACCCCTGTATTTTAACGTCTGCAGTTTATCTGTGTTTATCAGTAGACAAACTATCTTTTTGATATTTATTTTAACAAATCTTTGTAATCAAATGTGAGTGTTAATATGCAAGGTTTAGAGCTCTGCAGTCTGGATTATTTACCGAGGCTAGGCTAAGCTATTCCAGCGGCAGTAAGTGGAGATTTTCTACAGGTGTACAGAAAAGAGAGAGAGAGAGAGAGAAAGAGAGTCCCCCTCGTAGCAGCTGAGCACACTCAGTTACTCAGTTCCACATTTTCTCCCAGCTCTTTTATGCTTTATTAAATGCATACTGTTCACTGTTCATGAACTCACAGCAATGACTTGAGAAAACTTTAGATCCATATGATTGACGTTCCTGCGTGTCATAACGACAAATTACCGGGATTTATACCAGCTGTTTTCGTCTGACTTTAAATTTAGTGTTAACCCTCCCGCGGTCGTGAAACAGTAAATTAACACCATGCACGCGGTCCGTCGGGGTCGCATTAATACCTGGTTTGTGTGTGTGTGTGGTTTCGATAACTGACGGTCTCCTTACATCAACTCTTTGTATTGCTTTGCAAAATTTCTTGTTTGTGCTTTGCGTCAACTCCTCTCTCATACCATTCCATATACACTCCACTAATTGATACTCATAATCCTCCTTGTTGTATGAACAGTGTTGTTTTTTTGTTAAGTTGACCTCTTAAATTGTTCATCCTGTTCTCCGTCACTAAGCATTTGTTGAATGTTTCCAGGAAGTAAACCCAATTCTTGACGCAAGAGCTGTTTTATATTTAACCACATCCCATAATTTTTGTGTTTCCTTTCAAACAGAGCTTGTGTTCCCTAAAATGCAGATTAAGCTATTCTGATTGAGTATATTGTAATGGTTGTAAGTTGTTTTTTGTTTATAAGCGTTAGCCCAAACTTCCACACTATAACTCAGATACGGTAATATTAGAGCTGAAAACAATAGGAACCTTGTGATTAAGCATGTAACATGTTTTGCCCAAAATTGAAATTCTCTGTGCCAGTTCTGATACAACTTATTTCATTTTTGGAATTCCAGCAGATTTTATGGGCCAGTATCACATGGAGACACTTCATTTCAAATACTCTTCCCACTTCCATATTATCAACTTATTATTTTTGCTGTTGTATGTACAGAAATATTGCAATTTTAAAATGACACATGGAGAGGTCTCATGTCGCCCTGGGTGGTTGCCCACGTCGCCCATTATCAGAAACTGCCATTGGGTATATTGTTGAATTTTGTCTGCGTTTGATTGATTTGAAACACTTCAATTCATTACAACCAATATTACTCTATTTTACAAATAAGTCCCCTAAATCAGAGGTTCATATGTACTTAGTTAACAGGGTTCAACACACACTTCACCACCAGGAAAGAATGTTTACTGCCTAGTTTCCTGAATGTTAGATTTTCTAATGTCGCCACTTGATGGCAGTGTTCTTCCATTTGTGGTGCCTGCTGAACAGTAGTACGGCCAACTACGTCACCGTGCAGCTCAAAGCGATACATTGATGAGATCAATTAAATTACACTTAGGATATGAGCCTTTTTATGATAAACTATCATAATTCATGAAAATACTTTGCTACAATGAAAAAGAAACGGAACATAAGTATAACGCGTCTCGGTACATTCCAACCGCTAGATGGCCGTAGCGGCAAAAAGCGAGTAAGTTAGAGTTACATTGGGTGGCGACACCTTTTTGGTTGGTTCGCTGCTAACAACCACTAATCCACAGTAGAAGAAGAGGAAGGCGGAAAACGATACAATGGCCAACGTGCAGCTGGAGCGTGTTGGAGGAGTCCTGAAGTTTTTCTTTCCACCTGGGTACAAAAACTTTTAGTTTTCTTTTTTTTTTTCGCTTATGTGCATTTTAAGCAAGTTTGTGCCCGAGACTCAAAGTATTCCTCGGTTTTCACGCTATTTCAAGAGGCGAGTTTTAGCTAACTTTTAGCGAGTTAGCTAAAAAGATATTCTGCTGTATAAAAATGTATCTTTAACTTCATAATTAATTTGTGAATTCAAATTAACGTGAATTTGTCCAGTTTTGTTTGTTGACTTTCCACGCGACGCGCTCGTGGCGATGAAGAAGCCACGTGCTAGTATAACTCAATTTGCTTTAGTTTATTCCGAGTTCAGTAGAAATTAGAGTGTATCTGCCGTAACAACATTGTATTGATTAAAACATTGCTTGTTAAAACATCTGTCCTAATTTTGTTTTCCAGAATATGTTAATCAAGAGAAGCTGATCTTTATTCTTACAGGTACGTATTGTAATCCGGTTATGTTTCTGCCATGTGCATTGCTGTCCCAATGATTATATCAATCACTACCCATCTGACCCATACATATGTATGTATGGGAGAGATTATGGATAACAACCAAAATGAGGGTGTTTTTCTTAGTCATGTTAAGTTTTTGCCTTTTCTACCTGGGTTAACATTCACTCATTGTTCTTTCAGAGTTCGCCTGGTTTGCAGAATACAGAGTTGGAGATGAGTTATTTGTCATCTGGATGGTATTGACACAGCTGCCCCATACAAAGATTGACCACTTGTCTTTTGTTTTTCTTCTTAAATGAACAAATACATTTTGAAGTAGATATGGTGTGAGAGTTTTTCTTTTCCCTCCAAACGTTTGTGCCTTTTTCTAAAGCTAAAAGCCACAAGTACACATGGAATAGTTACAGAAACCTTAATGTCATGTAATATAGTTGTATTATATAAAGACAATATGTAACATGAAAATGTCTTAAAATAATTATTTTGTTAGAATAAGTTGGATAATTATATTGGTTTCAACAGAATTGGATACAATTTTTTATTTATTTTCCCCAACTGTATGGGTGTTTACATTTATTCATTAAATACTATAACTGTATGGAAAATTAAAAATAAAATCCTTTATTACGATGCATTTCATTAAAAGCAACTGCTGTCAATGAGCATGAGTTAGCCTAGCTTCTTAGCTTGCCGGCAAGAGAAAGACGGAGCTGTTCCGTCTACCCGGAAGCTGATGTTCTTCTTCGTGGGAGGAGGTTGTTGCTTAGTGCCACGTTGATGGAGACCAGTGGGGACGTGGAAATCTGTCCTGAGAGTCCGCAGCCGGGACCCGGTAGTCCGTCCCTCTGCCTACACACCAGTTATTCCTCGGAGCAGAATCGAAACGGGAACTTGTTCAGGCCGGAGGTTGTGTGTGTTTGTTTTGTTGTTGCGTTCATGTGAGGAGCGGTTCAGAAGAGAAGGTAAGCCGCTTTAGAGAAGTAATGAGATCTCTGCCTGTGTGTGTGTGTGTGTGTGTGTGTGTGTGTGTGTGTGTGTGTGTGTGTGTGGCTAGACGGTACGAACTGAAAACAACGTCCTTTACCAGGACAGGTAACTCATCCCGGATAGCTTGTGGAGTTGACAGTAACACTTGGACTGTGTTTCACCAGTAACGTTCACTCTCTTTTAAGCTTTTTTTGTTGTTGTCCTGCATCAGCTGTTAGCTTCCTGCTAGCTCGGGTGTTTTTTTTCCTTGCAAAATCCAACCAGATTCTTAATTTCTTGAGAGAAATCCGCTTTTCTGTGAAATTCCCCTGCTGTCACCTCATATGAAGCCAGGTGAAAACCAGGTCTGGGTCTGTTATTCTGTAACTAAGCTGTCATAGAATCAGACTGAACTGTAAAAAACATGCCATATATTTCTAAAGTGTCATGGAAACCCTCTCTCTTTAAGAACAGGCCGATCTGATCAGATTCTGTGAATTCGGGGAAGCAGATCAATGTTAACCATTTTTTTTATAAACAATTGAAATGCGCTGAGCGCAGGCATGGACCATTGAAACTGGTCCATTTAAAACCTTCCAGTGTTTATTATTGTTTCTGAAAATATTCACACTGTCACTCTGTTTTTGTTACATCTGTGTTCTTCATTGGGATTTGAAGGAGCTAAAAATGATCCCATGTTCGGCCTGTTGCTTCTAGAATGATTAACTTTGAACAGCAGCGTTACAGTCTGTTAATCTACTATAGTTTTTCACCTTGACGTCAAAATATTCTGTAGACTTTTCGTGAAAACAATGTATGTTGTGATTAAATGAAGTGGTACGTTTCATATTTGAAACGAACATATTCCTGCTAAAGTAAAAGTAACAAGAAATGACTCAAGTAAGAGTAAAGAAAAAACAATGTATCATAAAAAAAAATCTTCTCAAGTACTGAGTAACATTGTATTTAATATGTTAAAATGACAAAAATATTATGTTATATACACATTCTGATATTTTAAAAAGAAAAGCTACTAACAGAGGGTAGAGTGTGCAGAAGTTTTTACTCGAGTAAGAATAATTGTAGGGTTGAAAAAGTAACATTTTCTCTAAAAAAAAAAAAAAAAAAAAAGATGCTGGGAGAAAAGCTTCATGATGGCCCCCCCTGCACCCCCCAACAAACCAGCACAGCTTTCACCAGTTCCGTCATAATTTTAATATGTCACGTTCTAACTGTGTGTTGTTTGTTTGTTTGTTCTTTCATCCAGGATGAAACTTAAAGAGATCAACCGCACAGCCATCCAGAGCTGGAGTCCTGCTCAGCACCACCCGATCTACCTAGCAACAGGTTTGTGTCAAACAATAAAGGGAATATTACCTTTTGACACCATCTGATTTCTCAAGCAATCTAGCTAATTAAAGTTGTTCTTGAATATAAATGAATCTTGGCATCTTGGTTGCCATGGTTTGTGCAAATGACTTGCTTCTGTGGTTTTATCGCTGTAAGGAAAGGAAGACCCATCCACTTAAATGCTGTATTTTTCCGGTTCTGTCTGTGCAGGAACGTCCGCCCAGCAGCTGGACGCCTCCTTCAGCACCAATGCCTCTCTGGAGCTCTTCGAGTTGGACCTGGCTGATCCGTCTCTGGACATGAAGTCGTGCGGCAGCCTCTCCTCCGCTCACAGGTGGAGAAGAGTTTCTCTGCACCGCCACTGTTAGCTGAATTCTCCTGTTTGTGTGTGTTTTGCCCTTTCTCTTCTCATACGTTCACCTTTTTTTTTTTGCTTCCCACAGATACCATAAACTGGTGTGGGGCCCCTACGGCATGGACGCCCAGGGCCACCCGTCCGGCGTGCTGATCGCCGGCGGGGAGAACGGCAATGTCATCCTGTACGACGCCGCCAAGATCATGGCCGAAGAGAGCGACGTCATCATAGCCGAGAGCGTCAGGCACACGGGGCCAGTGAGGGCCCTCGACGTCAACCATTTCCAAGTATGTAGCCGTCTGACCCCGAGAATAGTTTTTTTCTAAATTATTATCCTTTTAGCTACAAAAAAACATGCTTTTAATCTTTTTCACGTTACTTTTTTTTAATACAAAATCAAGACAATTATTAGACGGCCCCTGTCATTCTCTTCAGGACACAGTCTGTCTTAGAAAAACAGTGTCTTTAGTCAGAGGCTTCTTCAAGTTCGCTGTAGTATAGACTGCTACAGGACATCTTTCCTTCCCACAGCCGTCACCAGCTACAAAAAATCTTTGAAGCGTTTTGAATTAATCTGAGCGACAGCAACATTTCATTTACCTTTGGGATCAATAAAGTATTTTTTGAATTGTAAAGAAGTAGGAATGAGAAAACATGAACCTTATTCAGTAATATTATTATTATTTTTTTTTTTGACATTTTAAGTGAGAACTTGCTAAAACTGTCGCAATAAGCTGTTGATCAATTAATAACATGATTTAAAATGAGCTCATTAGTTTCCATTTTGATGATTACTTTTCATAATATATTTTATTTACAGTTTCAGTTCTTTTATTTCCGTATTATTTATTGTTTTTGGTTGTCATGTTTGATTTTGGATATTTTAAAACATCTTCCAGTTTCAGTGTGGAGTGTTCTGAACAATATTAGTTTACTAGACTGTGAGACGCCGAACTTGCATTATTCAATCCATATCAATGTTTTGCTTGATAATGGTCTCAAAATAAGACATTTTTGAGCTATTTTTGAAAGTCACTGTCCTAGTTAGAAGATGCTTTGTGTCACATAAAAATCTCATTGAAACACACCCAAGATTTTGACCTGAAAACCATTGAGGAAATTTAAGGGGTATGAATATTTTTCAAGGTGATTTTTATACTGACTATTTTCTCCTTTTTTCCGCAGTCAAACTTGGTTGCATCTGGTGGGAATGAATCAGAAATTTACATCTGGGACATGAATAATTTTGGCTCTCCCATGACGCCAGGACCTAAAGCACAGGTATGTTTACGCTGCTTACAGCATTTTTAGTTTTTATTAATACCTAACTCACCTAAAATTGCTTTAGCACAAGTTGAAAAAATGCCAGGCTTAACCTTGAGATTACCTTCAAACATTATTGTGTGCCAAATTAGAATAAATAAATAAATAACTTTGTTAAATTGTCATTAATTTGATAAAACTGGAAATGAAAAAAAAGAAAAAACTTATTAAATATAGATTTGCTTATTTGTTCCTCAAATAAATGCATTCATTTTAAAAACTCGATATATATTATTTCATGTTTCTGTGCTGAAGCACATCATGAATTAATTTCATGTTTGAAGCAGCCAATCAGTTGAATTAAATTTAATTAATTCATGATACGCTTCAGCATAGGAGCATGGAATAATTTATTAAATCATGAAATAATAACATCTAGTCTTTAAAATGAAATCAATACATTCATATGAGACACATATAATGAATTCTATATTTATTAAATTATTTCTGTTTTTTTATACTGCAAAAAACTAATGACACATTTAAGCTATTTCAAAAGTTATTTTATTTTTGGTAATTTGGCACACTTCACTCTCCATATTGTCTATGTTGAGTCTGCTGACACTCATTTTATGGAATGCTTGAATAAGATCAGTTTTTCTGGGATGTATTAAAATATATTGGGGTTTTTTCTCTCTCTCTCTCTCTTAAAGCCGCAGGAGGACATCAGTTGCGTGGCGTGGAACAAACAGGTCCAGCACATCCTGGCCTCGGCCTGCCCGAGCGGCAGGGCCTCGGTTTTCGACCTGCGGAAGAACGACCTCATTATCAAAGTCAGCGACCACAGCAACAGAGTAGGTCCTCTGCCGAGCAGAATTTTTTTTATTTTTTTTAATAAAAAATAAAAAAAACACCTTTGTGTGTAAAGACATTTTAGCCAAAACTGCTCAAGTGGTTTAGTTTCAATTTTAAATTTACTACAAGAACTGTATGCTATTGTGTTTTTGGCAATACAATCTTATTTAAAAAAGGAATTAAATAATTTGTTTATTTGCATTGTTTAATATACTTCTAATATTGTATCAAAACTTCAATTGCTCTCACGATTAATTGCTTAATTGTGAGAACAATCGATTATTAAAAGAAGCGTTAGTTTCAGCCGTGTGGTGCAGCGTGTCTCACCCTGTCACTGTGCTCCATGTGCCTCCAGATGCATTGCTCTGGGCTGGCCTGGAACCCCGAAGTGGCCACTCAGCTGGTCCTGGCCTCAGAAGACGACCGGCTGCCGGTCATCCAGATGTGGGACTTGCGATTCGCTTCCTCTCCTCTCAAGGTTTTAGAGCACCACACGCGGTAAGGACCTCTGCTCCCTTCCTCTGGCAGGCTTTATTCACGAGTCTTTATATTTAGGCTTTTATAACGTAAATAAAATCTATAATGAGTGCTGTGTGTCGCTGAGAGACTTTTGGTCATTTTTGGCGTTTCAGAGTCGGTTAAATCTCCTGTTTGGCTCTGAAGAAAAATGTATAATTATGCTCACCTTGATGCAGGGTGTCAACATTTCTGTGATATGTTTCTGCCTCATTACACAGAAACATATCACTTGATATGCTTAAAGAGGAAGTATCATGTATTTTCCAGGCATTTTATAGCACAGTGAAGTAACTATGTTACCTTCAGTTGTTATAAAAATACTGTTTTTATCGATTATGACTTAAAAGACATTTGACTTTGAAATGTAACATCTTGAAATTGGGCCTGTGTCTCTCTAAGAAGCTCCTTCTCTTTCTGAAACTCCCCCTTCAGGAAGTCTTCGCAGCATGGCTCCATTAACTCCTTAACGGGGTTTTTACCAGCGTTTCTCTGAAGTAGCTCCTATAATGAGCTCAGCAGCTCCACCAGGTGTTTGCTAACTGCTGCTGGCTAGTCTGAAGGAGCTGAGTGGCTGTGAAAACCTTTCCGTCTCTTAGAGTGCACTCCCAACCCAGTTGATCTAAAGGTGCTGCTCCGTTTTGTGCAGAGGGGTCCTGGCTATCGCCTGGAGCTTGGCCGATCCGGAGCTGCTCCTGAGCTGCGGGAAGGACAGCCGCATCCTGTGCTGGAACCCCAACACAGGAGAGGTAACGCTCCCCCCCCCCACACTCTGTCTCACTGGTTCGTCTGAATGTTCTGCACCTTCTCAGCATTTGGTTCACGAGGGAACAATTGGCTCGAACCTCCAGGTTCTGTACGAGCTGCCCACCAGCAGCCAGTGGTGCTTCGACATCCAGTGGTGCCCCAGGAACCCGGCGGTGCTGTCGGCCGCAGGCTTTGACGGCCACATCGACATCTACTCCATCATGGGAGGCAGCAGCCAGGCGCAGAGCCAGAGGCACGCCGATCAGGTGAGGGCTTCACTATTAAGCCTCAAAACTCAATCATTTTCAAATTGGCACATTCAATCACGGCAAAATGTTAGCCGCTGCGGAAAGTGTGACTGCTTCTGCATCTGTTGTCATTTCTGCTTCGTGCTGCGAGGTTTAGTGAGGTTTTCAGTGCGTCTTACTTTTGGCTCCGTTTCAGATCAGTAACTCCTTTGGCAACCTGGACCCGTTTGGGACGGGGCAGCCGCTGCCTCCGCTGCAGCTGCCGCAGACCCCCGCCGCTCCAGCTACAGTCAACCCCCTGAAGAAGCCCCCCAAGTGGATCCGCAGACCAGTGGGAGCCTCCTTCGCTGTGAGTCAGTCGAGCTTTGCTCCGATTATTTGAGTTTAAACCAGCATCGTTTACGCCCTGTTTTGTTTTGTTTTTTCTCGTAGTTCGGAGGGAAGCTGGTGTCGTTGGAGAACGCGAAGCCTCCGCAGCCCCAGCAGCCCACATCCCACGTCGTTCGCATCAGTCAGGTTGTCACGGAAACGGCCTTTTTGGAGCGCTCCGACCAACTGCAGGCCACGCTGAGCTCAGGCGGTTTTGTGGACTTCTGCCAGGAGAAGATCAGCTCGGCTGAGAACGAGTTTGACAGAACAGTCTGGTCCTTCCTGAAGGTAGGAGCATCAGTCTGTTTCAAAGAAGAGTTTCCAGTAAAACACACTCGTTTTTTTTTTTTTCTTTTAAAATGGTTTTTGGTTGCTAGGTGAATTTCGAGAGCGACGTTCGCAGCAAGTACCTGGAGCTCCTGGGCTACAACAAAGAGGAGGTCGCCTCCAAGGTGACTTCACATAGCCTGGCTTTAGCTCAAATGTCTCTTTTGGCCTTGATTAATGTGTTTGTGATGTTTACAGATTTCAGCAGCTTTAGAGGAGAAACCTAACGTCCCTCAGGTAAGCTGAAACACTTAACTTGTATATGTTAAGGGAATTTTTTAGGAGAAAAAAAAAGTGCTCATTACTCAACTTTTTCTCACTGATGCAGCATTAGTCCAATGGAGTTGGACTAGTCCAACTCCATTGGACTAATGCTGCATCTTATGGCCATAATACTGAGTTAGCAGATTGTTGCTAAGCTAATGCGCTAATTTAAGCATTTTATTGACATTTATTTTCTGCCAAAGATAATAACTGTCATTATTATTATCGTGATGACAGTTGTGTGTCTTCAGGCTTGAGGCTGTGGGTTTTTCATGTTGTGCAATAAGGAAGTGTTGCCAGGTTTCCTCTCCGTTTTTGTAGCTTCCGGAGTTTCACTCAGTTGGAGTGAAAAAAAGAGTGAAGGAGAAGCTCAACTCGTATGAAATGAAATAAAATCCCATTTAACTAACTTCTCAGTCGGAAAGCGAATTAAAATCACACTTGCACCAAATGATTAATATGTAAATCAACATTTAGTTTTGAAGTGGCCATGAAGAGCAGAGAACATGTTTCTTTCTTAAGCAGAGTGAGCCATCTTTCCATTCAGACCATCTGTGGCAGGCAAAGACCACTAAGAGGTTTGTTTATTTTTTTAAAGTCACTTTCAAGTAGCAAGAAAATTCTGGTAAGGAATAAATATGGGGAGTTTTGTTTTATTTCCAGGCTTCATTCCATTTATGTGGAAATAGTTGGATCCATCTAGCCACCATTTTTCTTCCACCTGTCATCCAACCCTTTTGTCTGTTTGTCCACCATTTGTATGTCTGTCCATCGTTTCACCCATCATATATATATTATATATGTTTTTTTAAAATCCTCCATCTCATCTCATCTCAGTCCTAAACTTGTCTTTTGGCTCTACAGCCGGACTCGTCCCCCTCCGCCTCCCCGATGCCTTCATCAGACCTCAGCCTGGCGCCCCCTGCTGACACTCCAGAGGCAGCGTTCGACCTGATCGCCGCCTCAAACCTCCAGCCTGCAGCTGCGCTCCAGCTGAACTCCACTCCTGACCCGGACAGCGAGGAGCCGGCAGAACCGGAAGATGGTCCTGACAGCGAACTGGACACCAACATGGTGGAGGAGGGAGAGGATGAGGAGGAGGAGGAGGAGAAACAGGAGGAAGAGGATGAGATTCCTCTGAATGAGGTAGAGTTTGATGAGAATTACTCTTAAGCTGCATGTAATATCACTGCACATCTAAACACAGGCTCATCCAGGCGATTTTAATGCAATTGCTCTGGGAGAAAAGGTTTATTGTCTCCAAGTTCATGCAGGTTTAGTCTTGCTGCCCGTCCTCGGTGCCAGTGGTTCAGGTGGATGCATACCGCTGGTGATTCTCTATTAGGAGCCACAGAGAGGAGCTTAATCAATGAGAATATCTGTCAGTCAAATGAATGTGGGTTCATGTTGAATTACTCCTGTTGAAACGGCAGCACAAAAACATTCCAGTTGAACTTGGTTGCATTTTTTTTAGTTATGAGAGCTTCCCTAAATGTTCTTGGCTTGTAAGTAAGTCTCAAAAAACAAAAAAAAAGGATCGTAGACCTAAGTGTGTTTGGCTTTTTAGCCAAACAAAGCAGTGTTCCCATTGAAAACCATGAAACCTGAGGGGGGCTGGGGGGGTTGTGCAGTGCAAGAATTGCACATCCAACATGACGTCATGTTAGACTTTCTGAGTTGTGAAAATATCACAGACGACATCTCTGTTTGCCTGTTGTGATTCCTAACGCCTGTTATTTCCAATCAGATCTGCTGCAGAACCGTTTTTATGTAAAAAATTGTGATGCAAAATACGTTGCAGAGGTTTAAAACGGGCTGATGGCCATAAAACGCATTACAAGTAAAGATAAAACTCAAATAAAGGAAACGGTCAGATGGTAATAGAAAAAGACAAACTGATGGGAAGTAAGGAAACAAGACTATAAAAACACAAAACTCTGAAATATAAGACATCTGTGTTGTGATGCTGTGTTTTTGTTTTGTCTTTTAAGAAGTATGAGAAGGAAGATAATTTTAGGATGTGGAAGTCTCTCCTATGAAGTGAAAGATGAGTGGTCAACCGTGAGCAGTGGTCACTAACTGTGTTCTTTACGTTTTCCAAGTGGTTTGTGAAACCTGAATTTCTCACTCTTGAGAATTTCGATTTGCTATTTGTGGAAGTTGTGACGTTAGAATCCTCTTAATTGTCTTTACCAATAACTAAAATTCCAGTTTGGTCCTGAAGTAAATTATTTTCCATTCACGGTGTGAAAAGTGGCATCGTTTTGTTTTGGATTCAAATGTGTTGGACCACTAAATTGAGCCTTTGCTGTATTCCTTGAATTAAACAATGTTCTGTCTCTGCCTGTTTTTAATGATTTGAAGTTATTCTGCAGCTTTTTGTGTAGAAAACATTTTGTTTTATGCCTCAGGACCTGACAGCCCAGGTGGAAGTGGAGGAGAGCAGTCCTGTGGAAACGCCAGCAGAGATCCCCCCTCCGGTTCCCACTCCTTCAGGAGGAGTCCAGCTCAGCGTCCGTCCAGGTACCGACCGCCACGCCGGCTCAGGGAGACAGACAGAGGGAGAGATTCCATAAAACTGTGTTGAAATATTTTTGTCAAATGAAGCTTATTTTCTTTTTCATGACAACATATTTAGAATAAGTGTTTCTGAGGCTTTGGACTGATGAGGCTCCTTACACAATACACTTCTGACAGCTCTGTCAGCGGTGGGCACTGCTAGCTAAAAGGTTAGCTGTGCTAACCCTGAAGCACTAATCGGAATCAATTTTACTGGTCAACTATTTTACATACAATTATTTTCAGTAGTCCCACTAATTGAAATGCTAAACCAACAAAGTATTTAGCAGAAGCTCAAATGAAACGTTTTTTTTTTAATTAGAACAAATTTGACTTTAATTGTTGGACAATAACGTTTTGTCCATTTTTAAAGATTGATCAGACCAGAACTTTAATTTTTACGCAGATTTTCCATAGCAGATAATTTTTTTAAAAATATTACTATTAATATAAAAATGTCACTTTTTTTGTCTTTCTTTTCATTAGATGTGGACGGGCTGATCACTCAGGCCCTGTTAACCGGAGACTTTCAGGGCGCCGTGGAGCTCTGTCTCCACGACAACCGCATGGCAGACAGCATCATCCTAGCAATTGCCGGAGGAGTCGAGCTCTTGGAGAAAACCCAGAGGAAGTATTTCACCAAAGCAAACAGCAAGATCACCAAGGTGACTCCTGGGGGGGAAAAACGCTGCTGTGAGAGTTTGCTTATTAAAAGAGTCTATTATTTACGATGGAAGTGCGCGTCTGTCCCGCAGCTGATCAGCGCCGTGGTCATGAAAGACTGGCACGACATCCTGAAGACGTGCGACCTGGAGAACTGGAGGGAGGCCATGGCTGCCATCATGACCTACGCTCGGCCCGAGGAGTTCTCTTCCCTCTGCGGTGAGGCGCCGCGCGCCTGTCCTTCTTCTGAACTTATCCCAGTTTTACCACCTTTACCATCTTTTACGCCTCCGTTTGTCAGACCTTCTCGGCAGCAGACTGGAGGCAGCAGAGGACCAGCAGCTCCAGTCTCAGGCCTGCCTGTGCTACATCTGTGCGGGTAACGTGGAGAAACTGGTGTCCTGCTGGAGCAGAGCGCAGGACGGACACTGCCCTCTTTCCCTGCAGGTTTGTGGGTTTCGTCTTGGCGCCTGACTGAGGAGGCTTCAAAATGGCCGACTTCCTGTAGGGGTGGGCGATATAGACTGTGAATTTTATCGCAAAGTTTTGAGGTACTATTTTTGGTCAAAGAAAATGATTTATTCTTTAGGTAATAAATAGTTTTGCAGTACAGTGACTGCATGGCACAGCACTTATAGCACCGCAAACACACTTATTGTTCTTAGATTTGCTTCTTCAGGAGACCACTTGAGTAAAAACTGGTTTATATTACCAGACTGCAGACAGTAATTGTATTTAATCATATTTGAGTTTACTGAAATTTATTGATTCTTTCATGAAACAAAAAGTGGAGAAAATAACAAAAATAACATTTCAGACCAAACTGTTAGTTTTATTTACTTTTTTTAATTTAACATCAACATCAGAAATTTATCAAGGCAATCGATAAATCAAATTTCTTGAGTTTTTCATAATAAATGATAAACGATAAACTTCCTGTTGATTTTAGTTCCTGACTGAAGAGACATTTTCTTTTTGTCCGTTACTCATTTCATTTGTCTGTCATACACTGACTGGCCTGAATGAATTCTGGGGGCGCTGTTGAGCTTTTTGGTGTTGCTCATTTTTAATTTAATTGAAATATATAAAGATTATTTTTTACAAAGTATGAAGTTTTTAGTTTGTTGAGACGCCATAAAAACTCAATGACACGAGACATCCTTCACTGGCATGCCTGTGTGAAACATTAGGATAATAAAAACATTTTAAACTTTGATAACATAATCTGTGGTTTTCTTGTCTAGAAAGCTTTAGAAAAACATAAAAACCAAAATATAGATGAACCCTGAGCACATTTTATCCAGATTATTCCATCCTTTTCCACCGTCGTTTGCCTCAGGACCTGGTGGAGAAGGTGGTGGTACTGCGTCGGGCGGTGGAGCTGACCCAACAGTCTGGACCTGCAGCGATCGGCATCCTGCTGGCTGAGAAGATGAGCCAGTACGCCAGCCTGCTGGCCTCCCAGGGCGGCTTGTCCACGGCCATCACATACCTGCCCGACAACACCAACCAGGTGTGCAGCACCGCTGATAGCATGGTCCATGGGGCGACTGTGGCTGTGTGGGCAGAGTAGTTGTCTTGTGATCGCAAGGCTGTAGGTTCAAATCCAGCTTCCTCCTGCCATGTGTCAATGTGCCCTTGGGCAAGGCACCTACGTATCGGTGAATGAGTAAAGCGCATTCAGTGGTCAAAATGATTGGAAAGGCGCTATATAAGTTCAGTCCATTTACCATTTCATTTAGTTAAATCTAAATTCACTAGAGTTTGGTTGTTAGTCTGTAATGTTTGTTTTGTATGCAGTAACTGGTGAATGAATTAGAACAGTTACAGCGTACGCCCTTCTATGAAGTGTGTACTCAGTCAAAGTCTACATAAGGGTTTGAGCAGGACCTCAGCCTGGCCGTGTGAGTGTTGGGTCTCAGTTTGATCTCCGTCCGTCCAGGTTGCGGTGCAGCAGCTTCGGGACCGTCTCATCCGGGCTTTAGGACAGCAAGCAGCGCCAGCACAAACCCACAGAGCTGCATCTCAGCTGCCCGGCCGCCCGGCTCTCCCCCAGCATCCGTTCCCCCAGGTCCAGCCGGCGTTGGTCCCTCAACCTGCTGCAGGAGTTCCAGCACCAGGCCCTACGCCTGCTTCTGCCCCATCTCAGCCTCAGTATTACCAGCCGGTATGTTCCCCTGATGAACTCATCAAAGGGTGAAGGGTTTTCTTACAAGCCATGGTTTAGAGGGGTGGTATTGTGTAAAATCAACTTTTTTCATCATGTTATGATGTTATTCCCACATCTAAAACCTGATTGGAGTTGCTTTGATTCTTTTATGATGTTTGAGAAATCCTTTATTTAAGGATTCCTTTATTCTTCCTGCTTGACTCCCCCACTCAGCTCCTTCAGACTAGCCAGGAGCAATTAGCAAACAGCTGGTGGAACTGAACACCTGCTGAACTAATACGAGCTGCTTCTCATTGCAACACTGGTAAAATGTTGCTAAAGGGTTAATAGCAGCCATGTTGTGATGACCTCCTGAAGGAGGAGTTTCAGAAAGAGCAGGAGTTTTTAAAGAGACAGAGACCCAATTTCTAGGCGTAAAATTACAAAGTCAAAATTCTTTGAAGTCATATTAGCTTATATCATTTTTTATAACGTCTGAAGGTGACATGATTGTGCTATAAAATGACAACATGTGCCGGAAAAACACACATTACTGCCGCTTTAAATAAGAAGAATTACCCAGCTCACTCCGACTGCTCATCGGTTCGCCATCCCTTTTTCAAAAAGCGGAGCTTTCCCTTTAACTCGTCTTCATAGTGGTGTTCTCATGGTGATGCTCCTCTCCCTCTGTCCCATGCTGTGGTCATCCCTCCTCTGTGGCGTCACCCTGTGTCTCTGTTTGCTTCAGGTGAGGGCTGCCTCCACCGTCACCTCCTGGAGTAACCAAACTCCCACAGCCTTCCCAAATGTCCCTCCTCCTCCTCTTCCTCATGTAGGCAGCACCCCAGACCAGCAGGTACACAATCCTCCATCCCTGACTTGACATGCATCTTGTTTAAAAAAAATAAAATAAATCTGGCTTTTATTTGTTGGACCCATGCTCCATGTCCAAACTTGTTGCTTTGTTACAGTGATGTCCTCTTCTGGAGCCACTTCCTGCCAACCGTTTGCTTTTTTTCCCTGATGCTCTGATGCATTTTGTGTCTTTGTTTGGATTATTTCACTGCATGACTTGCATTTTTCTTCATACATGTAAATAATTGCCGTCCTTTGATAATGAATCGAAACCTGTAGCTGAATGACTTTTTGTGGAAGCCACTTTAGCAGATAATTAGCTCGCCCTCTTTCTGTTGCTATCAGTTTCGCTGCATTTGCTTCAATCTTTCAGGTGGAGCCTCCAAACCCCATGTACGGCGTGCCAGCCTCCAGCACACCAGCCGCCCCTTCGGCCTCCTCCACTCCTGGCTACATGTACTCTCATCAGTACCAGCGTAAGTTGGGACTTCGAGTGTGTTATTGGTCTTCAGGTGTAATGAAGCTGTTAATGTGAACGTGAGTTTCCATGTCTTATTGTTTTAGAAACCAGACAGATGGCGTGTATTATTCAGTCAAAGTTGCAGAACTTATAAATGAAGCTCCTGTGACGCCCAGATACACTAATCAGGCTTAATATGACCAAATGGTCACTTCTGAGGTCTTGAATCGATGCAGCTCCTTACACTATGAGACACTGGGTATCGCTATCAGAGCCAGGCAGTGGTGGGCACCGCTAGCTAAAGCATTAGCTGCACTAACATGAAAGAAGTTAATCCAAATTAAATTTATCGATCATGTAGTTTTACTTGCAAGGAATTTCATGTGGTCTTAATTAGTCCTGCTAATGCTAACTGATATTAGAGTTCCAGTAATGCTAATAAACCAACATGATATTTAGCTGAAGCTAATGCTAAAGTGGTAAAAAAAAAAGACAACATTTAGCAGAAGCCCTATTTAAACTTTTGTTTTTCAATGTTAGCAAAAGCGCTAAGCTAAAATTTAGCTCCACTATTAGCAGCAGTGTGCCCACCACTAGATTTCAGGTGTTTGTGAAAAATAGTATGCTTTTTTTTTGCCATGAATTCTTACATGTATACAAGCTAATATTCAGGTTAGCTCAGCTGTCACCTGCTGAACTGACTTCCTGTCTGTATCCTGCCATGGGTTTCTAAAACAGCTTTCTTTCATGAAAGTGACAGTTGGCAGCATTTTTAATCCAGAGCATCAACAGAAACATTCCCAAAAAGTGTCTCTTTTTTTTTTTTTTAAAGAAAAAGGGGGTTGAGGGAAGAATGTAGCATCCTTCTGACCTCCAGTCCAACTAGCAACTTTCTCTGACACGTCATTTCCAGTGAACGCCTTCAGCTCTGCTCTCTAGAACAGCATTTGTCTGTGGAAATGTTAGATTCTAACTTCTGACTCTTGAATGTCTTTGACTCGTCCGTGTGAGCTCTCTGCTCGCTGACTCCTCTCTAGCTACACGTAGAGCATGTGGTGAAGGCATCCTGTTGCATGTCGCAGCTGTTTTGTTGACCTGCAGCAGGTTTTTCCACTAACAGAACTTCCCGTGTGCCTCCCAGCCTACCCCCAGGTCAACCAGTACCCGCCTGGAGCTGGGGGGGCTTCCATCTATCAGCCTGTTCAGTACTCTTCTACCGCTCCTCCTCCTCATCCTGCTGAGCACTCCTCCCCTCCTCAACCTCCCGGCTTCCTCTCTCAGTACACTCAGCCCGTCCCGCCTGCTCTCTATCCGGGACAGCCTCCTGCCGGCCACGGCCTGTCCTCCTCTCCTCCCTCTCGCCCTCCTTTCTTTCCCTCCTCGTCTTCCTTCTCCGCTCCGCCGTCCTCCGGAGCGCCTTTCCAGCATGGCGGGCCAGGATCTCCTGTGTCGGACATGCCGCCTCCTCTCCATCCTCCACCGAGCGGAGTCTCAGGTACACAGCTAGACCCCGACCCCGGGCTGATCCCCGCCTCTAAGAGAACAGGTCTGCATGACTCTAATCATCCTCTCTCTGTCTGTCTGTCCTGCTAACCAGCTCACTGATCCTCACAGGGAGCTGAACTAGAGAGATTCAGATTAGTTATAATTGTAGTTGTAGTAGGTGGAAATAGTGGTAGTAGTAAAAATAAGCATAATAAATATTTTAAGAATAGTAAAAAAAAATAGGTAGTGATAATAGTGATATCACTAAGATAAAGTAAATTTAAAAAAGTAAAAAAAAATGTAAAAAGGTAGTGGTATTGACAATAATAATTGTAATAATAACTGAAAAATTTCAGAAGAAACTTCTGAAGAACAAAAACTTACCTGAATGTTCTTCAGGTCTCAAGTTTAAGTGTCAAAGCTTAAGCAGCTTTAAACATCACATAGTGTTTTTGCATCTCATTAGAATATCCAGAATTAGCTCAAATGTTACTATTAGCTAAGATGCTATCAGTAGCATTCGGGCTATCATTGACTTGCGCCATTTACTGAGCAAGCATTAGTGTTCAAGGTAATATTAGCTAAGATGCTATGGTTAGCTAGAATGCTATTGATAGCATCTGTGCTTTTGGCTAGCAGTGACTTACTCCACTCAGACTGTCTTTAGCTTAGATGTCAAAATTAGATAAAATGTTAATGTTAACCTCATTGTGTTGCTATGGCTGTTAAAAAAATAACAGAAAAATAAGAACATGATTTAATTTTTTTTTAAAACACTTGATAGTTGTAATAAAAATATTAAAGTCTTATAAATATGAAAAAATAATAATGAACTTAAAAAAATGTGTTGTCCTTGTTGGCATAAGTGTTTATTTGTAGAGACACAGATTAGTAAAAAAAATTATCTGATGCTCAACTAAAAAAGATTTAAATGGACAAATATTGTTGGATTTCTGTAATATGACTAATGTGGGGTGCATTTGAAAAATAATTACCTGAGAGATTTTTGTTTTCTAAATTTCTACAGAAATGTAAATATTCAGCACACAACATGATTTAGTCATGTTGATTAAACTGAATACAAAGTGAAGCCAAGCTGCAGGTTGAGTCAGAAACGTCTCGCCGTAGCCAAGCGTTCCTCCCTTCATGGTCGCTGCTAGCTCACTGATTGGCTCATAGCAAAGGAGGCAGACAGAAATCTTTACTGGGAAAATGTAGAAATGGTGTGAAGTTAATTTGCATGGCTTTCTGTTGGTAATTGCATTAAATTAATGATGCAATAAAGACTGCATTGGTCTCTAAATCTCAGGATGATGAATCAACAAGGAGTCTGTACTTGATTTGTTTTGGTTGCCGAACAATCCGGCACAGAAATCAAACTTTACTTTCACTTTAATTCATTAGTAAAACACTGATGAACATTTATGTGAAATTTAAATAATTGTTATATTTGGTTAGCAGTTTTAAAGATATTGAACTTCATAAAGAACTGTCTTTATATGAAGTGTTTGTCTATAAATATACATGCACAGTGTAATGTTGAATAATGAAGAGTTTTCTAGCTGTGTCTGAGTTTATCTAGCTCTGTTAGAGGAGTCAGAAATGCCAAATTTGGAACATTGTGTGTTGGCAAAAGCTAAAACAATCAGCTGAGGTGTGTGTGTGTGTGTGTGTGTGTGTCTGTGTGTGTGTGTGTGTGTCTGTGTGTGTGTAGGACCCCAGAACGGCTGGAACGACCCTCCAGCTCTGACCCGAGCCCCAAAGAAGAAGGTAAGTCTGCATTCATTGTTTATTAAATATATATATACTACTAGTATATAAATGTTTCCATCCATGGACCATTAGCATGTTTCACTTAGCTAGCATGCTAACATTAGTGTTGCAGAAATCTTGCAATAATAGACGGGGATTTTTTTTTTACCCAGTTGTTGGACAGATTCTGTTCATTAAGACTCAAGACAGATTGGAGAAAAACACAGAGTTCCTACCTGTTTGGTTTAAAAGGCCAAACAAAACACTAAATCTTCAAACAGCACAAAGGCTCCAAAACCACATCTGGACCTAAACGTGGTCTGGAACGCGCCTTTCCTTATTTGACCAATTCAGGAGTTTCTAGATGCTGAAACAGAGCAAATTATTTTATTTTTATAATGTTTTTCCACAGCAGGTTCCACAGAACTACACCCCACCCGCCCCGATCACGGCTCCCATTCTGGCCCCACTGGGCGCCGACCCCCAGGCTCAGCCCATGTCGTCTGGAGGCCCCCAGGATGTGCTGCAGGGTCTGCAGGGCCCCCAGGTCCCTTACTCAGGCATGCACCAGACACAGCTCCCCGGTCAAAGCATGAAAGCCTCAATGCCCAACTCCAACATGGAGGGCGCACCCGGAGCACCGACAGGAGGCGCCATCCAGGTATGGACGTCTCGGGTCAATCTAACCACGACCTGAGGGGCAGGTTTCACCGGACCTGGCCATGTTGTCTCCACATGAGAGCTGCTGGAGATAGGAAAAGATAAATGAATACATTTCCACCAATAAGCTCAGAAACGTTTAGATTAATCTAAAAAAAATTCTAGAAAAACCTTGGACATTTCTGAGTTTCAAAAGCGTAAAATTTTTGACTTTTGGACATTTTCTAGGTTTGTGTTCTGGAAAATTTCTGAGATAAATAAAATTTTGAGGGTTTTTTTCTAATAAATTTTTAACTTATGAAAAATGTCTATTTTCTAGCACATTTTAACATTTCAAATTCAGAAATGTCTGTTTTTTCTGGAAAATTTCTGAGATAAATCTCAAAATTTAGTATTTTTTCTAGGAAGTCTTAAACTTTTGAAACAATTTCTTCTGGAGTTTTTTTCAAGCACATTTTAATGTTTCAAATTCTGAAATTTCCTTATTTTGAGATTAATCTCAAAATTTCTGTCTTTTTCTAGCAAATGTTCAATCTTTGAACCTCAGACATTTCCCAGTTTTTTTCCTAGAAAATTGCTGAGATTAGTCTAAAACTATTTTTGCACAAATGTACTCCCTTCTTTTTAAAAAACATGTCCAATGCCTCTAATCGCGGCCGCCGTTGGCTCCTGTCAGCCTCTGCAGTCGATCCCTGCTGAGAAGATCACGAAGAAGCCGATCCCTGACGAACACCTGGTGCTGAAGACGACGTTCGAGGGTTTGATCCAGAAGTGTTTGGCCGTAGCTACCGACCCTGTGAGTTGGTCACAGACGAGCTGCTCCATCTGTCCTTCGTCTGGTTCAACACACATGAGCCTGTGTTTATCCGTCTTCTCCTCACAGCAAACCAAGAGGAAACTCGACGACGCCAACAAACGCTTGGAGGCGCTTTACGACAAACTCAGAGAGCAGACGGTGAGTGACTCACTGCTGTGGCCACGTTGGGGCAAATGTTTCTCCGCGAAACAGCCGGAAGACGGTCAGATTGGACGACGAGTATGCATGCACGTCTTTGACTTTGACTAGGCCACTTTAATACAGGAATTCATCCGAGCTGCTATGTGAGAGTTTTGTTTGCATGTTTTACAACTTTTTTAAAGTTGTAAAATATGCAACTTTTTAACGACTTTATATTGTTGTATATAAAGTTTATAAAATACATAAATAACAAATATTTATTTTTATTATACCAAAATAAATATGCTTTTATTTTGGAATAATAAAAGCATATTTATTTTTTCTGGAAAATTTCTGAGATGAATAACAAAATTTTGAGTTTTTTCTAGTAAATTTTCAACTGATGAAAAACATTTTGATTTTTTTTCTAGCACATTTTAACGTTTCAAATTCAGAAATTATACTTTTACTTTGGTATAATAAAACTCATAAAGTCATAGCAAAAGTCTTATTATTTTGGTAATATGACTTTATTGTGACATTCTTCTCTTATCATGACTTTATTTTCAATTTTCTTATACTACTTCCACTTTATTGTGGTAGTATTATGAATCCATTCTTCTATTTTATTACTCTGTTGTCATATTATTACAACTTTGTTCTATGACTTTATTCTCGTATCAAGATTTTCTCATAAAATTCTGACTTTCTTCTCTAAATGAGAAAACATTTTTGCTCCTAATATCCCTCCGTAGACTTCTGAAGGCAGTTGGCTGTTTTGGGTTTAATTCATTTGTAACTGTGCTCTGCTCAGCTCTCTCCTGCCATCATCGGAGGACTCCACAGCATAGCGAGGACCATCGAGTGCCGCTCCTACACCGAGGGCCTGAACATCCACACCCACATCGTCGGCAGCAGCAACTTCAGCGAGACGTCGGCCTTCATGCCCGTGTTAAAGGTGGTGCTGACGCAAGCCAACAAGCTCGCCGTCTGAGGTCCGAATCCGTCGCCGCGGCAACCGCCGGCCGCCCGTTTCGCGGGAGCTCCGTTCGGTCGGCGACCTGAACGACTCCTGAGACTTCTCAACTGCAACGGTCGACTCTTCTTCGTGCCATTCGCGTTTTTTTTTTTTTTTGTTGTTGTTGTTTTTTGATGTTCTTGTCAACTCAAACAAGCCATGCGGTCGGTCACGCGCAGTGGTGAAAGTAGATATTGAGTCAAATCAAGGGCTATTCAGAGAAATACCACACCAACCTTTACGTGGGCTGGCCGGTTCTGAACCACGGCTTTATGCAAAACCTCTTTTTAAGGTAAAACTGTGTAAAATCATTTAAAGAAACAAGTCAGGAGTGATGATGGTAAAAAATAAAAACGTTTAAGGACATGTCTGTGTTCCTACTCAGTGTTATAATGTCACAAATTACAGCTAATATTAATTATGTATTAATAGCAGATTTCTGCTGCATGCTTTTCGCTCACACGTCATTCAATAATGTGACAAGTTTTAGATTTAGGAAACTTTAGCTTGTTCGTCTTTACAGTCTCTAATCTGTGCACTACATCAACGCTTCGATGCCTTCCAATCCACAAATTCATTCTTTTCTTTCTAATTTATGTCCATAAAATTTGCAATGAACCCTCAGAAAATCATGTTGATAAACTTAAAAACAAACTGGGCATTATGTAATCGGTGCCAGTTTCTTTTTTTTTATAAATCCATGTTCATGTCGTGATCTTAATTTCACCGCTGGTGGTGCTGCGGTCAGTGCGTTGGACCGACAACAGCAGCAGTGAAGTCCCTCGTGTCGAGAATATCTTATGTTTTTATTCGATTTGTTTTTTTTAATTTTCGTCTTACTTTCATGTTTTTTAGTAGTGTAATTACGAGGCTGAACAGCGTGCAATGAACCTTACGGAAACAAGCTTTTATCGTATTTCAGCGTATGCATGCTCTCACACACACACACACACACACACACACACACACACACACACACACTCGGCTCGGCTGTCTTTAAAGCATTAGGAGTAAATTCTGTGCTGATTCATCGGACCTCAGAGGGAACCTGGAAGGAGGCTGTACTTGATAATTCATTCCAGCGCCGATGAGGGCTGCTGCCTGATTGGTCGAATTCACTTCCTGTTCTAGGAGAAAACAAGTCTTTTTGTTTCTGACTGACTACAGGCAATATTTTCAATAAATAGTATTTATTTACAAATTACACAATGTCTTTATTTCTGTTTTAACTGCTCTATTTTTTTTTTAGTTTGAGCAACTGGAAATAATCATGTTTTGAAGTCGCAACCAGATTAGAGAGTCTTAGCTAAAAATTAGGTTGATGGCAAAAGTAAATAAATAAACCTTAAAACCACCAGTGGGATGATGTAAAAGGAAAAATCAAAAAAGGTTTTCCTATTAACTAAAAAAAAAATTTTATTAATAAAATATGAATAAACATGTCTTTCAGGTCTGATTCTTATTTTACATTATCTTTTGTGAGAAGCCTGTCTTGATAAAGAGCAGAAGGAAACTTCTTAGTTTAATTAAAAAAATGTTCTTAATGTTTAGTCAGATTTTAGTTTAATAGAATTGCTTGTGTGATTTTTTTTATTTTTTATTAAATTTATTTTACATCACAGTAAAAAAAAAAACATGGCAACGGTATAATAAATCTTAAATCTATGTCTTGCGCAGGACTATGAATAACTTAGTGCAGTCTGGTGTTCCAGTAATCAGTGATAGATTTGTAGCCACTTTGTTCTCTCTGGATTATTCAAATTTATTAAGAGGCACATGTAAAATCACTATTGAGTCTAATAAACTCTATAGTTATACTTTTTTATGTAAAATGAATATGTTGGCATTTGATATACTGTCATTGGATTGTAATGGGAAAATCATTCATTGCTTCAAGGTACCTCAAGAATAAAAAAAGAACATTTATGTTAAATCATATAAAAACAAGGTATTACTCTATATAATTTTTTATTTTATTTTTATTTTATTATTTTTCTTTTTTGTTTTTACCTTTTTTATTATGGACCTTTTTGATCTGGAATAAAGATTGATTGATTGATAATAATGATTCAGTGTTTTCTGTCCTTCATTTGCATTTCAAGAGGCTCCTGCTATAGAAAACAAATGAGCCAATCAGAAACGATTCTGTGCCATCACTATGCAGACTTTCTTCTTTTTGGTATGAAAACAACATATATTGACAGAGAGGTGTGGAGCCTGAGAGCAGCCTGGTTCTGCTTCCGTCCATTCAAACCTGCAGCTGAAGCATCTGAAAATATCAGGTTTCAGCTTTCAGCAGTTACTTCAGAGGTTAACCTGAACCCACCTGCACTGAAGAAAACCCACCGAACCCACGGACAGGTAAGGCCTCACACAGTGAAACTCCAGCTTTCACCGTCCTGCTTTAGGACGGAGGAACACGGCGTTTCGTGTCAGGACGTGCTTGTGACGTTGTTATGTCTGACTTCCTCAATGTGTTATTTAGCAGTGGAATGCATTTCTCTTGGTTTTTCTCGACAATTTAAGTGTTAAAATATGGTCACAGTAAAACTGTCACTCCAGATACAAGAAAAACCTTCATTAGAGCTGCCAGGAAATGCACTGCCTTTCACCAAGTCTAATGGTTGAATAGCAGCAGCTCAGGTCCAAACATAATCAGCTTAATGTTATCCTGCTTTCACCTGCCCTGAAATTTATCAGTGAGAATGGACTCAATGCGTTCTCACTGATAGTGTTTCTGTTTCCCTTTATTATCAGTGAGTTTTTATTTTTTTTATTATTATGTTGTGTTTTAATGTACAGCACTTTGTATCATCTGTGGCTGTTTTAAATTCATTCATAGTTTAACACTTCCCACTTTGACATCATTGGATTCCTGCATGAAACTCAGGACCGTCTTAGCGCTGAGGCGGCGGCTCGGAAAAACTGCTTATGACATGTTAGCATTGCTGTGCTTTGATAGTGGAAATGGAAAACCTGACTCTACTCTTTTTAGCCCTCACTTAATGTTAAGTGCGGGGGGGAAAAAAAAGAATAAAAACAGCTGTCAGTACAGATGTGACCATGACTCTGAGGCGGACAATTCCTGCAAATGCCTTCCTATGCAGACGGGTCTGCTTTGCTGTGTCGGGTATCTCATGTCTGCTGCAGCCAGCCAATCAGAAATCACGGAGTCATCATCACGGAAGGGAATCCCAAACAAAGAACAGCTGACAGCAACCGGGAGTCCGGTGGACGTTGGAGAGGGAGGATAGCAGTTGATATGTGGAAACAACGTGAATAAATGATGACAATAAAAGAATGTTTAGAGATATACAGTATATTGTGCCAGTAGCTAGAAACATCCTCTTGATTTATGTGCTCCATAAATTTTTACAGATTTTTTTTCAATTAGCTGGAAACATGGGGGCTAACGCTAAATGGGGAAAAACCCACATGGGACCCATCTGGTCTGGTCTCCTTTTCCCCATACGGGGCGCACCTAGGCATGCTGGGATATTAATCAGAACTGGGCACAGTGGCGCAACTACACATTTTCAGGTGGATGCGAAAACATAAATCCCCCCCCCCCCCCCCCACCGGGAACGTCAGGGTGAAGTTGCGATGCCCGTGTTTGGGAAAACATCATCGGCGCGTCGCCCCTCCAGACGGGGGTTTTTGGCGCCCCCTGTGGTGCTGCGCCCCAATGCGCTGCATACCCACTTTTTGCGCCACTGACTGGGCATAGAATGTGGCTCGTGACTGTAACGTTCTAGACGTTATTTGTCAGGCTGTGAAGACGCTCGCGAGCGCCGCATCTATAAATACATGCGATCCAAGTAGCCGTTAGTGCTTCTCTGTGGAGTCGGAGGACAAGTAAGTTTTGATCATGATTCTTAATTTCCAGCTTAATTTCTATGTGTTTCGAGCTTCATATAAATGTAACAATTAAAAATGAATAACTATTTAAGTGAAGTAGAATGTTACAATGTATTTATTTTTGTTTTATGATGTTTCAAAGAAGTGTTAAAGTCAGTTAATGGATTTTTTTTTCTCCTGACAAATTTGTACTTTTTTCCCTTGGAAATTCTGGAAATTTTTTGGTTTAAAGACCCGGATATTACAGTATTTTTCTGATTGTGGAGCCGGGAACCGCCCACTTGAGGTCCGCGTTGGGCGCATTTAACTGTGGATATCTGCTGGGCAAACTGTAACGGCCACCCGGGTGAGATTTAGCGGGCGCTGTTAAATTGGTGATGCCCGAAAAATTAAAATAATAATAATATATATATATATATAATATATATATATATATATATATATATATATATATGTGTGTGTGTGTGTGTGTGGCCCAAACGCTCTCTGACTCTGGTCACTATGGTGACGTTTACATATCCCTTCAAAATAAGATACAGATGGGCCACAAAAACGAACATTTTACTTTCGTGAAAATTTTAACTCACGATAATGACTAACGGAGCCCTGAGCTTGTTTCTCTGCAATGAGACGGTTCCATCTGGGACTGATGGGAGACAATAACACCCGAGGTGTTGCTTATATCCACAGCCTGCTTGGTCTCTACGTGGCAAAGCAGCTTGAAGCTTCAATCCCTCATCTTAAGCCAGTCGCAGAGCGGCTTGTAATGTGAGACTCACCTACCGGTCTGGGATGAATCCATCCTCCTGACTCTCTGGACCTTTTCCCCTTTGCAAAGAAACTTTCCAAAGACATCTCATCTGTTTCTTACTCATTTTGCTGCATGTGGGCTCAGTGTTGGCCCGCAAGTAACCGAGAAAATCCGGTTGAAAGATTTTCAAAATAAAAGATCCTCCAGACTCAAATAATACATAAAACGGAAATATTTAATTATTTCTTGCGCGGCCCGGTACCAATTGGTCCACGGACCGGAGTTGGGGACCACTGCTATAATTAACCTTTTGAAATTTCCTTCTAAAACACTACATGTAAAGGAAAATAAACTAAACACTAACAGATGGTGGTAGCAGAACCGTACTTCTCCTCAGCAGAGATAGGTGATGGGAAGATGAATGTAACCGAACACAAGACAATCCTTGAAGAAAACCTGCTAGAGGTTGGAGAAGACCTGAGACTGGGTCAAAAGTTTTCCTTTACCTGGTACTGCCTGTTGTCAGAGTGAAAGGATACCATGCTGCAGAATAATGCAGAGGGTGATGGCCGCAGACAGCACCACACGGCCCAGAGCAAAGACCTTCCCCTGGTTGTTCAGGAGAAGGTCTTTGCGCTGCAACGTCATTTTGCCTGTTAAACACATAATGCTGAGTGGAATGATCTACCGCTCCAAGATGGCCGCCCTAAACCTTGTCAGCGACAATAGGAGAGAGCCGAGCATGAGGCGTCTATCGTTATATTATGTCTATGTCCCTTTCAACTATTTACAAAATGGCTGCCAGCCGAGGTCTGCATAGAAATCTCCCGTTACAGCTCAAACAAAATGGGCGACAATGCTTTCTGATTGGTTGCTTCAGAAATGTGGTACATTTGATGAAATCGGGAAAAATGGACTCCATGTTCCATTCATTCACTTTTTGGTCATAAAACATTCCCGGATTGCGCAGTACATGCGCAAAGCAATATGGCGGACATGATCGATCATATTTCTGGTTTTATTTGGAAGTAAATATGAAACAAATCAATATAAAACCACTACTTTTATAAAGTTTGGGGTCTCTGGTGTCCAACAGGACTTGAAATGCACACTCCTCATGCCGACCTTTTTTATACAGAAGCCTTTTGCATGCATGATGTCAGCCCGCCATGGTGCGGGCAGCGACTGTATAGGGATAAAAAAAATCAAAAACACTTTGGAAAATGAATCTTGACATAAAGCATCATAATTCATGCATGAAAGGGCTAGAGAGGTTTTTACATGTTGCTTTTACCTGTGCAACAACAGTTGCTAAGGACAGTTTTTATTTGGTGTGTATGTCTGTATTTGTACCATATATATGTTTTATTTTGATCTTGCTTTAATTTGGGGAAATTCCATTGTAAATTCATGGCACACCTGCTTTTTTGTGTTGTGTGTTCTTTTTAAGTTTGTTTTTGCTTGACGTAATCCTTCTACTTCTGACCTTGTGTCATGAAAAGCACAGAATGAATAGAAAAAGAGCAAATTTACACATCCATCCGTTCATCCATTTTCTTACACCCTTGTCCCTTAATGGGGTCGGGATGCTGGTGCTGGTGCTGATCTCCAGCTGGCATTCCGGGCGAAAGGCGGGGTCACCCTGGACAGGTCACCAGTCTGTCGCAGTTTTACACAATTTAAACAATAAGATAAAAGCAACACTGTGCAGCAATTTAAAAATGGCATTAAAGAAATGTACATTTCTTTAATGTACAGTTTAATATATATATATATATATATATATATATATATATATATATATATATATATATATATATATATATATATATATATATATAACTGTACATTTCTTTAATGTATTATATTATATGTAATGTATTATATATATATATATATATATATATATATATATATATATAATATATATATATATATATATATATATATATATATATAATATATATATATATATATATCCAGTCCAGAAATGTGCAGTACTAGGCACAGCCAAGATACTGCGCAGAACCCTCAAGCTCCCAGGCCTCTGGTAGAGGACCCGAGTTCAGAGGATGAAAAGAGACCACCCGCAGAGGGTGAGAAGGGAATTTTTTATTTTTTATATATATATATGCCCTGCGACAGACTGGCGACCTGTCCAGAGTGAACCCGGCCTCTCGCCCGGAACGTTAGCTGGAGATAGGCACCAGCAACCCTCCCGACCCCATTAAGGGACAAGGGTGTCAAGAAAATGGATGGATGGATATATATATATATATATATATATATATATATATATATATATATATATATATATATATATATATATATATATATATATATATATATATATATATGTGTGAATGTGTATTTGTGCATGAAAATAAAACAGACAACTAGAAATGGAAAAACTGAAGATGATATAAACTCTTATTTGCTTTCTGTGCTTTAAAGTTAACAAAGGCCTCATTGTCTTCATGTGAAGTAATGCTGTGTGTGTGTGTTTGTGTGTGTGTGACATCAGAATGGAGACCATGCGGTGGTGCCGACCGCTGGTCCTCTTGCCTCCCATCCTCTCCACGTTTACTGCTGCTGGACTTTGGGTCGTGTAAGTTCAACTTCTTTTTGACTTTCATTCAGAAAAGAAATAAATAAAAAAATAAAGAGTTAATGCCTAAACATTAAATAGAGATTGAACAAAAAAAACCCTGTCAAGAATCAACACAACTCATCAATAGTTTATTAGTGTGCTTTTGAGTTGGACAATCAAAACTGTAAGCAGGATATGTAAAACAAAATCTATCTTTAATCTTTAATGAATTAATGAAACAGAAATATACAAAGGTGAACTACCATTATAAAATGGACTCTTCATTTCATCAATATCAATTTTATATTTATTAAGAAATGGGGAAACATTTTAAGTCCAACAGTGTTCACATACTTTCACTGACATGCGTTGTGTGATTGGGGTAAAAATCAACATCTCGATGTTATTCTGATGGAGAACCTCGACGCACCTATGTGGAGGCGCGTTGAGGGCCGTCGCCGTTTGAGCCATTTGGAGCGTTTTGACGCCTTGAAGGCATCCGACGCTCCACATAGACTTTGAATGTAAACCAGACGCGCCTGATGCTCCAAACGCGTTTGGTGTGAACGCAGCATTAGTTAAGATGCAGATCAGTTATTTTTATTGTGTTTCTATTTTTCTTTTTCACTTTCACAAACTTTTGCTGGTAAAATGTTAACGTTTTTTGAATGGTGTATTCTCCACCTCTGCAACGAATCCTGTTCCTAACATGACTCTGTGCTTCTGTTCATCCACCTTGTGCCCTCAAACAGGTACTTCATAGCTCGCTACAAAGGGAAAGTGCTGCCTCTGACCTCAGCGTACAGGTACCACTTACCCTCTATGAGGGACAACCAACATTTACTCAGTGCAGCCCTGGAACAAGATCTTCTTATTTTGTGTTTTTTTCTTTCTAGAAATGGAAATGTATCTGCACATCCTCCCTACATAAGGTACCCACCGCACTTGTCCTACATTCTCCTTTTAACAGTGAAGCCGGAGCTGCATGGTGTTATTTTATCATAGTTTGTGTTTTATCAGCTTCGCAGGGAATTTCCCCCCAGCCAGCTGCTACTTCAGTGAGATCTTGAACCTGACGGCGTTCGCAGGTAAAGAAACGTCGTTCACATTACAAAGTCCAGGCCGATGGCGTCAGGCGTCACCAGGCGACTTCTGAAGGCAATTGGTTGCATTCAGAGAACAAAAAGAGGCTGAATGCTTTTGCACACCGCATCCATCTGTCCATTTTCTTACACCCTTGTTCCTAGTGGGGTCAGGAACAAGGGTGTAAGTGCCTATCTCCAGCGAACATTTCCAGCGAACATTTGCTGGTGCCTATCTCCAGCGAACATTTCTGGTGTTCACCAGTCTGTCGCAGGGCAACAGAGACAGACAGGACAAACAACCATACACACACAGACACCCACACACTCACACCTAGGGAGAATTTAGAGAGACCAAGTAATCTGACTGTCATGTTTTTGGACTGTGGGAGGAAACCACATTTTCAGTTTTTTATTTGCAAAACAAAATGTTTAGCATCATGTATCATTTTCTCTTTGCTTTATGATCGTACACCACTTTGTGTCACTCTTTCACATTAAATCCCAATTAAATACATTAATGTTTGTGGTTGTTGATTGGCAAAATATGTAAAAGTTTGAATACTTTGAAAATCCTAATTGTTCTATTTCCAGTGAATTTTCTGACCATGATTGGCTTTTACCAATCCTCTGTTTCAGTGTTTGTCGTGGGCATCCTCAGGTACTTTCAGCTGAAGACCAAACTAGACAAGCGGTGGCTGAACATTTTCAGTTTGGTGTGTTTCTCCGTCGCCTGTTTTGGGATGACGATTGTGGGAAATTTCCAGGTAACTGCTGATCATTAAGAAATGAACTTCAAATTCGGACTGTGACAGACTGACTCGGGTCTGTTTTTGTAGCTCCTTGAGATGTGGGCGATTCACAACTGGGGCACGTTGCTGGCATTTGGACTGGGAAACTTGTACTGCTGGCTTCAGTCTTACATCACCTGGAAAGTTAACCTGAACAACCAGGGGAAGGTCTTTGCTCTGGGCCGTGTGGTGCTGTCTGCGGCCATCACCCTCTGCATTATTCTGCAGCATGGTATCCTTTCACTCTGACAACAGGTAGTACCAGGTAAAGGAAAACTTTTGACCCAGTCTCAGGTCTTCTCCAATCTCTAGCACAGTGGTTCTTAACCTGGGTTCGGTGAGTCGGTCTCAGGGGTTCGGCGGAGCCTCTGCCGCGGAGGTAAAGACACACTTGTGTAAAGTCGTGATGACGCGCCGCTTTGCCATCACTTGCTGCAGAGGATGACGTTACATTGCTTAGCCAATCAGAGCTGCGGAGGAGCCCTGATTTAAGGAGCTCCACTCTCAGCAGGGATTTGAACTTGTGTCTTTAGTTACTTCAGCAAAGCTCACCGTTTTTACCAAATTCTGTAGCTTTCGCTGTACTTCTAAATCTGTTCCTTAGTTGCATCTTTTTGGGGTTGGTACTGCCTCTAGTGGTGTTTATTATTAATTTTTCAGACACTTAAGAATGTAGAGCTAATTAAATGATCTAAACAAGACCTTAAAGTGAATCCAGTTTCTCTTGATGGCCAACCTGTTGAAACTGTGGCAAATTTTAAATACCTTGGGTCGTTCCTGGACAGTCAGCTCAACGTTGCTGAAAACACTGATTATATTTTGAAGAACTGTTCTCAGAGACTCTACCTTTTAAGAAGACTTAGTGATCATGGGGTGACCTAACTAGACTCTAGTTGGGGGGGGAAATCATATTTTATTTATCACTACAGAAGGGTTCAGTGAATGCGCATATGAAACTGGTGTTTTTGGTACCTCAAAAAAGGTTAAGAACCACTGGTCTAGCAGGTTTTCTTCAAGGATTGTCTTGTGTTCAGTTACATCCATCTTCTCGTCACCTGTCTCTGCTGAGGAAAAGTACGGTTCCGCTACCATCTTTCACTGTAGGAATGGTGTGTTTAGTGTTCAGTGTTTAGTTTCTTTTATTTTACACGCAGTGTTTTAGAAGCAAATTTCAAAAGGTTAATTATCCCTATACAGTCGCTGCCCGCCCCATGGCGGGCTGACACCATGCATATAAAAGGCTTCTGTATAAAAAAAGCGGCATGAGGAGTGTGCATTTCAAGTCCTGTTGGACACCAGAGACCTCATACTTGATAAAAGTAGTGGTTTTATATTGATTTTGTTTCATATTTACTTCCAAATAAAACCAGAAATATGATCGATCATGTCCGCCATATTGTTTTGTGCATGTACTGCGCAATCCGGGAATGTTTTATGACCAAAAAGTGAATGAATGCAACATAAAGTCCATTTTCCTGATTTCCTCAAACGTACCACATTTCTGAAACAACCAATCTGAAAGCATCGTCGCCCATTTTGTTTGAGCTCGTAACGGGAGATTTCTATGCAGACCTCGGCTGACAACCATTTTGTAAATAGTTGAAAGGGGTAGGGGGACGGAGGAGGAAATGAATTTGTGATGGAAGCATCGTCAAACATTTTCTAAATAGTTGTAAAAAAAAACATGAGTCTTGTGGTGTTGGAGAGAATTTGTGATGGCAATATTGTGACACATTTATAAATTGTTGTAAAAATATGCATACTAATTCGTTTTTGGCTAAGTTTGTACACAAGTTCTTAAAATTTACAAAAGAAAATTTCATTTTAGGCAGGAAAAATGGTTCACTCAACATTTTTGTGAATTTCATAGTAAAAATATCAAAAAATTATACTCGGCTTTTGATTTTGTGTGTTTTTTGGTCCAATGTGATAATGCATTGTCAAAATGAAACAAATACTGTAAAATCATGAAGCTTAGGTTGTGCTGAAAATAATGAATGTTGAAGAAGCTGAGCCTGTGGACCCTGGGTTGGGCTCTCCAATCTCTGGGGACGAAGTCGCCGAGGTGGTCAAAAAACTACTCGGTGGCCTCAGGGCCCCGGGGGTGGATGAGATCCGCCTGGAGTTCCTTAAGGCTCTGGATGTTGTAGGGTTGTGTTGGCTCACGCGACTCTGCAATATCGCATGGACATCGGGGGCAGTTCCTCTGGATTGGCAGACCGGGGTGGTGGTCCCCCTGTTTAAAAAGGGGGACCGGAGGGTGTGCTCCAATTACAGAGGGGTCACACTCTTAAGCCTCCCTGGAAAGGTCTATTCAGGGGTCCTGGAGAGGAGGGTCCGTCGGATAGTCGAACCTCGGATTCAGGAAGAGCAGTGTGGTTTTCGTCCTGGTCGTGGAACACTGGACCAGCTCTACACCCTCAGCAGGGTCCTGGAGGGTGCATGGGAGTTCGCCCAACCAGTCTACATGTGTTTTGTGGACTTGGAGAAGGCGTTCGACCGTGTCCCTCGGGAGGCCTTGTGGGAGGTTCTCCGGGAGTATGGGGTACCGGGCCCTTTGTTATGGGCTGTCAGGTCCCTGTATGACTGGTGTCAGAGTCTGGTCCGCATTGCCGGCAGTAAGTCGGGCTCGTTTCCGGTGAGAGTTGGACTCCGCCAAGGCTGCCCTTTGTCACCGATTCTGTTCATTACTTTCATGGACAGAATTTCTAGGCGCAGCCGAGGTGTTGAGGGGATCCGTTTTGGTGGCCTTAGGATCGCATCTCTGCTTTTTGCGGATGATGTGGTCCTGATGGCTTCATCAGATCGTGATCTGCGGCTCTCGCTGAAACGGTTCGCGGCCGAGTGTGAAGCGGCCGGGATGAGGCTCAGTGCCTCCAAATCCGAGGCCATGGTCTTGAGCCGGAAAAGGGTAGAGTGCCTTCTCCGGGTCAGGGGGGTCGTCCTGCCTCAAGTGGAGGAGTTTAAGTATCTGGGGATCTTGTTCACGAATGAGGGAAGAAGGGAGCGGGAGATCGACAGACGGATTGGGGCAGCGTCTGCCGTGAAGCGGGCGCTGTACCGGTCCGTCGTGGTGAAGAGAGAGCTGAGTCAAAAGGCGAAGCTCTCGATTTACCGGTCGATCTACGTTCCCACCCTCATCTTTGGTCATGAGCTTTGGGTCATGACCGAAAGAACGAGATCACGGATACAAGCGGCCGAAATGGGTTTCCTTCGCAGGGTGGCCGGGCAGGGTGGCCGGGCTCTCCCTTAGAGATAGGGTGAGAAGCTCGGTCATCCGGAAGGGACTCAAAGTAGAGCCGCTGCTCCTCCACGTCGAGAGGAGCCAGTTGAGGCTCGGGCATCTGGTCAGGATGCCTCCTGGACGCCTTCCTGGTGAGGTGTTCCGGGCACGTCCCACCGGGAGGAGGCCCCGAGGAAGACCCAGGACACGCTGGAGGGACTATGTCTCTCGGCTGGCCTGGGAACGCCTTGGGGTTCCCCCGGAGGAGCTGGAAGACGTGGCTGGGGAGAGGGAAGTCTGGGCCTCCCTTCTGAAGCTGCTGCCCCCGCGACCCGACCCCGGATAAGCGGAAGAAAATGGATGGATGGATGGATGAAAATAATGATACCAAATAAGGCAGGGTAAATAGTTTTTATTGTGAAAATATAAGGGTAAATTCAAAATTTGACCAAAACGGCCATTTAGACCCAAGTCTCCAAAGGGTTATAGATCTAATCTGTCCAGAGTACCTTCTTCCATATTTGCCTTCTTGCCTATAGACCCGTTGCAGCATGACATCACAAAGATCCCGCCCTCCAGCTCATTGCTGGAGGTCAAAATCCTGCTAGCCGAGAATGACTACCATTGGTTTTAGCTATCAAGTTGTCAACATAATGCGCTAAATCCTAAATGTACGTGTGATACGACAGAAAAAGGGACGCCGTGCTTTGCTACTAATTGTCAACATTAAAATAACTAGAGAACAATTTGTTCTCTAGTTGTCGGCACTTTTAAAACAGTACCGACTGTTTTAAAGGAAAGGGAAGTATGCTAGCTTGACTTTGACAACCTCACCATGTAGGTATGCTAAGGAACTTTGTATTTTGGTTCAGTTACAAAATAAAAAAAGGCGACCTACACACCAAATCTGGTGTAGCAGGTGTTTAAATTAACTAATCAAACACCACTGTGCTATCTACCACTGTGGCATATTAGCTACTACTGTGGTAGCTAATGGCAACAAGTCTGCATGTAGTGCAGCCAACGCAGAGTAAGAAAAAAAAAGAACACAAGTTTTTTTGAGTTATTCTTCAACATTATTTTGAGTTATTTTTCCTTTGCTGTGGCAGAATGCACTAAACAATAATACCTACATCTCCAGGTTTTATTCTAATAGAGTTGTTCTACCATGACAGCGCAGTCTTTTTGCCTCCAGCATTGTGTTGCCAGATGTAAACCATAACATGCAACGTGTCTATAGCTCCAATTTGTTGACCTGAGACAGAGAACGATTTACTTGGAAGACATTAACTAGAATGTTGGTTATTACTAGCAGAAATGTTCTAGGATTCTTTTTTGTTTACCAGTGTTGGGCATTGCTAACTAAAAAGTTAGTCAGGCTAACTCAGAAGCACTTAAACTAAACATTAGGTTTCACAGCAGCCAAGTAAATTTAGAAAAATTCATGTAGGAGAACCTAAGTGGGGTAAACGTTTTCCAAATTATTAAAAGGGTTAAAGTGCTAAACCAAAAATTAGCTCTGCTATTAGCACATTAGCAGAACTGTTGTGCCCACCACTGTGCCTTTGGTCTTGATGTTATATTTGTGAGATTTAATGTTCAGTTATGCCTTCCTGTCTTCATCCTTGACTCTCCTGATGCAGTCCTGGCTGTTATCCCCGACATGCATGCGGTTCGCTGCCAGTGGGCTGTGGTCATGCTCTTCCTCATATACATCAGCACTTTTGCCATCGACTTTCGTCACTGCCGCTTTGAGGTGGTGTGCAGAGACACGGTGGAGCGTAAAGATTGGCGTGTAGATCCTGATGGCTCCAAAGAGCAGCAGCCAGAGCTATAGGAGTGCCACGTGGTCTTGTGTTTGAACACCTGCAGATGGTGAACATATCTCACTATTCAAGTTGGTTACAATGTTATGTTACAATGTTATGCTTTGTTTTAATGTTTAATGGACGTTCCATTGATGTATTGAAGCATATTAGAGTAAAAGCTGAGTGGAAGGAAAAAGAGTCCTTGTGAAATTAGATGGAATCTTTTATTCCTTATTGTACATCCGAGGCTCCGTTTAAACCTGGTTCATACAAAATTTTATGTATCCCTATCATAACAATGACACCGAGTAGCTGTTAGCTAAAAGCTAATTTCGCTAACAGCTAAATTAGTTGCTCTTAGCAACTTCGCCGAAGTTGCTAAGAGCAGTAAAAGACCAGTAAAAGTTTAGATATTGAATCATAGCAGACTCAGAGTCTTGTCAAATAAATAAATGGTTTTCATTGTTTCATTTTAAAACTGTTCAAACTGAAGAGACACAGGCGTCTTGTGTGAGAGAAGGTGTTTATTTCTGGATTAGTACCGACTCCGTTTACACATTTGATCGTCACTCCGGCATCGTTTCGCTCCTCCGTTACATACGACACAGATGGCACACGTTAAGACAGACACCGTCCGCCTGCGGTGGGGTTAAGACTTTCACACTCCGGCAGGAAGCGAGTGTTCCCCGCCGGCGCCGCAGCGGAGCGTTTCTACATAGTGATTCTACGCTCTAAAACACAACTAGAGGTCCCAACTGAAGCGCGTCTCGTAGTCGCACAGGCAGACGACGTTTTACAAAATGGGAACGGTTACATCACGCTCGTACACGAACAGCTGGAAAGTGGCAGTCAGACACACGGTTCACCTAAAAGTTCAAACGTCAAGTAGTAACCTCACAGTTTCTGCGATTGTACAGCACCTATCCACAGTCTCGCCGTCACGTTCGGGTTGCCATGACACCGACCTCCCGCTTTAGGTCGTTACACCACTCTGTACAAATGAAGAAGGCATTCCTGCCGTGACACTTCAGGGGTACAAACGCCAAGCAAAGAGTATTCAGCTTTTCCACATTTTGTCAAACTTTTATGTATTTTATAGAATAGAGCAACAAAAAAAGGGAGCAAATAATAGTAAAGTGGAATTATTTTGCAGCAACTTTTACACAAATTTGTGAGTTTTTTAAGCTTTATTTTCAATTTTTTACACCGTCTTGTAAAATATTAAAATGTTGCACATAACCTTCCCTTTCCTCTGATCTTCTCATCAAGTTGTAATCTTTCCTTTCTCAGAAAAAAACTCATCGTCCTGCTGCTGCCTCTGCTCTAACGTCTGGCAATAAAAATGGATTTTAAATATGTGGAAAGCAACAGTGAGCACAACTTCTGTAGTGAAACGAAAAAGGTTTGACTGACAAGCAACAAGCTTAACATGAGAGAGTTGCTTCTAGCTTAAGGTGGAGAGTTGCAGTGGTCGGTCAGAAGAGGATGAAACTGAAAATGAAGGGATTTGTCCAAATTGCAGAAAAGTTGCGACGATTGGTGAAAATTGCAAGAACGACTACCGAGTTTTTATTCATAGCATCTCCCTGTAAAGACTGAGAAATCCAGATGTTCTGTCAAAGTGTCACAGGTTCGTTAGAGAACAAACAGGCTTGTAGGTGTAGAGATATTTAAAGGACTGTTTGGCCTTCACTTTAAAAAAAAAAAACTATTTAAAGAGCAACAATGCAAACCATTCTGAAGACATCGCTACCTACGGTGGTGGCAGCAGAATGTTGTGGGGTTTCTTTTGATGGAAAGAAAACCTCCTGGAAAGCCATAAAACACTGGAGACGGAGGTGGAGTGACCCAGAGCAACGTTCTCGTGTTAGAATGGTCTAGTCAAAGCAGAGACCTAAATTAATCTGAAAATCTTTGCTTCAAAACCATGCAGGGTACATGGCAAGCTTTCATCGTTACAAGAAAACAGCATCATGTTCACCTGACTGAGCCCAAGAGCCGCAGCAACAATTTGGTCAATAAAAGTGTTTTTAATCATGTACCTCATTTTCATCACAATTATGCACAACTTTCTGTTGGCCTATATATATATAAGTTGTGGCAAATGACAAAATGTGGAAACGTCTGAGGGAGAGGAATACTTATTCAAGGCTACATAATTAGCCATACAGTGAACAAAAAAATAATAAAAAGTCCCAGTTCCTGCCAACAGTCAAACTCAAGAACACCAGAGTAGATTTAAAAAAGAAAAAGAAAAACAGGAAGTCAGGGGTGTTAGAGGAGAAGCGGACTGCGTCAGCGTTAAGCTCGCCTCGTCAGCTGAAGTTGACTAAAGGAGGTAATGAGGTTGTACTGGGCGCTCTCCTCGTCCGTCAGCTCCATGTTTCCAGGCCGGACCACCAGCAGGACGTTCAGCCCGGCTTCCTCCGCCGCTTTGGCCTCTGCAACCACAAAACCACGGATGAGGATGGTTTGACACGAACTTTCGCTGCGAGGCGAATCCGACTCCTAGTCCGGTATCGGTACGAGAGCAGCGTAGTCACATAGTGAAGAGAAAGTATTATATATATTTGGTTTTCACCTTGATGACAACAATTACTACAATCCAAAGAGACATTTTTGTCTCATCAGTCCAGATAAATAAAACAACTTATCACAAATACTGTATTACCTCACTTAAAAAAAGTAACATTTTTTTGGTAAATACCTTCTACAGGAAATCTGCTGCAATTTTTATATAGCAACTATTTTATTCATCTTTTCATGTTTTAATGTAAATAAAACCTTTTTTAAAAAAATGACGCCCACATTTTCTTCTATTAAATGTTGACATTTGCTATAAGCTTCCACAATAATAAGAACAATTGTTGTAAATAGATTAATTGGTACTTTTAGTGTCATTATGTTATTGAAATTAAATACAGTCACTTCATGAAAAACTGGAAATTAGCTCAAATCTAAATTTGCAGTTATATCTATTTCTTTTTTAACTTCAATTGTCTCTTAATCGTTTTTCGTCAACGTTTCTCAGAGTCGTGACTCTGGAGCAGCAGAGCAGACTGGAAGCCAGCGTAACCGGCTCCTCCGGTCCAACGCGGTGAGGCGCGACTCACCTCTGCCGACGTCAGTGAGGAAGGTGATTTCTTCGGGCTGACAGCCGATCCGCTCGGCGATCCTCTCGTAGCTCTTTGAGTCCACTTTGGCTCCTATCGTGGTGTCGAAGTGGCCGTCGAAGAGCTGAAATCACACACACACACACAGGATCGGACCGGTTGGGACGACATGTCGGTCCAAACTTCGCGGAAGCAAAACCCCCGTTAAGTCTAGATGAGCGGCTCACGTCTAAAACGTCTCCTTCCACCGAGTATCCGAACAGGAGCTTCTGGGCCTCCACGCTGCCAGAGGAGTAGATGTAAACCTTCAGGCCGCGCTCCCGCCACGTTTTGACGGACGGCACCACGTCGGGGTAGATCCTGTTCGCAAGCGGACACACACACACACACAAACGAAGTCGTCAAGACATGTAGTCTTTTTTTTTTTTTAAATAAAGAAAAAAAAAAAGTTTATTTTTAAATCTTGGGAAGCGAGCGAACACATCGGCGTACTTACTCGCCTTTGATTCTCCCGGACGTGTAGGCTGCCCTCCACATGTGGCCCTGCAGCTGCTTGAGCGCCGTGGACTTCCTGTCCGCCGCCATCTGCCACATCACGTTCTCCATCACCTCCCTGATGGCCTTCTCCTCGTCCGTGTGGACCGTCTGGTCCACGGTGTGGACGGGACACGCCCGGTTCTGCCTCATGTCCTCTTCGATCTGAAAGGACACGCCGGGCTTTTAGAAGGTCTGTTAGATCGAAGCGCAGGAGAGCCATCAGCACTTCCTGCTCTGTTCAGCCGCTGAGTGTTTTCCAGATCTCCAGTGGTTCTCGGTGTAATACACAACGCACCTGCTTTTTGAGCAGGTGGACATCTTGTTTGCACTCATCTTCCTCCCAGTGTGTGGACAGATGATCCTCAAGGTGCTCTCTGATGTAAGGAAACAGTATGTCCTGAAAAAAATGACAAAATCACCAATACAGAAGGTTAATTGTTTGCATTTCTTTTAGAAAAATTAAGACCTATAATGGATCTAATATTATGGTCTTGATGCCTCTTAAGTAAAATACAAAGACAATTGGCAATTTCCATGGCAACTGACGTGACTGGGTAAAAAACAAAAAAAGGAAAACAATCTCCAAAAGGCGCTTGGTTGATGACGTCGACCTTCACCACGAGAGGAAAGCGCTATTTACGTCACTTGTCTAGAACATGAAGGGATCTGTATGATTTCTGAGCAAACAATAAAAGCAAGAAAGTTAAACACGAAATATAAAGACATTTGCTGGTTATTTTGACCGAAAAACAATGTTTTACTATGAGCTAGCCGATACCAGAAAGCTGAACAACTAAATCTTCTTTGAACAAGACTGTAGATTTAAACAAACAAAACTCGCCTTAACAAACGTGATTGGAGTAGTGGTTCCCTCGATGTCCAGTAAAAGTGCAGTGGTGCAGGCAGGAATCGAAACCGAGGCCATTTTTGACCCGAGCGTTTACCGCTGGCAGTGGGTTAGCTGATGTTAGCTAAGCTAGCAGCAGCAGTACTATGTTACAGCCCGGCAGCGCCCCTCTCTTCCCGCCTCTCCGGGCCGGACAGGTGGGACACGGTAGAGTTTAGCAACTAAACACCGCCGGTGGTTTACCTCTAACTGATTGAAGACGCCATTACCCCGCAGTTAGCTACCGCACAAAGCTGTGACCAGCTCACATGTTCTGCTCTGTCACTTCAGCATCCAGTCCAGCAGGTGGCGATATTATCCCCTTTGACGTTAAAGTAGACGCCATATTGTGAGTGGTATTTTGGAATCTATCTATCTATCTATCTATCTATCTATCTATCTATCTATCTATCTATCTATCTATCTATCTATCTATCTATCTATCTATCTATCTATCTATCTATCTATCTATCTATCTATCTATCTATCTATCTATCTATCTATCTATCTATCATATAGATTAAATACACAGGGTCATGTTTATTCCCGTTAATAATCATGATTTCCCGTTTACTGCTGACGAAAAACGACATTTAGCTGTGCTATTTTATTTTTTGTAAAGTAATAAAACGTTACTACCACCCTTTCAGCAATATTTTAACACAAAACAATAAAATAAAACAACTTGGTAATAACCCCCTAATATATTTATGTGCGTTTCGTATTATTTAAGGTTAAAACTAGCTCAAGTGTTTTGTTGTGTTTGTCAATTAACGGTGTTATTAGCATTAAAATGAACATGCAATACTGTACACAAAATGATCCACTGAAATACAGTAAAAGTAAACTTTGAACTTCTCTTCACCAAACTGGAAGGCACAATATGACGTCTCGTTTGTAGTCCGACTAGAAATGCACCCTATACATTATCAACCATTTTGTCATGATGAAAGTTATATTTGACATAATTATTTATTGTTGTTGTTAGATCATTCTTCAAATAGGTATGCTAATCAACATAAGACTCAGAGTTTTTAACTCTCTTCTTTATTTATTCTCACATTTATTTGCTGTATTTGTTTATAGAAAGACAGCTGATTTATTTCTGATATTATTGTTTGTTTTATATATATATATACATATATATACATACATACATATATATATAATATATATAATATATGTTGCTAACTGTGTACAATAATTACACAGTTCGCCGGACTTCAGTGAAGTTAGTTTCAAGTTGGATATTCGATATTCGAGCTCCGCGGAGTAGGCGGTATTTAGCTCAAGGTTGATCCGATTTATGAACGCTAATGTCGGCCAGCGGTTCTCTACAACTCCCGGCCCAAGCGCCCGAAGGTTCACATAGGGACTGTGAACAAATTACCGAACCAAACACTCCTGTCAAAAAAATGTTAATAAATGCCTTGAATTGTAAGCAACTGACTAATTGTCAGTGCTAAATCATACTTTTACATGATATACAATATAATCTATATCATTTTAAATTCATATACAATATTTTTAATAATTTTAATAATTAAATAATATAATGTTTTCTTCAATAGCTTCCAGGTCATGTGACCTGTTGACTCAAAATTACTTTGAAATGATTATACTAGTTTCTATAAATGGGGCACAGACTTTTGTTTTCCATTTTTAGCCATTTTCCATTTTTTAACCATTTTTTCGTTCAAAATTGATGGTTTTTCTTCAATAGCTTCCAGGTCATGTGACCTGTTGACTCAAAATCACTTTGAAATAATTATACTCGTCTCAATAGATGGGGCACAGACTTTTGTTTTCCATTTTTAGCCATTTTCCATTTTTTAACCATTTTTTGGTTCAAAATTGATGGTTTTTCTTCAATAGCTTCCAGGTCATGTGACCTGTTGACTCAAAATCACGTTGAAATTATTATACTAGTCTCTATTGATAGGGCACAGACTTTTCTTTTCCAGTTTTAGCCATTTTCCATTTTTTAACCATTTTTTGGGTCAAAATTGAGTGTTTTTCTTCAATAGCTTCCAGGTCATGTGACCTGTTGACTGAAAATCACTTTGAAATAATTATACTAGTCTCTATGGATGGGGCACAGACTTTTGTTTTTGAATTTTATCCATTTTCCATTTTTTAACCATTTTTGGGTCAAAATTGAGTGTTTTTCTTCAATAGCTTCCAGGTCATGTGACCTGTTGACTCAAAATCACGTTGAAATAATTATACTAGTCTCAATAGATGGGGCACAGACTTTTGTTTTCCATTTTAAGTTATTTTCCATTTTTTAACCATTTTTTTCGTTCAAAATTGATGGTTTTTCTTCAATAGCTTCCAGGTCATGTGACCTGTTGACTCAAAATCACTTTGAAATAATTATACTCGTCTCAATAGATGGGGCACAGACTTTTGTTTTCCATTTTTAGCCATTTTCCATTTTTTAAACCATTTTTTGGTTCAAAATTGAGTGTTTTTCTTCAATAGCTTCCAGGTCATGTGACCTGTTGACTCAAAATCACGTTGAAATAATTATACTAGTCTCAATAGATGGGGGACAGTCTTTTGTTTTCCATTTTAAGTTATTTTCCATTTTTTAACCATTTTTTGGTTCAAAATTGATGGTTTTTCTTCAATAGCTTCCAGGTCATGTGACCTGTTGACTCAAAATCACTTTGAAATTATTATACTAGTCTCTATTGATGGGGCACAGACTTTTGTTTTTGAATTTTATCCATTTTCCATTTTTTAACCATTTTTTGGTTCAAAATTGATGGTTTTTCTTCAATAGCTTCCAGGTCATGTGACCTGTTGACTCAAAATCACTTTGAAATTATTATACTAGTCTCTATTGATGGGGCACAGACTTTTGTTTTTGAATTTTATCCATTTTCCATTTTTTAACCATTTTTTGGGTCAAAATTGAGTGTTTTTCTTCAATAGCTTCCAGGTCATGTGACCTGTTGACTCAAAATCACTTTGAAATAATTAAACTAGTCTCTATGGATGGGGCACAGACTTTTCTTTTCCATTTTTAGCCATTTTCCAGTTTTTTAACCATTTTTTAAGTCAAAATTGATGGTTTTTCTTCAATAGCTTCCAGGTCATGTGACCTGTTGACTCAAAATCACGTTGAAATAATTATACTAGTCTCAATAGATGGGGGACAGTCTTTTGTTTTCCATTTTAAGTTATTTTCCATTTTTTAACCATTTTTTGGTTCAAAATTGATGGTTTTTCTTCAATAGCTTCCAGGTCATGTGACCTGTTGACTCAAAATCACTTTGAAATAATTATACTCGTTTCAATAGATGGGGCACAGACTTTTGTTTTCCATTTTTAGCCATTTTCCATTTTTTAACCATTTTTTGGGTCAAAATTGAGTGTTTTTCTTCAATAGCTTCCAGGTCATGTGACCTGTTGACTCAAAATTACTTTGAAATAATTATACTAGTTTCCATAAATGGGGCATAGACTTTTGTTTTCCATTTTTAGCCATTTTCCAATTTTTAGGAATTTTTTTTATTCAAAATTAAGGCTTTTTCTTCAATAGCTTCCAGGTCATGTGACCTGTTGACTCAAAATCACGTTGAAATAATTATACTAGTTTCTATAAATGTTTTCCATTTTTAGCCATTTTCCAATTTTTAACTATTTTTTTATTCAAAATTGTGTGTTTTTCTTCAATAGCTTTTATGTCATGTGACCCATTGACCCAGAACCTGTGTGAAATTGTTCTAGTATATTTTTTCAATGAGGCACAGTCATTTGTGTTCCATTTTAATGCTTTTTTATTTTCTTTAGCAATTTTCTTCGTCAAAATTTAGTATATTTTTGCAATAGCTTCCAAGACATGTGTCCTATTGATTCTAAATCACTTTGAAATTGTTTTACAACTCATTAGAGATGAGACACACTTATTTTTTCCCCATTTTATCTAATTTAGATTTACAAATTATAAAATATGACTGGTGTTTAATAACTTAAATTTCATGTGACCCACTGAAAAGCAATAAAAAGTGGCAAATGGAATAAAAATAAGTGTGCCCCACTTTCCAGTCTAGTAGAATAATTTAACATTGATTTTGAGTTAATAAGACCCAATTAACTTATGAGTCTTAAGACCCATAAGCTGTTGAGGAAAAAATCTATCAATCAATCAATCATCTCCCCCTTGTCCGCAGTCGGGTTGCAGGGTCAGCAGAGGCCCAGACTTCCCTTCTTTGCCACTTCTTCCAGCTCCTCTAGGAACCCTAAGGTGTTTTCCCAGGCCAGCTGAGAAACAGTCCCCCCAGAGTGTCCTGGGTCTTCCTGTGGGCCTCCTCTTGGTAGGACGTGCCCAAAATACCTCACTAGGGAGGCGTCTAGGAGGCATCCTAATCTGATGTCTGACGCACCTCAGCTGGCTCCTCTCGATGTGAAAAATCAGCAGCTCTACTCTGAGTCCCTCCTGGATGACTGAGCTTCTCATCCTATCACTAAGGGAGAGCCCAGACACCTTATGGAAAAATCTAATTTTGGCCACTTGTGTTTGTGATCTTGTTCTTTCAGCCAAGACCCTTAAACCTATGACATAGACAAGGCAGGGACGTAGATTGACTGGCAAATAGAGACCTTTACTTTTTTATCCAGATGTCTCTTCACAACGACAGACTGGTCCAGTGCCCACTTAACTGCAGACGCTGCGCCAATCCGTCTATTGATCTCCTGTTCCATTTTGCCCTCATTCTTAATGTTATGGATTCTGTTTTTTCCTACATCTCTTTTAGCCTCTTAACACACTGCAGCATACATAACCATGTTTATATGTGACTGCTGGCAGTCATATGTAAACAGACTGAAACTGATTAGAGTACCGTTTAGGGAGGGCACAGATTGCAGAGATGAATACAAAGCTAATGCTACAATCTTTGTCTCACTTGGCTTCGTGTCACTTAGCCCCAGCGCTGGATGGTGAATGTAGCATAAGAAGCACGATGCTCCACTTGGATGACATGTATGGCTTGTGAAATTTCATCATTTTTTGGCATTAAAGCTTGTTTTTATATATGATCAAATCTCATTATTTCTCAAGATGATTTACAATGAGTGGTTCTTGTTGGGTTCTGAAACTGGTTAACGAACATGTGTGGTGAACAGAGACAGAAATGACTGAACTCCACAAATGAACAAGATCCTAAGATACTCCACTTGGGTCAAGACAATCTTCCCTGACCTGAAGAAGGCACCCCATCCTTTTTCAGCTCAAGACCATGGCCTTGAATCTGGAGGTACTGATCCTCCTCCCGGCCGCTTCACACTCAACTGGATACTGTTCCAAGTAAAGCCGTAGATCACGACCTGATGAACCCAGTAGGGCCACATCATCTACCAAAAGCAGAGGCATGATCCCAAGGTCACCAAAAACCCAGGTTGTGCAGAACGTGGTCTCGGACAGAAACCCCCCAAATCAAAGAATCTAATCAAATTTTATTTATATATCACATTTCAACAACAAGGCATTTCAAAGAGCTTTACACCATAAAAACACAAAAATACAAAGTCATAGAAACACAGCTAACAACTGAAACATGACATTTTATCACTACATATCAGATTGTTAATTAATGTTCCATTAATTAACGTATGGCTCTCATCTCGAGTCATGCAATGAGATGAGACTAATTATTTCTAGTTAGAATCTCTCAACCTCACACACCAGCTCAGGCTCCCACCAGAGAGGTGACTTTCAATGCCCAGTGATAAAACATCCATCGCCCAGGGTCAGATGGCCAAAGTCCCCTCACTCAGCCTTCTAACATCTCACATTGCACCCAGCCCTTTTGGCCCCTCCCACAGGTGGTGAGCACATGGGAAGGTGAACCCACTTTGGGTTCAGCCTGGTCAGACTCCATGTGTTTTCGCAAGCACCAGATGCTTGCCAAGAAGCCCCAACTCCAGGCTCCAGGGTGGTGCCTTGGTGACCTGCATCCAGGTGAGGGGACACTGTATCCATTGATTGTGTTCTTCATAAAGGGTCTTTGGGCTGCTCTTTGTCTGGTTCATGACTTACAACCTCTAGCATTGGGTGACTCTACAAGGGGTATGAAGCCCCTGACAGCATTACTCCTAGAGTCACTTCAACACTCAAACCCTTTCATCACAATAAGGTGGCAGCCTATGGAGAGGTGAAGAGAAAATAAGAAATATATATAGATAGAGCACATAACACCAGTTTTAAAGTCCCTACACTGACTCCCTGTAGCTCATAGAATAGACTTTAAAATACTATTGCTAGTTTATAAATCACTGAACACTTTAGCACCACAATACATTGAAGAGCTGCTGTTGTATCAACCTTCCTGACCCCTCAGGTTCTGGCTCTGCTCTGAAACCTCTGAAACCTGGCTCTGCTCCAGAACCAGAACCAAATGAGGAGAAGCAGCATTCAGCTTCCATGCACCACACATTTGGAACAAGCTTCCAGAAAACTGTAAAACAGCTGAAACACTGACGTCCTTTAAATCTCGACTAAAAATCCACCTGTTTAGAGTTTTACTTGAAACGTAATCAATTGCAAGTTTAATGATAGCTCTTGACTTAATGTAATGTTTTGATTGTTTATTCAGTGTTGCATGACTGTGTGTTTTTATGTTTTTATTACGTAAAACACTTTGAAATGCCTTGATGGGGAAATGTGCTGTAATGTGATGTACAAATAAAATTTGATTGATAAATTGATGACCTAGAAGCTAATATAAAAATACCTAACGTATAAAAAGGACTCAAATCGAATATAAAAGTCTGTGAATCATCTATAGAGACTAGTGTAATTATTTAAAAGTCATTCTGGGTCAATTGGTCAAAGACCTGGAAACTATTGAAGAAAAATACAAAATTTTGAAAAAAAAAATGATTAAAAAAAAAAGTTATATTAAGAAACAAATGACTGTGCCTCATCTATACAGGATGCTAGAAAGGTGTGACACTGGTTCTGTGTCAATTGGTCACATCACCTGGAAGCTATTGAAGAAAACCCCTTAATTTTGAGTAAAAAAATTGTTAAAAATTGGAAAATGGCTAAAAATGGAAAACAAAAGTCTGTGTCCCATCTATTGAGACTAGTATAATTATTCCAAAGTGATTTTGAGTCAAGGCTGCACAGTGGCGCAGTTGGTAGAGCTGTTGCCTTGCAGCAAGAAGGCTCTGGGTTCGATTCCCGGCCCCGGCCTTTCTGCATGGAGTTTGCATGTTCTCCCTGTGCATGGTGGGTTTTCTCCGGGTACTCCGGTTTCCTCCCACAGTCCAAAAACATGACTGTCAGGTTAATTGGTCTGTCTAAATTGCCCCTAGGTGTGAGTGTGTGTGTGCATGGTTGTTTGTCCTGTGTGTGTCTCTGTGTTGCCCTGCGACAGACTGGCGACCTGTCCAGGGTGAACCCCGCCTCTCGCCCGGAACGCCAGCTGGAGATAGACACCAGCACCTCCCAACCCCATTAAAGGGACAAGGGTGTAGGAAAATGGATGGATGGATGGATTTTGAGTCAACAGGTCACATGACCTGGAAGCTATTGAAGAAAAAGCCTTAATTTTGAATAAAAAAATTCCTAAAAAATGGAAAATGGCTAAAAATGGAAAACAAAAGTCTGTGCCCCATTTATAGAAATTAGTATAATTATTTCAAAGTAATTTTGAGTCAACAGGTCACATGACCTGGAAGCTATTGAAGAAAAAACATCAATTTTGACCCAAAAAAATGGTCAAAAAACTGGAAAATGGCTAAAAATGGAAAACAAAAGTCTGTGCCCCATCTATTGAGACGAGTATAATTATTTCAACGTGATTTTGAGTCAACAGGTCACATGACCTGGAAGCTATTGAAGAAAAACACTCAATTTTGAACCAAAAAATGGTTAAAAAATGGAAAATAACTTAAAATGGAAAACAAAAGACTGTGCCCCATCTATTGAGACTAGTATAATTATTCCAAAGTGATTTTGAGTCAACAGGTCACATGACCAGGAAGCTATTGAAGAAAAACACTCAATTTTGAACCAAAAAATGGTCAAAAAATGGAAAATGGCTAAAAATGGAAAACAAAAGTCTGTGCCCCATCTATGTAGACTAGTATAATTATTTCAAAGTGATTTTGAGTCAACAGGTCACATGACCTGGAAGCTATTGAAGAAAAACACTCAATTTTGACCCAAAAAATTGTTAAAAAATGGAAAATGGATAAAATTCGAAAACAAAAGTCTGTGCCCCATCCATTGAGTCTAGTATAATTATTTCAAAGTGATTTTGAGTCAACAGATCACATGACCTGGAAGCTATTGAAGAAAAACACTCAATTTTGACCCAAAAAATGGTTAAAAAATGGAAAATAACTTAAAATGGAAAACAAAAGTCTGTGCCCCATCTATAGAAACTAGTATAATTATTTCAAAGTGATTTTGAGTAAATAGATCAAATGACCTGGAAGCTATTGAAGAAAACATTATATTATTTAATATTAAAATTATGAAAAATATTGTATATATGAACTTAAAAATTAATAGATGATATTGTGTCTCATGTAGAAGTATGATTTAGCACTGACAATTAGTCAGTTGGTCACAATTCAAGATATTTATTAACATTTTTTTGACAGGAGTGTTTGGTTCGGTAATTTGTTCACAGTCCCTATGTGAACCTTCGGGCGCTTGGGCCGGGAGTTGTAGAGAACCGCTGGCCGACATTAGCGTTCATAAATCGGATCAACCTTGAGCTAAATACCGCCTACTCCGCGGAGCTCGAATATCGAATATCCAACTTGAAACTAACTTCACTGAAGTAAGTGTTCGCCGGAGTGTTTCCGTTAAACACTCCAAAACGATAGATGGCGCTGTTCAACATTTCACTTTGTTTACTGACGTGTTTCGAAAGCGCAGAAGGAGGAGTTACTGTGATGAAAACAAAACGACGCTCAGAAATTAACTCTTAAATTTATAGAAACTCTATCTCTTTCCATCTCAAACACGATCCGATATTTTACTTTAGCTTGCGGTAGATTTTTTTCAAGCCGATTTTGAACGCCTGATAGCTTTTGACCAGCTTTTTTCTGTAAGCACACTTGATAATAAATTGCCTGTCTAGCCTCTAGCTGTCAGATTTACCGTTAGCTTAGCTCCGTCTCGCTTTGTATTGTTTTGTGTCCCTTTCCAGAGCCACTTTCGTTGGAAGCAGGTGTTGATTAATTCAAGACATGTCTGAAGATTATGAATTCAGCGAAGACCCGAGCATGATGAGAATGGAGGAGGATGGGGAGGGCAACTGTGACGACCCCATGTCCGCCTCTGGGGACTGTGGCCTGATGGGAGGAGAAGCCGACGGATCGAAGATCGATGCTAGTAAAAACGAGGAGGATGAAGGGTATGTTCACGGTGACTCCACTCATATTTACTGTTTAGAATATGTTCATCTAGTTGAGCAGTTATGTCATAGTCTGTCACCTATTCGGATTCCTAATGACCAACTTTTTCTGCTGGCACCTAAACATGTCTGGAGAAAAAAACAAAGTGTCTGCGTTTGTAATAACATCCAAAAACTAGTGTTTTGTACAGCTTTACATACAGCAGTTTGTCTTCACGGTGGACTTGTTCTGCTCCTTAACAAATAGATTGATAGAAAAATCAGTCAAAGTCATAAATTTGCCAGAAGAAAATGATTATTTTTACAATATACAAACTAGGATTTTCTGACATTACAAAGTCACATTGCTACAACCATATTTATTACATTACTATCCACTTTACCTTTCGCAATGACATGATTATTAATGCAATGACAACTGCAGTGCAGCATTAAAGGAAGTCAACTGTTCTGTTAACAGGAAGATGTTTGTTGGAGGGCTCAGCTGGGACACGACCAAGAAGGACCTGAAGGATTACTTCACCAAGTTCGGGGAGGTGGTGGACTGCACGTTAAAGCTGGACCCTCTGACCGGGCGCTCACGGGGCTTCGGCTTCGTGCTCTTTAAAAATCCAGAAAGCGTTGAAAAGGTATCCCTTCTGCCAAAGGCTGCGCTTTTCTAGAAATTCTTTTGTAGATGTTAAATTTGTAAAGTTGAATATTACATTTTTCTTTTTTACAGTTTACGTCTATGAGGCCTAGTTTTGACTTATTGTTGGTAGGCCTGTCACGATAAACGATAAATCAATTAATCGCATGATAAATTAAACCTATTGACCTCATTTTAATTATCGGCTTTATTGTCTCTTCCTGCCTTTTTTTTCTTTCTATTGATGACACTGAATTAAAAAAGGCTCTCCACTGACCCTCCCTTCCTCATTTCCTTAGTGTAATGTCCAGCTCACTGTTGGCCCATTTTCAAAACCTGAGACATCTTAGCCGACAGAAATCCTAGGAATAACGGTTCTACCGGGTTCATCGTGCCATGTGGTGTCCAGCTACATGGGCACAAAATAACGGCTACAAGTCCAGTTAACTAATTTTAAAATCAGGCATTAATCAATGCTTTACTAGAATCTACCTGTGATGCATGTGGCTAGAGTCAGTGTAAAGTCCTGACTGAATGAAAAGCATCATAACCTGTTTATGTCACGTTAACGAAGAACAGCTGAAAACCTACCGGGTTCATCAACTGCGGTAGCAATTTGGCTCCAACTCCTCCCCTTGTCATTTCTATATTCTTTGCGCGAAACGTTAAATAAATATTAACGTTGTTTCCACACATCATCGCTGATGTCCGCTGGACTTTGTGTTGCGCCGTTTCAGCTGTTTGGGATTCCTCTCCATAATTTCCCCTCAGAAAGCAGGAGGAGAATCCGGCTTTCTGATTGGCTACCTGTCACATTCAGCGTTAAGCTCCCAGTCGGGGAAAACCTCCTGATTTAGATCGGAGCGGCCAAGACCATCTGAATCAAACTGCAGGATGATCGGTTACGAAATCACCAGCGACAATCTTGGAACTCCCAACGTTGTAAGAGTGTCATAAGGAGATGGGGGCAAAAAATGGTGCAGTGTGAACTATTGCATTAGGGATGTGCCCATCTTCTCTATTTAAACCTAGTAATTACTGAAGGACAATATACTACACAGACTTCATAATCTGCACTCTTTTGGTTGAATGCCGTATTTATTTCTGCTTTGGCTTTATGTTGTTTAGTTTTTATTCAAGTACGTTTTTTGTTAATGGAGACTGAGAATCCATTTTATTATTGTTTTTGGTTGTTTATCAGTTCCATTGTTATGTCTTCTTTTGAAAATAAAGTGCATCTATCTATGGCAGGAAATTGCATACATTATTACGTAATTTCCATTAAATCATTGTCAAAAGGTCTTGAAACAATATTTATCACAATAATTTTTTGGGCAGTTAATCGCTCAGCAAAATTTGTTATTGTGACAGGCGTAATTGTTGGTGTTAATGAGATTTAATGCCTGGGTGTAGCGCATCACATCCAGTATTCACTTTTACCAAACAAAAATCTAATCAGCAAAGTCATGTATTGGAAATATTTCACAATGGAAATGTCTTAAGATGTTTTTATACCGTCTTTGCAGTGGAGGACACATTACTGGAGCTCATTTTTCATTTAGCGCTTTTTTTTTTGTTGCATTTATTTTCTTTGTATTTATTTTTTTCTGATACTACATCCACAGTTCTGCTATAATATTAGTCTAATGTATTTGGTGTTTTCTTAAAGTGGTTCATATGTTAAACACGCCTTTAAATGCTCCATTTCTTCGCTGTTCTATTTGCTTTCTTTCCATGAAGGTCGCCTCACAGAAGGAACACAAACTCAACGGGAAAATGATTGATCCCAAAAAAGCAAAGGCCATGAAGAGCAAGGAGCCTGTGAAGAAGATCTTTGTAGGTGGGCTGTCCCCAGACACGCCCGAAGAGAAAGTCAGAGAGTATTTCGGTGCCTTTGGAGAGGTTGGTGGTTTCTTAAATTACAAATCTTCCCATGTTACTTTTCTTAAACCCATTGCATGCCATGTCCGTGCTGTAAAATAATCAGGTGGAGTCCATCGAGCTTCCCATGGAGACCAAAACGAACAAGCGGCGGGGCTTCTGCTTCATCACCTTCAAGGAGGAGGAACCAGTGAAGATGATCATGGAGAAAAAGTACCACAATATCGGACTCAGCAAGGTTCCGTCTGTCTTTTGTTTTTTGGTTGTAGCTCTATAAATACCCGTGTAGCAGCGTCTTTGAAAGGTCTAATAAATGAGTGTGACTGGCTCCCTCAGTGTGAGGTGAAGGTGGCTGTGTCCAAGGAGCAGTACCAGCAGCAGCAGTACTGGGGAAGCAGAGGAGGATTCTGGTCCCGGTATCGAGGGAGAGGAGGGGGTGAGTTTCTCACAGCAGACCTCAAGCTCCACCTGGTGGTCAGTTCAGGGAATGAGACAGAAAAGCAGCACATGACCCAAAACAGATTTATGAGAACTAATCTCATAGTTAATCATTTTTGAAGGGAAATTTTCTTTACAGAGGTTTCATTTTATTTTATGGTCTTGGTTCTGTGTGGTTTTTATTTGCTTTTTAATTTACATAGTCTTTAAGTCTTTTGTCTTATTTTTGAAATTTAAGTTGCTCCATTGCTAAATGTTCTGAGCAAAATTAAAGCTCATTAGTCGCTGAGAGAGCGAACCTGCATCATTTTTGCCATTAATGGGTTGTGCTGTGGTGGCGCAGGGGTTAAGCACAACCCACATATGGAGGCCCCAGGCCCTGACGCGGCCGTCACCGGCTCGACCCCCGGCCTGGCGACCCCCGCTGCATGTCCTCCCCCCCCCAATACCCACCCTCCTGTCAATTAACGATCAAATAAAGGCCACCAGAGCCAATACAACCTTAAATAAATAAAAACATTTGCCATTAATGGCATTTTATTTGAACATGTTCTCAAAGCAACAATGTTATTGATCATCACAATAATTTCTGAGGAAATGTATCATCTGGCAGAATTTGCTGTCATGAGAACGGAATAATTGCTAAAATGAATCAGTGACAGCACTTATTATTCCTATTTATACTATTGTGAATGTCATGCTTTGTAATATAAATCTTCTTTTTTTACACTTAAATTGTCAAATTATGTGATTGAAACAGAATTTCAGGAGAGCCACAGCAAAAATACTATTTTTTTTATTATCTGTTTTAGTTGTTGCTAAAATAAAGTTCATATTTGAAGTTTGGGAGGCACCCCCCCCCCCCCCCCCACACCTACCCAAAAAAACAACATGTAGATGATTTTATAATACTACATTGTAGTCTGTGTTGTTTGTCTGCAGGTCCCAACCAAAGCTGGAACCAGGGTTATGGTAACTACTGGAATCAGGGATATGGGAATTATGGAAATTATGGTTATGGTAATCAAGGATATGGTGGCTATGGAGGCTATGATTACTCTGGTTACAACAATTATTATGGATATACTGACTACAACAGTGAGTATTTGTGGATATACAGACACATGTATTGCCGTTGCCAAGGCAACGCGGTGTGATTGCGGGTTGTGGCTGTTGCAGATCAGTCTGGTGGATATGGGAAGTCACCACGGCGTGGTGGTCACACCAACAGTTACAAACCGTATTAAAGGGACAAACCCTCCACCCCCAAGTAGGTACGTACCACCAACCGCAGCGCTGAAAAAAAAAATTCAATTATTTATTTATTTTTTTTTTAAAAGAAAACTTTGGTGTTATTATAATATTTGTGTAATTATTTTGTTCTTTCTGGTTTTCTTCTTAAGTGCTTTACAGTAGTGGTAACGTAAAAAGCTCTTGTGACGATTATTAAAGAGCAGCCGAATCTTCCGCTGCCTCTTTTTTTTTTTTTTTTTTTTTTGCAACCTTCTCTTTGTTGTTGTTGATTTTATTTTTCTTTGTTTTAAACTGTAAAGTTAACAGGTAAACTACTGCTACTACAGTAAATGGATGCCAAAGTTAAGGATGTGCAAAAGGAAAACAGAAAAAGGAAAAAAAAAAAGAAAGAGTGTGTTGTATCCTAACTCTGACATACCTTGTTTGTACCTGCCAGCGGAGCTTCCTTGCAGGCCATGAGCTGACTCCCAGATACTCTCAGGGCCCGCTCAATGCGGACCGGGTATGAGAAGCATACGCTCTCGAATGCTGCCGTTTGGTATGGTCTTACAACATCCTGTATCCGCATTTCTAATCTAAAAAGAAAAACAAAAAAAAAAACAAATTAAGGGACACGTCCAGCTTTGTCATCTTTCTTTCCATTTGTTTCCTTTATTTATTTTTATAAATATATATCTATATATATTTTTTCTGCGACTGTCTTTTGTAATGTAAGAAGTTAAAAATCTACACATGTAATTGTGGTTTTTTTACAGGCCCTTACTCCCCCACAAGTAACGATTGATAACATATGAATAAATAACGATTTGCTTTCCTAAAGGATACATTCGTCATTCTCTGGATTTTCCAGTTCCTAATGTTAACATATGTATTCTCTTAAAAAAAATGCTTGTTTCTTTATTTAGCTAAAGTAGTCCATGAGCTTAAACCTGGTTTGGACTCTACTGTGTTGGGGGATAAAGTGCTTTTAATTTGTGTAAATGTATTGTTCTTGTTTTTGTTTTACTGACAGCGATGGAAAAGACTCCTCTTTTTTTGTTAATTTTACCTGTAACACATTTTCTTCTTATATCCACTGATAAAAACGCACGCACACACACACACACACACACACACACACACACAAACTCAATCAAAATGTCACCACAATTCCAGAAATTTGCATGTAATGCTCTCACCATAATGTGTATCTTTTGACTGATCTGAACGTTTTTTTATTTAATTTTTTTCCCCATTTAGTATTTTGACTTCTTCGTCAGGATCCCTAGTTTAATTTATACACATTTTAAAGCTGTAAATCTGTTAAAAATAATTGCTTTTATCACGTAGGCCGATTAAAAACGGGATTCCTGTCTTTCTTTAGTAGCTGAAGGCTTGTTGCTCATCCACTCTGACTTGTTCCTGTTTGTTTCCTGCAGGCTTCGTCTTCAAAGGCGTCGGCCACAGCGGCGATCCTGTTAAAGACATGGCTTATTCATGAAAGCAAAACGAAGACTGCTTTGAACCCACCGTACATTTCTCCTGTATTTACCCAAGTATTTCAGTGTCCTTTTTGGGTTTTTGTTTAGTTTTTTTTTCTTTTTGCATTCGTTTAGATCGCTTCAGAGTTTTCTCACGTTCTTGGTTTGTGTTTGAAGTTCTTGCTGCTTCACGTCGATCCGACCAACGCTTGTAGAGACGGCAGCAAAGAGACGAGATTACAGTTTTATCTACTTTATGGTGTTCATCAGTCAAATAATACAAATATTCTTACAGAGTTTGACATCCACAAACATACATTATATACACGTGATGTATTGGACATTAAAATGATCAAAAATAATAATAAAAAGAAAATAAACAACCAAACAAAAGCTCTCGTCTGTGTTTGTTGAAGAACATGAATCAAATTGGTTTTGCGTTCATCTGGAGTGTCATGGTTTCATGCCAGCAAACTTTATTATGTTTAATTTTTTTTCCCCAACTGCACATCATCATAGAAACCTTAATGGATTGTCTTGTGCTGTTTAAATTTAAATTTACATACACATCTGAGATATAAAACAGCACGTTTTATGTGTGCAAATTAGTTGTGTGGTGGTGATCGCCTCAGCTTCAGAGGGTGGGGTGGGGTCAAAGGTTAAATGACGCCGGTGGCAGCAAGAATTATGAGTATCAGGACGATCAGCACAATCACACCGATTATGATCATCATTTTAATGTTCTTCCACCAGTACTTCCGGGCGACCCGCGTTGACGTTCTCTGGAAGGAGTCGGCCTGAAAAAGCAAAAGAGCAAATTATAACGAAGCTGTTATGGAGGACATTTGTCAGGGTTTGAGAAAGTATATACTTGGACTTTTTTTGTGTTTTCTAATGTTACAACCACAAACTTCAGGATGTTTTCTTAGATTTTTTGTGATAGACCAACACAAAGTCTTTTGTTTTTTTTCCATCTTTCTACAGATATTTTGAGGATGTCCTCTACCTTTTTTGAACCTAATCTTTAGGTTCCTGCAAAGTTTTAAGTAGGACAATTTCAAAAATGTTTATCATTTCCAGTCGGATGAAATGTGTTAACAGGATGTCTGCACATCCTTAAAAAATCTTCATTGTTTTTAAAATCCGAAATTAGAGTCTTAAAATGTCCTGTATTCATTAATAAAAGCTGACATTAAATTTGTTAATCACAGGTCTTTTGGGCACCATTGGCCTCCATTTGACAGTGAAATAGAAGCGAAGTGGCTTATAAGAGAAGACATGCTCTTCAACAGGCATGTCAACAGGCCGGTCCCACATGGGCCGGACGCGCCACCGCGCCGTCCTGCGGGTCTTGAATTTTGTAATGGCAGGACAAACTATTTAATTATTTAATCCCTTATAATTCCTTTTTAGCTACTTTTTGATAGCTGCTAATATATCCTTGCTACCTAGCTCCGACTTGCTGAAACCTGCCGATACTGCGTGTTGGCGTTAAAGACAGCTTCATCCTGTAACTATACTCCACCTGTTTTTGAGGCTTCTTATTGTGAAATACATAAGTTCTGTTTCAAAATAACTGCATGATAGTTTACTGCATGTGTACATGAATGAAGGAGGCTAATGCCGATATATTAAAATGTCCTGAATTTTAGGTAGGTCATAAGTATTTTTTCTTGTACTTTGTGGACTTTTTGGGTTTGATTTAATGAATAGGAAGCAGGTCCACATTTAGCAACTTTTACTTGGTGCATTAATTCATCAAATTCGACCAAATACTTTTTGAAGAAAGACAGAAAACCATCAACCTGAAAAATGTAGGAAACTTCACATTTATAGATCCATATAATTTAGAGATCCAATTTTTTTGAGTCTACTTTGTTCATTTTACTAAAAGTATTGCTTGTTTTATTTATTTAAGGTAAAAAAATAAATAACATTTTTGTGGCCGTTTTGTACATTTAATATGAGATTTTTGATCCACCTGGCAAAACGTTTCGACTCCTTTGTTTTACTAAGATTAGGTTCTGTTGGATAACTGGTTCATTTGGGTTGGAATCAGAAAAATGCTTTTTCTTCTTGGTTAATTTGATATGATTCTCCAGAGCAACTCTAAATTTCTAAAAATTATAATTTGGGCATAAATTTATTTTCAGTGAATAAAGGAAATGCAGCTTTCTGATAAGACTATCACTGTGCGCCATAACTATAGCTGCTAATCAAAGCAGACAAAGGAAACAATAACATTCACAAGAAGACAAAATGGTTTCTGCTGCATTGGAGGAAGTACGAATGTTTAGTTTGGAAGTGGAACTGAATGAAATTTGAATTCCTCCTGTGAGAGTTTGGTGCTTTCTCATCAGTCTCCATTTTAAACATGACCGCTCGTCACATTGGGCCAATAATAAACTGCTTTGTTTACAATCTGATTGTTTCTATGAAAATAACAAAGACAGCACTGTTGTACGGTCACTGTTGGCGATAATGGTGTTGTAGAAAAAGTATGGTATACTATTACTGTTCAAAAAATACTGTTATGTGGGATTCTAAATTGGTGATTTATGATGTTGGAATCGACTCTCTTTTGGTTAAACAACTTAAAATGTATCTTTGTTTTACAGTCTAGCCCTTAGGAGACTTGGGTCTACATGGCCGTTTTAGTCTAATTTTGAATTTACCCTTATATTTTCACCATTAAAACTATTTACCTTGCCTTATTTGGTATCATTATTTTCAGCACAACCTAAGCTTCATGATTTTACAGCATTTGTTTCATTTTGACAAAATGCATTATCACATTGGAACAAAAAAATCCACACAAAATCAAAATTTTTGATATTTTTACTATGACATTCACAAAAATGTTGAATGAACCATTTTTCCAGCCTAAAATGAAATTTTCTTTTGTAAATTTTAAGAACTTGTGTACAAACTTAGCCAAAAACGAATTAGTATGCATATTTTTACAACAATTTATAAATGTGTCAGAATATCTCCATCACAAATCCTCTCCAACACCACAAGACTCATGTTTTCCCCCCCAACTATTTACAAAATGTTTGACGATGTTTCCATCACAAATTCATTTCCTCCTCCGTCCCCCTACATCTTTCAACTATTTACAAAATGGCTGTCAGCTTTCCACAGTTACGAGCTCAAACAAAATGGGCGACGATGCTTTCTGATTGGTTGCTTCAGAAATTTGGTACGTTTGAGGAAATTAGAAAAAAATGGACTTCATGTTGCATTTATTCAGTTTTTGGTCATAAAACGGTCCCGGATTGCGCAGTACATCCGCAAAACAATTTGGCAGGGATGATCGATCATATTTCTGGTTTTATTTGGAAGTAAATATGAAACAAAATCAATATAAAACCACTACTTTTATGAAGATTGAGGTCTCTGGTGTCCAACAGGACTTGAAATGCACACTCCTCATGCCGTCTTTTTTTTTATACATGCATTTTACATGCATGATGTCAGCCCGCCATGGGGCGGGCAGGGACTGCATAGGGTTGCTCACATCGGGCTGATGTATATTTCTGCAGCCAACATGTGACACATCTGTTTTCCGACGGTCGAAATAATCAGTATGGTTACAATGTTTTACCTCTAGAACAACCTGTAAAATAAATATAAAATAAATAAAAAAAATAATAAATAAAATAAAAGTGTGTGAAATGAATTTCCACCTTACTCCTACAACCCTCGAAGCTTTGCATAAATTTTGTGGCTCACTTCCGGGTCACCATTCTAACGTGTGAGCTATCTCTCTGTCTCTCGTAGAGCAAATACAGATTAAATCTGATTTTTGAAGAAGTAAAAACATCTATACCTTAAAATTTTACAGCATGGTCAAAGCTGTACCTTCACTTTTAAAAGATTTGGTGAATATCTGACGTCTGATTTCATTGGTAGCAACTCTATTGCCATGAGCAGAGAAGTGAGGTAAAGTATGATTTCACTTAAAGCAAATCTGCTAGCAGTACAGAACTGTGCATTGACTACACAGAAGTGTCTGCATGCATTGATGAGTGGCCTTTTTTCAAAGGAAGTACATATTTAACTTGTTACTTCTGAACATATTATCATATCTGATCTGTTTAATTATTTTTTCAGCTAAGCGTTTCTTCTCTGCTGATTGGTTGTAGATGAACTCAGGTTTTTTCCCTTCTCTGGGCTTTTTGCTTTTAAAATGAATGAAGTAAACATACAGGGTTTTTAGGTTGTCCCTTTAAATTTGATTCTCTGTCGAAAACCCGACCAAACTTGAATCTGATCACGGAGCGAAGCTCACTTCACTTTGGATGCATGTTCAACACACACTTGTTGCAGGGAATGTTTGTAACTGATTTTATATCAAAACAGACCAAACGAAGGAGACATTTGGCAAAATCAGCAATCCGTTCTGTCCCCATTGGATCGAGATTCATGTTATCTTTAGTTTTGGTAAACTTACAACAATTCAAAACTAGAAACAAATTCCAGTGTTATTTTGCAAGCCAATAATTCACCATAATAATTTATATTTTTCTGACATAGAAACAAATCCTCAACATGACGCTGCCATCACCATGCTTGTATATATTTTCTTTTTTTTCTCAGTGTTCTTGTTTAGGAAGGCCTCTTTTTGTAAAACATTGCTTTACTGTGTTTAATACAATAATCGTACCTCTTTGGCATAAGAATATTTTGGTAAAAAAAAGAAGAAATAACCGTCTCTTAAAAGTGTTTCAACTGCGGGATCGGGCTACCAGCAGTGCAGAGCTTGCTCAGGAATGGCAGCAGGCAGGTGTGAGTGCATCTGCACGCACTGTGAGGCGGGGACTCAGAGCAAAGCCTGAGTCCCCTCTCAAGGAGGGCAGCAAAGAAGCCACTTCTCTCCAGGAAAAACATCAGGGACAGACTGATATTCTGCAAAAGGTACAGGGAGTGGACTGCTGAGGACTGGGGTAAAGTCATTTTCTCTGATGAATCCAGTTTCCGATTGTTTGGGACATCTGGAAAACAGCTTGTTTGGAGAAGACGAGGTGAGGCTACCACCAGTCTTGTCTCATGCCAACTGTAAAGCATCCTGAAACAATTCATGTGTGGGGTTGCTTCTCAGCCAGGGGAGTCGGCTCTCTCACAGTCTGGCCTAAAAAACACAGCCATGAATAAAGAATGGTACCAGAATGTCCTCCGAGAGCAACTTCTCCCAACCGTCCAAGAGCAGTTTGGTGATGAACAATGCCTTTTCCAGCATGATGGAGCACCTAGCCATAAAGCAAAGGTGATGACTAACTGGCTCAGGGAACAAAACATAGAGATTTTGGGTCCATGGCCTGGAAACTCCCCAGATCTTAATCCCATTGAAAACTTGTGGTCAATCATCAAGAGACGGGTGGACAAACAAAAACCTAGGAATTCTGACAAAATGCAAGCATTGATTGTGCAAGAATGGACTGCCATCAGTCAGGATTTGGTCCAGAAGTTGATTGAGAGCATGCCAGGGAGAACTGCAGAGGTCCTGAACAAGAGGGGTCAACACTGCAAATATTGACTTGCTGCATTAACTCATTCTGTCAATAAAAGCTTTTGTTACTCAAAATATGATTGCAATTGTATTTCTGTATGTGATGGAAAACATCTGACATACACACATGAAAACCAGAGGGCAGCAGATCGTGTGAAAATATAATATGTCATTCTCAAAACTTTTGGCCATGACTGTACTACTGTACTGTTGCCTTGGTTTTTCACCAGTCAAAACTTTATGGGAGACTGGCAGTGACAGACATTTCCATAACAAATGTGTAAAAAATCTTCGTCTGTATTCTGCTAATGTGAAAAACAACAACATGATTTTGCGATTGTGGTGTTTCCATTAAATGAGAAATGTAATCAAAATCACATGTGAATAAACTTGTTCACGTCATAAGTCATTAAAAGTCATGGCCGTTGAATGCAAACAGTTAAATGAGATCTGTTCATAATTTAGTAGTGACGCCAACAATCATCATCTATCAGACATCAGAGGAGATGATGGCGTCTTATTAAGGTGTTGGAGCAACAAGCTCTGCCTACTTGGGAGTGGCTACATATGCAGCGTTTTGGGGAAATTAAGTGGGTTATTTTCTAGAAGAGCGATGGATTCAACACGTTGGAATGACACAACCTTTTATGAGTTGTACGATGCCGCACATCATACGAAAAAAACAAAGACAATCCATCCTCCTCCTACTACTTCCTGTTTTCTCCAGTAGTAACATCCGGTTGCTGATCATGTGACTCATATGGTGTGAAAAATGTGTTCTCATTACAGTTTTACATCTATTTCTTTCTATTAAGCAGATGTAGTTTTGTAAGTAAGTTGTGTAACTTAATGGAAACATAGCTAATGTTAGCATAGATTCAAAGCTAAGTGAAGCAAGTGCTTCAAGCTTCCATGTCATTCTTTACTCGTACTCACAGATGCTTGGAGATCATCCGTCTTCCCGATGAGGTCGTCTATTTTGTCGCCCCTCTCCAGCACCTTGTTGATGTTGTCCTTCAGTATAACTTTAACTTCATTGACCTGACTCTGCACCTGGTCAAACGTGCCGGAGGAGGCCGCGGCGGCCGGCTGAGGGTTCGCGTCTGCCTGCACGGGGACACAAACGGTGGCGACATTCTCAGTTTTGTGTGGGGTCAAACATTTAACGGAAACTGAAAGTCTCACAGGCAAAAACACACAGAGGAGCTCCGACCGTGGGTTTCTCTTCCTGGTACTGTTCTACACAGGAAGCGTTTTGATGCCTGACCTATTTTCAACTGGATCTGTTTGACGTAAACTAGCTCTAAATCACAAGAAAAAGGTAAACTGAGTCGAGCTGAAAACCGGGGACCCACTTAAAATATGAAGAATAAACCCTAAAGTAAACTTTTGTGTTTAAAAACTGAAAAGTTTACACTTACCATAGTATTTCTCAATCCTAACGGATCAAACTCAGCTTCATATGAATGAAATCAAAAGCCCTCCAGCAGCAGTCCCACCTATGTGGTAAACAAAAGCAGGGGATCTTCAGGGTGCTTCTTTTTCTCTCATATGACTCACACGGCCTGCGCTCAACAAATTCTTGCTAAAGGTTGAGCCTCCGCTCAGTTATCCATTAACCAGCAGTTGCCTCAATCAAACTATCAATGGTTTTAGAGCCTTTTACCATCAACACCAAAGAATTAGAGCAACTCTGACCTCATTGAGGCTGCGCTTTCATTTCCTGCTTCACAGAAACAGAGCTGCTGCATATTCATTAACAAGACACACAAAAACACAACAGTTCTGTAGTGGTTGAATGGGGGAAAAAAAACTAGTTTGTTCAACACATCTCTTAGTTGCATTTCTACGTATTTTTCTTCTTGTTTTTTACATACCATCAGCTGTCAGGAGAGGATCCAGGCCGGCGCTCTGCTGATATGTCCGGGCAAAGGGCTGTGTGTTTTCAACACAGGCAGATTTGCAAGGCAATAAAGGGGGTGAGGTGAAGTCACGCTCTTGCTCCACTTCATTTCCTCATCCTGCGCTGCCGCGGCTCGTCGTTTCAGCAAACACAGTCGCCATCGGCTTCATGCAGGCCACAGTGAAGCAGGAGTTTCTCTCTGCTGTAGTTTCTATCTTTTTTGGTTTTACTAGATTACACACTCAGTTATGTATTGTCTGATCTTTGTGACCCAGCTGCACGTAATGTAAAGTTATGAGTTGTTTGTATCTTTGACCTCATTTTTTTTAGATGTATGAATAATTGTTTCTCTCTTTTTCAGGAGTGGTTTTATGTGCTTATTTGAAACAAACTATTAGGTACTCATGTTTTCATCCACTTCCTTTGCAATTAAGAATTATTTTAACAATTTGTGGAGATAATTGTCAAAACATTCTCACATCTTGCATATAACGAAACTGTATGTCATCATGTTTGTAATATGCTGTGAAGCATGAAATCAAACTCAGTTTCCTTACAACATATTTCAAACACCTGTTAAATTCATAACTTATTTGTAGTTTATAGTTGCTTTATAGTTGCTGAGCTTTTTTATTCCTATTATTTATCCATTTCCTTTTGTAGTTCTGGACCTGGTTTGCAACCATTTTCTGTCTCTTTCTACTTGTTGCTCTGTTTTATATGGAAGCCCATTTCTGCCATGAACGGAAACAGAAAACCCCACCAGGAAGTCGTGTCTTCCACTTTCAAAGTCATAATTATAAGATTCTGTCATAATCAAGAGACTAATAACTTTGAAAGTCAAGATTATGACTTTTAGTCTCAAAACTCAAAAATCCTGGCTTGAAAATTTGTAATTATGATTTCCTTAAGAGCCATTTTTCTTTCTTTCTTTTTTCATGGCAGAAATTGACTTCCGTAATTTTGTTGTTTTCTTTTTAAGGTTTTATGTTTATTTGCATTTATCTTGGGCTTACTGCTTTAATCAATTTCTGGTCCAATATTATTGATTTAAAAAAATTCTAAGACATTCTCCCATACCTTAGAGATCTAAAGTCTAGCAAAAACCTTTAAAACAACAGCAGTAAATATATTAAAAGAATCATTTCTAATCAGCACTTTTCCTAAGATAAAGCGGATCTGGACATGAGTCACACTAACAGACATTGAGGATCCTGCATGTCAGCAAAAATACTGGAATGACTGCAGGGTAATAAAACTTTCAAAACTTTAGATCAAACCGTTAGCAACATTTACTGTAATGTTTGGGGTTTGTCTGTAATCTGGGAGGTAACACCAACTTTCTACAGTTGGGAATTTTCACTTTCTTTTTGATTCTAAAATCTGGGGTTTTCCAACAGAACACCAAAACCCCCACAAATACTGCTGTTTTGGCTATGCAAGACATAATTTTCCAGTTATTGTCTACTTTTAATATCCTTACTCCAAGTGACGAAAGGTCAAAGTAAATTCTCATGTCTCTGTTCTGTAATCCAACAGAAAAATTCATTTTTGTTAAATCAAAATGTGAATGTGCCTCTTATTTATTTATTTATTTATTTATTTTATTTTTATGTAAGATTTTATTTAACAAACAAAAGATTTGTGTGAAATTGACCTACAAATTGTAGATTGAAAACTTTAATAGGGTCTCACACAATTGTGTTATTATGACACAGGAGTACAGTTTGTAACATTTTTGGGATGAAGTTTCTGGGCCAGGAGAATTTTTTTTGTCCAAGATCAACAACTTGAGTGAGGCATTAGTCAGTTCTTTTTAACAAGTGTCCATCTACACATCAACCTATGCAAGAGGATAAAAGCCACTGAATTCTGACTTTAATCTCCAACATTTTTTTTCTTTCAGAATTCATTTGTCTCTGAATTTTGAATTTAATTTCCCAAAATCAAAAGACACTAGTTTAATTTCGAGGAAAAAGTAAAAATTCTTATTTTTTCCCCATTACTGTTTATGCTTGCAGGCCATGTTTCCTTAATTCTAGATTAGATTTGAGGCCACAAACCGCACAAAGTCCTTCAGAGAGCAACAAATGGCACCCCTGGTCTTTACCACAGTGAGTAATATTACACGTATTTTACTGTCGTTAAAGTTCTCTGGTAGAACTTAAATGTGTGGTCAAATGTAACACCACAGCGCCACCTAGCGGCAGCTTTCCTGACAAACATTCCGGGAAGTTCAGCCATCAGCCTGCAGGGTTTCGCTAAGGCTCTGAAAACTTTCACCGAGATGGTTTATAGCAGCTCATTTCCGCAGGAGCGCTGAAGAAAAAGGTTTTTATCAAAACCAACCTGAACTTCAACCTCCACACTTAGTTAATCATTGCTTTTTATAGCCACTACGGTCATCTCTCTCTCTCTCTCTCTCTTTTTTTTTCTTTTACTCTGCGTCGCCACGTTTGGACTCCGTTAAACCTCCGTTTCTCTTCAGCAGAGATGAACCCCAGCAGCGGAAAGCGCAGCGGGAAAACTTTCCTGTTCACGTCCGAGTCTGTGGGGGAAGGACATTCTGGTACTGTACCCCCTCAAGCTTCCACCGACCGACACACACACACACACACACACACACACACACACACACACACACACACACACACACACACACACACACCACACCACACACACACAATGGCGAAGGAAGGCTGCAGAGAACACACTGTCTGCACATGTGCGGATTCGGTCGAGCTGTTGTGAAGCAGTTAGTTACGAAGTTAGTAAGTTGAAGTCATTTCAATGGCGCTTAAAGACGAAAACGGACTAAACATTTAGTTTACGCTACTAAATTTTCATATGAAAGAAAGTTAATTGGAAATGGTTCAGAACATTTGTATGGAGGTCCAAAAGTGCCAACTGTTAATTTTTTTTCTTTTTGTACATATCTGTTAAAGCTGTCACCATGTTGCGACATATAATAATATGAAGCAGATAATCAATGAAAAGATCCTCCACCCACCTCCTCCGTTTTAGGAAATATATTGCTTACAATAATATACATTTTCTTAAATTATTACAGTAATTCATAACTGTCAGTGTTTTTTCAACCAGAACTAAATGTTCCTAATAAAGAGGCCGGTGAGTGTCTGATTGTTTTACAGTAGCTTCTGTTCCTGTTCTCTTTTTAAACTTGATGTCTTTGTTTCTGCAGATAAAATGTGCGATCAGATCAGCGACGCCGTCCTGGATGCTTACCTGAGTCAGGACCCGGACTCTAAGGTGGCCTGTGGTGAGTCTGAACATCACTGGGCTCATAAATTATCTTCTCTAATCAGCTCTCCTCCTCTTCATTTCTTGTACTTTCCACCTTTTTAACACAAATAACCACAGCAGTGCTATAATTTATTTCTGTGCTTCAGTTAAACACCCCATAATTCTTTGCTGCATCACTATCACAGTCACATGACCGAGCAAACACCACATGACCAACTGCCTCCACAAACAAACAGCAATGGGACGGAAATAAACATTGTTTGCTAATATTGGCTCAGTTTTACTCATGAAATCGATACGATGTGGATTCCGATATATCGTGCTTTCCCTGTAGAATACTGCCATCGTCAGAGATGTTAAATCTACTTATTAAAAAATGTTAACTTTGGAAATTCTGTCACATCAAACAAAAGCTGAAACATAAAAGACTTGCTAGCGTTAGCGGGACCCCCGATCATGTGTTGAAATCCTGATTCCAGAGTGTGTGGCAAAGACCGGCATGATTTTACTGGTTGGAGAAGTGACATCTAAAGCCGTTGTGGATCTCCAGTCCGTTGTCCGAGACACCGTCAAGAAGATCGGCTATGATGACTCGTCGAAAGGTATTGCGTGGTTGACTTGTCTGTGTACGTTTGCAGGTATGTTCCCAGAAAATCAGGCAATAGATCAAAACCCTGCTGCTTGTTTTTGTCCTCAGGTTTCGACTATAAGACCTGCAACGTGCTGGTGGCCCTGGAGCCGCAGGCTGAGGAGATAACAGACTGTGTGTTTGAAGGAAGAGATCAGGAGGACGTCGGGGCTGGGGACCAGGTTCATTATCTGACCTTATTCTATAAATGCACCTGATGTACGGAGTCCCAGCATCCGCAAAAAGTCTTAAATTCATGTATCTAAAATTAAAGCCTTCAAATGTCTTCAGTTAATTAAAAAATGTTTAAGTTGCTTAAATTGAAAGTCTTAAATTTGTTGTGGCAGGATTATTTAATCTTGTAAATTCTCGTATTCTCAAGGCGGTTGAAGCTACCACTGACTAGCTGCTAATCTAACCTTACTAGCATGCTAGCCAGCCAGCTTTTTTCCCTTTGTCGTGGGTAAGTGCAAATTTATTGCCAAACAAAACTTGACAACCACAAACAAATAAAAATCACAAACAACCAAAACCGTAAATAAAACGGTTTATGAAGTCATTGTAAACAGATTTTCCCTTCAAAACATATTAATCATCAGAATGGACATTTTTGAGCTCATCTGAATTTATTATAAGATTAATTGCTTATTGGGGCTTATTAGTGGTATGACCATCAAGTTAATTCGTGGCCTGGAGTCGCGAATGAACTTGATGAAAGTGACCAAAACACATTGGACACCTTTAATCACATGAGGTTTTTATTTCCAGGGCTTGATGTTTGGCTACGCCACTGATGAGACGGAGGAGTGCATGCCTCTAACCCTCCTGCTGGCTCACAAACTCAACCGCAGGATGAGGGAGCTTTCTCTTAACGGAGAGTGTCCTTGGATACTACCAGACTCCAAGTCACAGGTGTGGAAACTTGCACTTCAGCTTTTTGCGTCTTTGTTCTGTTTTCGTCAGCCCCGTTGTCTCTGTCACGGTCCGTCAGGTTACGGTGGAGTACCGAGACAGCGAGGGCGTCCTGGAACCGCTGCGCATCCACACCGTGGTCATCTCCGTGCAGCACAGCCCCGACATCACCCTGCAGGAGATCAGGCACAACCTGATGGAGAAGGTGGTGAAAGTTGTCGTTCCTGCCAAGTATCTGGACGAGAAAACCATCTACCACCTGCTGCCGAGTGGCAAGTTCCTGATGGGAGGCCCACAGGTCAGCGTCGACGCATCTACAGGCATGAAAGAGCTTTTCTTTTTAAAACGCGACTCGTCGGGGTTATGTTATCTACAGGGTGACGCAGGACTCACAGGACGTAAAATCATCGTGGACACCTACGGAGGGTGGGGCGGCCACGGAGGTGGAGCTTTTTCTGGGAAGGACTACTCCAAAGTGGATCGGTCAGGTGCCTACGCGGCCCGTTGGGTCGCCAAGTCTCTGGTCAAAGCGGGGCTGTGCAAGAGGGCCCTGGTTCAGGTGAGACCCACGCAGTCTTCCCGGTAACTGTAAATGCAGTGGGACGCCAAGCTTGGTAGTAAGGGCCCTAGTGCAGTCCACCATGTTATTGTGTAAGAAAAAAATGGTGAAAGTTACAAAAATTCAGAGGTACACAAGAAGGCATCATAAATTGGGAAATGATAGTGTGAGACCACCAGGCAGGTGCAGGGATGGTGCAGTTGGTGAGCCCTCCCCCGATGTGTCAGCTATGAACCTGACTTACCCTCTTCAGCAGCTGTGTTTCAATTACAGATGTTCCACTAATGATGAAAAACACAATGTCGCCATTGCCGTGTTTTCATTACATAAGAAACGCAATTAAAATCACACCTGAATAAGTTTGTTCACGCAATAGTTTATTTCGAAATTGCCATGTTCCCAGTAAGCAGATTTATTTTGGAAAGGCCACACAACACGATTCTGTGGTCAGTGGAACAGTGGGCAGCTCGTGATGCTTTCTGTGGTTTTCCTCTCAGATCTCGTACGCCATCAGTGTGAGTCACCCACTCTCCATCTCGGTGTTCCACTACGGCACGTCGGACAGGGACGAAGACGAGCTGCTGCAGATAGTGAAGAAGAACTTTGACCTCCGACCTGGAGTCATTGTGAGGTACGTGAAGTCCCATCCAACCCTCCCGCCGCATCACGCCGAGCCCTGAAATAAAAACGGTGCATGTGACGCTGTTTCCTGTCATTTGCAGAGAGCTGGGACTAAAGCGACCGATTTACCAGGCCACGGCCTGCTACGGTCACTTTGGAAGACAAGAGTTTCCATGGGAACAACCCAAGAAACTTGTGTTTTAACTCAATATATTAACAGATATGCCCATGATCATTAGCAAAATATGTTTTTACTGTTGTTGATTTATTTCTTTGTTCATTAATGAAATCACAGATGAAGATTTATGTAAGCCAAAAAGCCTTAAATTCATGTATCTAAAATAAAGGTCTTCAATTCATGTTAGAAAATGTAAGTAGGTCTTAAATTTGTTAATCACAGATCTGAAATTTTGTATTCTATGTAGTTTAATTTTCTCGTGAGACTTTTCTGTCAGGCAAACATTTCCGTCGCACGCAGATGTCATTTCATTCTGTGACTCGAGGCGATTGAAGCTAATGCTAACTGCCTGCTAATAAAATAGAAAATGGTAATGAACCTATGACCTCATTTCATGTCCTGTAAATGGATTTAATGATTCTCCGTGAGATTTTCTCTTTTTTATTTTTACTTTGAATATATTAAATTGTGACCTGATTCTTGTTTTGAACTTCTCCCCGAACCGTCCGCTGTCCTCCTTGATCTCCATGTTCGCCTATGTTTTTCTAACAAACCTCGGAGGCCTTCACTGAGCAGCTGTTATTCTTTCTGAGTAAATTGCACACATGGGAAGACTTTTACTTCTTGCACGCTCAGCTCTGTATATCCTCCACCTGTAGATGGTGCTGTTGCTTCACACATGCAGGATAAGTTGAACCTTTGGCCTCGAAGCTCTTTTCAGTCATCAGTTAGTCATTTGTAGCTGTTGTGTTTAAAGAAACTGATGCACACTGACCAAACAGACAGATCAGCTGCTTCCAAGAAACCGTGACTTGTAACGTGACGTCATGCTGAGTTCACCATGCACACAGTGAATATCATCTAGTGGGAGAAAACCAACCACACCTCGGAGAGCATTGCGTAATTTATCCAGCAGGCTCTGAACTCTGACATGTGGTGAAACACTGCTGAGGATGTTGAGGCTATTCCTCTGAAAGGTTTAACTCTGAAGGTAAAAATAATCATTTTTAGTTATTTTAGTTAACCATAATAACCTCGTGACGTAGAGAGTACTGGCTCCAACAGGATTTTGTGGTGGAATCTTTTACCTCTCCTGATTATTGGAGACACTTTTTTTTCTAGAATCCCTCTGTCAAAAAAAAAAAAAAATCCTAATTTTCAATCAGCAATTTGACGGTGTTTAAAGGTAATTGAATCCTGATACGGGGACAATTATTCATCATTTAAGGTTATTTGCATTAATTGGAAATATTAATGGGTTCTTTTGGGTGCAGAGAGGAGATGAATATTTGGTCACAGAGGAGCTCCACCACTCCAGGCGCTCACACATCCGCTGATATTACCCGACAACCTCCACGGCTGAACAGGAGCCTGGAGATTGGAAAAAATAAAAAAAGTGATTCTAAGGAAATGCAGAGAGGAGCTCAGGAAAATCCTCGGTTAATGTTTTTTCAAAGTATCTGGAATTACAATTGCAAATTTCCAAGAAATTCAGCCTCCTTTTATTTTGCCTGTGTTTCATCCAATGAAGAGCCCTCCTTGTTGTCATGGTGACATTTTGCTGGCAAACCCCAACTCAGCCTCATTATTTCTCAGATGGGTTTGGTTTTATTTATTTCCCTCAGATACATAAACTAAACTAAAACCCCAGTTCCAGTTTATGTTTTCAGGCAGCCATATTGAATGCTGATGCCCCACTTGGCAGGCAAAATGGATTCATTTTATTGGAGATATTCTAATAAAGTGACATAATTCTGGTTGATTTTTTTTATTTCTGGATTTTTTATGTTCTGTTTATCCTTTGATTAGTTATTTTATTTTGCTTTTATTTAGATTTTTCTTATTCTTTGCTGCTTATTTACTTGTGATTGGATGCGACTTTAGCTTGTCATTCTTTATATTTACTTAATTTTTGTCCCTGTTAAATAGGGTTAAATAGGTTTCTTGTTTTATGTGTACTTCCTGGTCCTCATTCTTCCGTCTGGTCTCACATCTCACAGCTGCAGCTCATTACCGATTAGCCATCGGTTCTCTAGTCCAGTAATCAAGCTACCTAGTATTTAAGCTCCTCATTGTCAGTCACTACTTGCTGGATTTTAGTTTCGCCCACCTTGTGGTCCCATGCATTGCTCCTTGTACCTCCAGTTTTCTGTTTTTTGTAACAATTTGTAGTTTTATTTTTGTCACATTCTTATTAAATAAATCAATGAAGTTTTTTATGTAGCACATTTCAGCAACAATGTGGTTCAAAGTGAATCATACCATAAAAACATAATAAAGCAAACTTATGAAACAAACCTTGCATTTTGTCAAACGTCATCAAAAACAAATATCCATCAACTATATTGATCAGAGTTCCAGTTAATGCAGCTCTAAACTGGTGGAGTTTTAGCCTTGATTTAAAGGAAGTCAGCGTTTCAGCTGCTCTACAGTTTACTGGAAGTTTGTTCTAGATTAGAGGAGTATTAAAACTCATTATTGCTTCTCCGTTACATTAATCATTTTTGGATCTCTGTGCTCAGGCTCTTCTATAGTTATGACAATGACAAATATTAATTTCCATATATGATCAAATGTTAAATATATTTTTTTTTTTTTTTTTTTTTACAAAAACAGGAAATTAAAGTAAGGCAACTGTGTCGGAAGATTTGCATCTGGAACAGGACGTCATGTGATTCTACAATTCAAATCTGACATTCCTTTCAAAATGAAAGACTAAAAGTATGATATTTTCTTAAAAATAAAATACAAACACCACACCCAACAGCGTTTGCTTGGTACATAGATGTGGTATCTCAGTATTTCAGAAACTGTCAATCTACTGGAAATTTTTCAACCACCTTTGAAGTCAGAGGAAAATGATCTGCTTTGAGGTGACAGACAATAAAAGGACTTACAGGGGCAGAAGCTCAGCGCCTCAATTTTTTTGAGGGGGGTGGACACAAAAATGTTTCTTTTCTTAGGAAAACGCTGTTTTACAAACACTTTTCTACTGTTATTTATGTAAAACTCAGTCTAATCCCAGGTGAGTCATGGTAATAGCTCAGGATTTTAATGAATATAGACAATATTTAAATATTTGAAAATGTCAAAGTTGCATTAGGTTTCTTTGGAAACGACGTGGAGCCATTGGCCAGGGGACATATTAGACCTACAGTGCACTAATTCACACTTGCCGATATTGAAATTTTCATGAGTAAAATCACTTTTCTCTATGTCACCAAAGCTGTGATGCACATCTTTGTGAATGCGGCTCTGCTCGGAGCAGATGGGGCTGCGGCAGCAGAAAGATTTGATCTTATTCTGTTCCTCCTTTAAATTTCTCTCAGTGTCTGTAATAAGGAACATTCTTGCATTTCACCTGTGAATTTTGTTGGTAATGAGGCGGTTGGAGCGACCAGACAGGCCTGCTGCAGGAGGAGGAGGAGAACAGCAGCAGTGAAGGGCTGAGACGAGGGAACGATCTGTTAATAACAGGCTGGAGGAGCTGATTTTCTGATTCAGCGCTCAGAGCCCCTTGATTACTTTGACAACCTGTTAAGAAATTCAGGAGGGCGACGGCCAGCTCATAAAATTTGCAGAACCTGATTGACTTTAGGATATTTTCATAAAAGGACCAGCGTCTGTGAGTTGTGTGTGTGTGTAGGCTGCTGTTGGCTGAGATGGAAATGAGATTGGAAGTATATGTTTGTTTTTAAAGTTTTTTTTAAGTTTTTTTATTAGATCTGAAGGAAAAAGGGATGCGACTCCTCAGCTCAGGATATCAGGCCCTCACTCACATCAAACAGACACAGATTGGATCTTTTTTTTTCTTTTTGTTATGTCCCCAAAGATTTCTCCACAGATATAAATACTTAACTTACTGAATTACAGACAAGACTAGAGTCAGAGGTCAGTTGGTCGTTCCAAGCCTTTGCCATTTTATACTTTTTTCAGATTTTATTGTTTCATACCCAAATATTTCAGGTACAAACTGAACGTCCAGTAGCTTTACATACTAATTAAGGTTCAATTTATATATTTTTAAATTTTTTTTTTCAAATTTGTACTTTCCTTTTACAGTCACCAGAATAAATATATTTTCATCAATAGACAAAAAAAAATCACACTGTATGTCTAGTGAGTCAAAGAAAATATATAATATTTAAATATAAATGTAAGCTAATATTGGCAAACCTCCTGGGCTGCACAGTGGTGCAGTTGGTAGAGCCGTTGCCTTACAAGAAGGTTCTGGGTTCGATTCCTGGCCCCAGTCTTTCTGCATGGACTTTGCATGTTCTCCCTGTGCATGCGTGGGTTTTCTCCGGGTACTCCGGTTTCCTCCCACAGTCCAAAAACATGACTGTCAGGTTAATTGGCCTCTCCAGATTTTCCCTAGGTGTGAGTGTGTGTGTGTGGTTGTTTGTCCTGTGTGTCTCTGTGTTGCCCTTCGACAGACTGGCGACCTGTCCAGGGTGACCTCGCCTCTCACCCAGAACGTTAGCTGGAGATAGACACCAGCAACCCTCCTGACCCCACCAAGGGACAAGGGTGTCAAGAAAATGGATGGATGGATGGATGAATTAATGGAAGTATTTCCTCCTGGTGAAAAAACGATCAATTAATCTCTCAGAAGCAAATTTCCCTCAAACATGCAGACAAAGTGGCATTTGTATGTTTTGGCCTGATTTTAATAGTTTTACAAATGTTAAAAAAAGAAAAGATTTTAACAGTTTTAAACTGTTAAAATCAAGCCAGAAACATACAAACGCCAGAACCGGATGTGAATACTCTTACAGTAGAACCTTGAAAGTTTGGAAAAGGACGTTATTTCCTTATTATAAGAAAATCCGCCTTAAGAAACCCTGCTGACTTCACTGACTAAAAGATGTTTGCTCTATGCAGCTCATGGGCCGCCATGGATTCTTCCCTCCTGCGCCCCTTCTTTAACTTTTTCGTTTTAATGTCTCACCTTGAAATCCACAGGGCCTCCGCCCAGGAGCCCCTTTGTCTATGAATGCTAATGGAATCTCTCGGTGTTAATAATAAATAGAAGTTGATAAAATAATTCATTTCTAATGTCCATCTCAGACCCCATTTTGCCTCGCTCCCTTCCGCCCCCACCAACCTCAGATTAGTTTATCAAGACTCAGTCGCCCTCCAAACACTTCGGGCTTAATTATTTAAAATGCCTAAAAAAATTCATCTCTTTTTTGGGGGGGGGGAGGAGGAGGAGACGCACAAAGTCATTATTCAGCTTGTGAAATTTACACAAAAAAAGTGGTGGAGGTGAATTAAAATATTCAGCAGCTCACAGGCGTTTCAATTATTTTTCAGACGCAGAAATGTTTAAAAAAAATGCACGCGGGGTGAAATGAGCCTTCTAAGACGGAATACTTTGCGCGCGAGCGTAATAATACAGCGTTTTCAATAATTCAGGGCCAAATCTCAGAGCCGAGACTTCCCACATTTATGTTTAATCACATTCGGGGGGCAATATGGATACTATTACTTGAAAGTCATTTGTTGTCTTACGCCCTGAAGCTGCGCTGCAAAAAAACAGAGAAGAAGTGAGACAAGTGTCCTCTGAGCTCGAGCGTTTCCTTAGCTTAGCTTAGCTCCGTTTGAGACGGTCACGCGCACGGCGCGCTGCTCTCTGCTCTCCTGTTCCCATCAATCTTTAAGAGCCAACAAAGCATAAAAAAAGATGTTTCCATCCCCAGCTGTAATTCAACCATTCCTCCGTGGATCCTGTACACGGTATCGCTCAGCCACAACACAAACGCTTTTGTTTGCTGGCTGTCATCGTGCTGTATTATTTAGAGGCCAGACCAAACAGAAAGTCATCTTCTTCTCCCCTCCCATCTCTGCCTAATTCATTCGGCTGCTCGCTCCCCGGGCCTGTCGCCGCATCTACCGCGGGGATCAGTTTCACCACCGCAAAGCCTCTGGATCAGATCAAATGGGACTCGTACTCTTAAAACGCCATCGCTGTCTTTGGCAAGAAGCGGGCGGGTGTGATGGGGGGAGGGGGGCCTTTCGCACTGGGAAGCAAACTTTTAGGAGAAAAGGTTGCGGATTAATAACAGTTTAAAACTCCCTTTGTGTAATTGGGGAGGAACAAAGCGCGACGACGTGCGCTAAATGATGGGCTTGGAGACGTTTCAGAGTCTCAAATTAATTTAAATTGCTTGTGTGACATGCCCAGAGGTTCTGGGTCAGTGTGTGGTTTTTTCCCCCTGCCTCATTCACTCTCCTCCTCTGTCCCTGTTTCACCTACTATATAAATAAAGAAATGACACAAAAGTTAGAGGAGCTATAAATCTAGAAAGTTCCCCCACCTTCCACTTCACTTTACATTTTAAAGGGAGAATATTATGCGTTTTTCTAGCTACAAACATAGTTCCATTTTACATTTATGTTGCCTTCAGTTGTTATAAAAATGCTATAGATGTCAAATATGATTGAGAACAAATTTGACTTGTCAATTTGCCTTGAAATTGGGCCTCTGTCTCTTTAATAAACTCCTGCCCTTTCTGAAACTCTGCCTTCAGGAAGTCCTCACATCACTCCTTTATTAATATTTCTAACAATGCATTTACCAGCATTTCCCTGAGAAGTAGCTGATATAATGATCTCATCAGATGTGCAGTTCCACCAGGTGTTTGCTAATTGATGCTAGTCTGAAGGAGCTGAGTGGAGGAGTCACACTGAGGCGGGAGCTAGGAAGCTTGGAAATTGTAGATCTAAGGAGGAGCTTTGTTTTGAAGACGGGGCTAGGCCACCTAGCCAAATGGTTGCCATGGGAGATTAAAGGATTTCTCAGACATGCATGCAAGAATCAAGGCAACACTCCAGGAATGTTTTTGATGACGGGATAACATTACAACATGATTTAAAGCTCAAAAATGTTTGTAATTTCACATAGTACTGCCCGTTTAATAGAATGAACAATTCATGTTTTTTCAATAACCTTGTGTGAACAAACGTATTCACGTCTAATTTTAGTTGCATTTCTTATTTAATGAAAACACCGCAATTGTGAAATTGTGGGTTTTTTGGCATTAGCGGAATACCAACAAAGTTGTGCGCACATTTGTCATGGAAACGCAGCCAGTGGCATCATCTTTACCAAGATGAAAGGCTCTCTTTAGTCTTTTTTTCTTTTTTTTTTACCTAGTTACTCTCTTCCTTGTATGCTGCTGTACTTTCTTTGAACGTTTGAAACAACACAACTATTTTTATAAAATAGAACAAGAACGTCTTGATATCTTCAAGAACTCTTCCAGTGAGTCTTACTAAAGGACAGCAAGAGATTATTTTCTTTTATACAGCAGGAAACAAAATTTAATTCTGGAATCAATAAATGATAAAATGGATATTAGGGATTTGATAGCTCGGATAACAGTTTTGTTTTAGCTTAAAGTATCGGGCATGGTGACCTTGTGTAAAGGACAACGAGATTCTTAAAGGAAAGGACGGAAATAAGAATGGAGACGCAGACAGAGAGAAAAACAAGAAAATGTGTTTTAAACATTAAAAACACTGTAGCCATGATGAGCCATTGATGCTGTTACTGAGAATGTGCTATGCTATGACACCACACACACACACCTATGCACACTCACATAATCCCCACAGACCCCGGGGCCTTCCTCTGAGGCGCCCTCAGCTGGGTGACAACAAACCTGCCTGTCTGATTTATGAAAATGCAGATGGAGTTTATATTACACCCCCCACACACACACATACACCCCCCCCCCCACACACACACACACACATACACCCCCCCCCCCCCCCCACACACACACACACACACACAACACACACACACACACACACACACACACGTGTGCCTCTGTTTAGCTCTGAGGACAAAGGAGGGTCAAACGCTGGAAGAAATGTGTCAGCTCCACAGCAGCCGAAATGTAGATGAGATCACCGGCTGTGTGTGTGTTATGATCTGAGGACATAAATCTGTCTCTGCAGCGTCTGACAGACTTCAGAGAATCTGGGTCTACATTTCATTTCTGTATACTTAAGTATACAGAAATAACCCAACACTCAAAACCTATGAAACTCACAGTGGTTGCGTTTCCACTGACCATATAATTGCGCAATTTGACATTTTTGAAAATAAATTTGCTCAATGGAAACACTGCAATTTTTTCTGTAAACAGTTGTGGCATTAAGATGTCTTTCTTGGCCGTATCGAAATTGGTTTACTTCGCAAATCTGCAATGGAAAAGCGTTTTGTGCACATCACACAAGTCTCATGATCAACAGCCAGATGTTGCCGCTGGCGCAAACCACGAAGAAGAAAACAGGAAGTTGATGGAGGATCACGGTATTTTATTTTTATGACTTATCGCATGATTTGAAGTGCATTTCTCATTTAATGGAAACGCCATAATTGCAAAATTGTGTTTTTTTGACGTTAGGGGAATATTGATAAAGTTGTGCGGACATTTGTAATGTATATGCAGCTTTGGTGGGTTTTTGGTGGGTCCATTTTAAATATGGTTTAAGGACTGAGGCGAGCTGCACAGTGGAGCAGTTGGTAGAGCTGTTATCTTGCAGCAAGAACGTTCTGGGTTTGATTCCCGGCCCGGGTCTTTCTACATGGAGTTTGCATGTTCTCCCTGTGCCTGGTGGGTTCTCCCGGGTACTCCGGCTTTCTCCCGCAGTCCAAAAACTGTTTTTTCTAAATTCTTCCTAGGTGTGAGTGTGTGTGTGCATGGTTGTTTGTCCTGTCTGTCTCTGTGTTGGCTTGCGACAGACTGGCGACCTGTCCAGGGTGACCCCGCCTCTCGCCCGGAGATAGGCAGCAGCAACCCTCCTGACCCCACTAAGGGATAAAGCTGTAAAGAAAATGGATGGATGGACTGGGGCATGAGATAAAGAGATATATTTTGTGTGCGTGTGTGTGTGTGTGTGTGTGTGTGTGTGTGTGTGTGTGTGCATGTCATACTCTTCAGAAAGTGACCTTTAAATGACCTCTTCATAAAAATACTAATGTATTGTACATATATAATTGGAAAAAAGAAAGTTACAGAAAATACATTTCATATTAGTAATCTGTCTTCCACTTCAACTAGCTTCTGGTTTTACTCAATTTCATGTTAAAAACAAACTTGTTTTTATTTTTTAACTGAGGATATGAACCAGCATAAAAATCACAGAGCTGTAATGCGAAGCTAGTGCCAAAGAATCAAGTTGTCAAAGTTAACTACTGTCGCCTCGGGGAAATTTGTTTCATGCTGTTACTTCTTTATTAATAATAATAAATCTGTCACGCTGCAATGTTAGTGTCCGTTGTTTTGATAACAAACGTTGGCTGAGGCTGCTGACGCAGGTCAAGCCTAAATCTCACATTCTAGTTCTCATATCTGCAATGTACAATGTCTGAAGACGTCTACTAAAGTAAGGACATTTGTGTTTGGGATTCTTTTTTCTTTGTTTTTAAAATGTTTCATAGTGGAAAATCTGCTACCTTTTCAGAAAAGAAGTTTACTCCTCCAATTTTGCTACATTTGCAGCAACCTGAAGTTTGTGCAAAATCTTCTGCTTTATTTTGAGTGACATTCAGAGCCATTTCCAATATGAAGGTCAAGTTTCATAGAACAAATGATATCAGAAACAGGGAACAAAATGGGCATCAAAAATCAGTCTTGTCCTGATTTGTGGTTCATGTTTGCAGAACAGTGTGGCCTTTGGATTTCTACATGGACAGGAAAAGACTCAATAAAGCCAATCTTGCCTTGATAGGGCAGCCAGGAAGTCTGTCATCAATGCCCTCCAAAGCCATTTCTGTGTGCAAGGGACTCGGAACATTTGGAGGAATGTGTGTTCAGCGCCGAGTCTGGATTGAAGACACTGAGAATGCCACAATAATTACTACAGACACGTTGTAGCATGACATCACATGCCCAAAACCCCACCCAGCTTCCTGCTGGAGGGCAGAAAGCTGCTCGCCGATGACGACCACCATTGGATTTAGCTGTCAAGATGTCAATATAAATTTTACATTTGCTCGTGATATATAAAAGAGAAAAGTATGGAGTGGTTTGTTACTAATTGTCAACAGTACAACAGCTAGAAAACTAGGTCAGGAAACAGTTTTATTTATTTTTTTTAAATGAATTGCTTGAAAGCATAAGATAGAGGGAAGTAGTTCAGTTATGCTAGCTTGACTCTGACAATCTTAACATGTAGATGTGCTGCAGAGTTCGGTGTGTCTCGGGTGACCCACACACTAGCTTTTCTGACAGATCATAAGTAGAACAGGTTTTTAAATTAGCTAATCAACCACAGCTAGCATTCAGATCATCACTTATTAATAATTGCAAAACGCTGGGAAAATAAAACTGTAACGTACTGAATGTTGCATTGTTTGTGTGGGAAATGTTTGTGTTTTAATTTCTGTTGCTAAATCCCGATTCACTAGTGGAGCTGTTGTCAGTCGATTGCTATGGCAACTCGTCTGTGTTCAGCGTAGCTGACACTTAGCAAGAAAAATGTATAAAAGAAACATTAGGTCTCTGGGATTATTTCAAATAAAATGGACATAGAGATGAGAAAAGGTTTGAAAGGAGTAGAGGATAAAGAAGCATGAATGGAGAGAACATCGTTGTCGTCTATCTCTAAATCTGCAGAAAGAGAGAAAACAAAACTGAGAAACCATAACTTCTGTGGTTTCTGTATTGAGTCCAGAACATATTTAAACCTTTACAGATTGATTGTTAATGTCTTTTTGTTTTTTCTTCAAACTTCAACCATCTAATTCAAGAATCAATACCGAACAAGGTGTCTATAGCATTGGTAGAAAGGATTTGGCAAGTTTTTCATTAGCATCCCTAAGATACGCAACTCCGTTGCTTCTATTCCAAGTTTATGTGCTTGTGATTTGCTAAACATAGTGGATATTATGAGTGAATCTTTTTTCCTCAAATATGAAATGACCGATGATCTTTGTCCTGGCTGAGTTAAGGTTAGGGTAACAAAAAAGTCACCACAGAGAACAATACTGAGGCACAAAAACTTACAAAAAATTACCGCATTAATGCCACATGAGAGCCAGAGGTGTGACAAAGCAGCAACAGACTAAAAGATCTTGCTTACATGCCTGCAGCAAACGCCATCAACCAAACGCAGTACAGCGGAAAAGACTGAGGAATAAATTTACACCTGAGCTTTGCAGGGAGGGTGGGGGGGGGATTCAGAGGTGTAAGGGAAACCCAGCTGAGATCATATTTGTTGCTTTCGGCTGAATATTCATCACCTGCAAATCATTTTACGTCAATGAGGGGGAAAAAAGGAGTGGAGCGACAGGGTGGTTTCATCATCAGAAATCATAATCCTTTTTCTTTAAAGAGGAAGGAGAACAAAGAGAGAAAAGAAGGAAAGAGGAACCTGGTGGAAGGTTAAAGGAACTCTTCTTTCCCTTCTCTCGCCGCTCTCTCCTTCTTGCTGATGCTCTTTCCATGCGTTGATCAGGCACTTCCTTCATTTTTCACCTCACTTTCCTCCCTCTCTGGGGGTCTTCTTTATTCCACAGGCCTCTCCATCCTCCCTTTGCTCCATCTTTCCCTTTCCTCTCCCATCCCCGCCCTTTTAGTGATTAATGCGAGTTTTAATTGTCATCCTCACTCTTATGCTCATTATAGTGTATTATGCAGCAGTTGGGGTATTAAAGTTCAGCAAGAGATTTCATGCATACTGATGAGCATGTAAATGAGCCCAGCACGAGCAGATACCAAGGTTTGTGTTGTGTGTGTGTTTGAGTGTGTGTGATTATTCCCAGGAGAGAGCCAGACTGTCATTATCACCCTCGCCAGCCATTGTAACTCAGCAGAGAGTCCATACGTGGTAATGGGACGCCCAAAGCGTCCCTCATACCAGCGTACCGGGACGTCATTAGCAAGCAGTTGCGTTGGAGTCAGGTGTGTAAGTACATTTAGAAAAGTTCGCACGTGGAGGCCTTGTCCTCTGTATTTGTCCTCCGTATTTCTGGCTCTGTTGCAAAAAGATTGATTAGAGGTACGCATTTTGGTAAGATAGCAGAAGTTGCACAGAAGTTACGTGAATTTGATACATTTCTTCCTTTTTTGTTGCTTCCATAATCACACACTCACTATTTTGTTCCTGCGAAGATCCTGAACTTGCTCTGTCCATGCAACTGCAACCTGAACCGGTCGAAGCTAAACTTCTGGCTTCAGGATTGTTCCTGGGATCGGTGGGTCGGTTTTTACTAAGAGATGAGGAAGCAAAAAGACTGAAGACTCTAGAGTTGATGTAGCCAATGTACATGTCTACCTTTCCCAATCAGCAACGTTTAGGGAGGAAAATTCTTACCCCATGTTGTGGTCAGACTATGTATGGCTGCCAGAAAAGAGCATTTGGCCGATCAAAGGAAAGCAGATTGGGCATGACTATAGGTTCAGTTTCATCCTTTAGTCTTGAGCTTCTCTACATTCTGTTCTTGATGTTGTGTGAGGTGTTAACCACTAAGGCCCTCAGATACTCAGGTGTACTTTAGCCCGAGAAGGGAACTTGAGGTGAACTCAAAGCAGGTGGCTGGCATCAAAATCCGTGCAAGGACGAGTTTTATGACCGAGTACTCTGTGTCCCACAGTGAACTGCTTGATTATACGGTTTTGTATGTGACACCAAGCTAATAAGTTAGAAAATTGGCATAACCGGTCACACTCTTTGGTGCGCAGTGGCAGGCGTGCGGTGGCTGCCCAACTAGCTTATCAAACTAGCTAGCTTGATGAGTTATCAAAACTTGATCCTTTTGATCTCAAGTATGACAGTTTGTATTTAGTCTCATAATAACAAACCTCCCACAAATTCATTTGGATTACGGGAAAAGAAGGAATTTGTCCCAAGAAATGTGGAAAATTGTTAAGCTTGACGATGAAATCTCAACCTTCCTCAGAAGGTGCGTGGAGTCTATGTTGCTCACAGAATATGTACATTTTGCTCGAGTATGTGGAGGCCTTTGAGTTTTTATTTAAAACAAAAACATTTTCAGTTCATAGTATATACATTTTCCAATTCTATTTTATATTTTTCCACGTCGCGAATTCTGGTGGAATACCAAATAGAGTAGACAATTAAACTGGAATAAGGTTTTGTCTGACTTCCTTCATCTTTATACCTCTCAGTATCATGATGTGTGGGTTTTTAAACTGAGTATTAGTTGCTTTTCTGTTTTGATCGTTTCTTTGTTGCTATTGCTAATATACTTTGATCATGCCGTGTTAACCATGTTTGTGTTGGCTTCTTTTATATATTTATTCTTACCATTTGTGCATTGGACCCATTTCCTTAGATTTGCGTTTGCTCTATTTATGTTAGTTTCAGGTAAGAATACAAAGAGATTTTTTGAAGACAGTAATTTGCATGCTAACGATTCAATTCAAGACTCAGGCAAGTACAAGCTTTACAAAAATAAAAAACATTGGAAACTCGTTGACAGGGAAATAAAGGTGATCCTGATGGAAAGACAGACTAATTGCTCTGTTTAATGAAGGGTTACAAGACCAAGGTGACATTTGTGAAAGCAGACAGGAGTGAGACACGGAAAACAGAGACATGAACAGAACAAGCTGAATTTCATAGATAGTACATAGGACGTGTGTAGTGATTTTTATAGGTAAAAATCATAAAGATAGAATAGAATAATTAAAAGACTGTAAAATTTAAATTAAAACAAGAGAATCAAATGAATCTGTCATAAAGTGCATATAGCAACTGATGAAAGACTGAACATGGAGCAAGCTAACCAGGACTTAAACTGGAGAGCAGACACAGACAACAACTGACAGTAGAGGAACAAACGACCAACATGAGACAGAGACAACAGGTGGACTTAAATACACACGGGGTAATCAAGGGAACAGACACACCTGGGAACAATCAACGGGGAAGAGGGAGACAGAGACTCAGTGGAAGGAAACTGAACACAAAACACCCCTAAAAATAAATACACAGATCATGACAGAAACGAATGATTAAAAACAGTAACATGTCAAAAAAATCTTAATGAAACACACACTTAGATGAGAATATCTTACCCAGGTTTTTAAATGAATCCAAACTCTTCAAGTCAGTAATACAGGAAAAGGTTAGACCTAGTATAGCGCTGTAATTTACAGGCAAATGATTCAAAATTACGGTGGTAACCAGCACAAAGACTTTATAACTGGACTGACGTGAAATCCTCTTTTTGGTCCAGTCAAGAGTCTTGCTGCAGAGCTTTGGACCAACTGTAGGAAGTGGAGGACTTTCTTATCGATGAATGTGGAAAATGTGTCTCAACACTCTTGACACGAGGAGATAAAGACATGAATAATCATCTCAAATTCCTGTTTCAACACCAACCTTCTTCATTTGAATATATTTTATCTCTTCTCAGAGTTCAGTTGAGGGAGTTACTTTTTCTATTCACTTTGTAAATTTGTTTTATGCATTCAGGTAAATCCAGACAGCTTAAATACTGGTGAAAATAAATATAATGTGTATTAAAGTGATGGAGGATGTTATGAAAGTTATTAATAGTCTGCCCAAGAGGGTGAAAATATATACATAACAAAGGAAGTGGGCCTAAAGCATGGCCTTGTGGTACCCCACATATTAGAGCAGCAGATTATGAAATTATATGGTTTACATGAACAGTGAAGTTTCTGTTTCAAAAGTTAAGATCTAAACCGCAAAAACGGCTCCGGAGAACCTCACCGAGATATGAAGTTTGTTCATTTAGATGATGTAATGACTGAGTGTCAAAGGTCTAACAAAACTAAAGCAATATATTCCCAAGTGTGTTGCGTCACTGAACACTTTTAGGCAAAACTGTTTCTGTTAAGCGCATTTTACAAAAAAAATAAAATTCAATTGCTTTTTATCAACGATTTCATGTTGCTCCAGAAAAGAAATCGATTTGTCGGCCTCAGCTTCTTAAAAGATTTTGGAAAATGGAAGGAAATTTAGAAATGATCCCTGTTTTATTTGGCCATGAGGAGTTAGCTGGATTTGTTAAAAAATGTATTTGACAACAGTGTGTTTAAATGAAGAGGGAACAGAACCATTTCTAAATACTCTTCAGCCATACAACACCGCTGTGCTGAAAATGTACAAGTATGAGTGAAGTACAATCATATCTGGGAAAGAGATGGATAAATGGAAGAATAGGGAACGGGTGAAGGTGAAACATTAGTTCTGATATGCAAAATTTGACTTTTAATGTCAGGAATCAAGTCAAGTTGTGAAAATATGCCTGCAATGGTGAGTACTGTATCACATTTCTTTACAGTTCATCTTGTAAGTTTTGATATTCGAGGTGAAACTAGAACAGTGTCGATGTTGAAATGTAGAATTTCAGAGGATGCGTTGTGTGGGATTAATAAGCGTGATTTAGTAAAAATTCATAAAAACCAATGTACTTGTACGACATTGGCATTAAACAGAACAGAAGACTAAGGTACACATCCTGTATTATGTAGAATCAACTTTTTTGACATAATTTTATATTATCCCCTCATCAAAAACATTCTTGGAGTGTTGCCTTAACTCCTTCATGCATGTTAGAGAAATCCTTTAATCTCCGGTGGCAACCATTCAGCTGTGCAAAAAACACCTGGTGGGACCTAGCTCCGCCTTCGAGTCTCAGCTTCGGCTTCCATGCTGCTGCCTCACAGAGCTTTTCCACTCAGCTCCTTCAGACTAGCCAGCAGCAATTAGCAGACACCTGGAGGGACTGCATATCAGCTGAGCTCATTTTAGGAGCTACTGATCAGAGCAGTTGTTAAAGTGTTAATAGAGGAGCCATGTTGTGATGACTTCCTGAAGGCGGAGTCTCTGGTAGAGCAGGAGTTTTTTTAAAGAGACAGAGGACCAATTTCAAGGTGTTAAATTTCAAAATCTAATTTCTTTTAAGTAACATCTAAAGGTAACATAGTTACTTATGCTATAAAATAGCACCTTGTGCCTGGAAAACCCATAATACTGTCCCTTTGAAATGTCTTTTTTGTTTAATCTAATTCCTACTTGATGCCGGTAGAAATATTAAAACCTTAATCTTGTAATGAATAACTGAAATCTAAATGTAACACAGTATGAAACGGATCAATGCAAACGCCACAATGTCAGAATTCGAAGGCTGCTTTTCCCTGGGTTTGTGTGTCTGCGCTGCTGTCTCGCAGCCCTCCAACTGTTCCCACCACGCTGTGTGAATAGGCTCAGTCATTACGATGCTTCTTCTGAGCTGTCTGCAGGGTAAAATGAGACAACAGTCAAGATTTCCAACATGGGAGCCTAAATCATTTACGCAGTATGGAGCAAGTGTGCCGAAATGAGGCTGGTGATGATGCCGTCCTGCAGGAGCAGCAGGTGGTACTGTAAATGGAAGAGAAGACGACAGATAAACTCATTATGCTGGAGGAGAATGTTGTCTTTACGCTCACTGAAACGGCTTGGAATTGTCTTTGAAAATGTTCCCCTGGCGCTGATAAAAAGGGGTAAATACTTCTTTGAATAGAGGGAGTTTAGTCGTTTTTGCTCAGAGTGGAGCACGGCTGCAGAAGGACAGGCTGGGGAACAGCGTCATGTTTTTGCAAAGGGCTTTTGGGGTGGCATTTGTTGTGAATTGGCACTACTGAGCCGAATTGAATAGAAGCTCATATAAGTGGATTTGTGTTTGAATACTGCAGGCTTCTGTCATGCTAAGCTGTTGGAGCTCAGCATGGTTTATAGTTTTGTGCTTGCTGCAGTTTTTTTAAATGCCAAAGACATAGTTCCTTTAAAATTCCATAATCTGAATTTTATTATTGTATTTGAACATCAAATTGCATATTTTTCTACAGTGCATTATTTGATATATTGATAGAATATGAAAAGACATATTCAGTAAATTAGAATTTTGACAAAGTTCATTTATTTCAGTAACTCAATTCACAATACATTATAAAGATTAATTGCATACAGACTGATGTTTTCCAATCTTTATTTATGTTGCTAAAGAGTTTCAGCTTACAGTTGATAGAACAAAATTTAAAAGGAGGATATAAAATTAAAAAGTCCAAGATATAAACATTCTATTTCATTCAAATGCAGTTTTTGACATAACAAACTCGATATCTAAACATAATTCCACACAAAATCCAAGTAAAGGCATTTTGGAAAAGATGTTGTGGCCTGTATTCAAAGTGAACAGTCAGGAAACAGGAAGATAGAAGAGGGGAAAACATGCAGTAAAGGTCTCAAGGTTAGAGCAAACCCTGCATTGAGGACTGTTTATATGAAGTATACCAATCTCTGTCCTCAAATTTTACATTTAAATACACTTTGCATCATGCTCTGCAAAGCATGTTTACTTTTCCACATCTTTAAATAGTTGAAAAATGTTGCTTCTGACCAACTTATTATTAAAGTTTGTACATTTTATGTATATTCTTCTCATTTGCAGTCACAATATAAATCCCTTTTTATATTAATTATTGGCACTAAAGGACCTCCACATTTCCCATAACGATGTGTATTTTCTTGAAACGTTTCACATTCCATTGGAGCGTAAATGTCACGGGGCGGAGCTACGTTCACTGCCCCTCCCCCTTAAACCACGAGGCTGTAGTGTTGACAGGCCGATGACCGCCTATAGGCACTCAGCATCCAGCTGGCTGCCAGACAAAGACCGTTCTCTCATCCTACCGGCTGAACTATGGCCTGAAAACTCCTCCTTTTTGACGTTAATGGCTTTTAAAAGCTTTATTTTAAAGTGTGTCCAAGATAAAGCGTCCGTTCGGACCTTTTCTCCCCCTTGTAGTGCAGGACAAACCAACCAGACTCCGCCTTCGCTTAATTTGTCAACAAAGGGGTTTGACAAGCTCGGGAAGCCCTGCCCCCATGTTTCCATAAAAGGATGATTTGGGTATACACTGCCAACAATCAAACCCTTGCTAACCTTTTCTTTTCACCATCCACTTCATATGGTGCGTTAACTTCCTCCGGCGCTGTGAAAGCGGAGCTATGATGGCGGAGCGCGTGCAGCAGCCCCCGGCCAAGCGGCTCTGCTGTCGGCCGGGCTTCGGTGCAACATGTAGGCAAGGCCAGCGGGCCGCCGGGGCTCTGTGCGGCGGCTCGGCTGCCACCCAGGGCGAGTCGAGCCGAACCCAGAGCCCGGAGTCCCTCCTGGACATCGCGGCGAGGAGAGTCGCGGAGAAGTGGCCGTTTCAGCGGGTGGAGGAGCGCTTCGAGCGGATCCCGGAGCCCGTTCAGAGACGGATAGTGTACTGGTCCTTCCCGAGGAGCGAACGGGAAATCTGCATGTACTCGTCGTTCGACACGGGCGGCGGGGAGGAGGTCGGAAGTGGCGGCGAGAGCGGCGACGAGACGCGGCTGCCGTTCCGACGCGGCGTCGCTCTGCTGGAGAGCGGCTGCGTTGACAACGTACTGCAAGTCGGTGAGTAGGGGAGATGAGACCGGGCGTAAAAGTGTTGGGGAATCAACGGAATGACCGCAGCAGTGGCGATAAGGTTTAAATAAAGTGACGACAAAAGGGAAACCGAGGGGCTTTAAATCGGCTGAGCGCGTGAGTGGCAATGTATGACTGGGGCATTTAAATTCTGTTTAGTTCAGGTGCGGTGGGAATTTAAAGAGCTTCGAAACCTTCATTATATTTCCCAGAACTTACTGTGAAACTTTGTCAGAATGACAAAACAATAAAATAAATAAATATGTATCTCTGATTTACTGTAGGTGACATGTTAAGCGATTCATAGCGAAAGCGTCCAGTTTGCTTCACGGTTTGTTTTAGTTTCGTACACATTTCAGTCGGACCATCGAAATCAGTTGTCGACTATTATAACTATTGAGTAATAAGGGAAGTGTGCAGGGTGGGTCTCAACTGACGCGTTACATGTCAATGAGTTGTTCTCTGTGTTGTTCGGCGATAATAAAAAAAAAAAAAAAAAATGCATTGTTGCTCCGTCAGCACGGGAGGAGTTTGATCAGGAGACACGGGAGACACAGACCAGCGGAGAAGTCAAATATGCTGTTTGTGTTGTAAAATTAGACCCTGAAGTGCCTGGAATGTTTCTAGCTCTGAAGTAAAGGTCCTCTCTTCCTAAAGGGAGGGGGGATAAGAACAGGCCCCGGGGGTTATCATATGTCTGCTTGTTCATACCTCACTGACAGCGTGTAGAACAGGAACAGACACCTGTGTGCTCGTGTTTGACAACTGCAGGCGTTCAGTGTCATGAATCAGAGCGGTCTTTGTGTGTCACCCCCGCCTAAAAGAAACCGTGGAAGTTGTGTTTTTCTTTCCTGTTTTTTTTTTTTTTCACCAAATGATAAATGGTGACGATACAAACACGACTCTGTCATAAAGCTGTGAGGATTTCACAAAAATGCAATTTTAAAAAGGGAGTGAAACAAAAACTTAATTCGGTTTTCTGTCTATCTGGTTTGATGACATCACGGGAGATGCGCTAAGGCGAGCTGGCTAACTGAAACATTTCAGAGATGCACCAACCACTAGGGAACAAGTCGGCGTCGGGCCGGGGGCGGAGCCAATTACCGGGCCCCTAACGAATAACCGGCGGGCCCCTTACTGCATCGACTGTGCTACAGGGAAACTTTTGTCTTGATTTTTACCCAGGAAGCATTTTGGCTAAACCGTAAGTGAAACAGCCATTGGGGCTGACTATAGTATATATTCCATTGGGGAACGTAACTTTAAATATAATATTTAAGCGACTGGAAACCATTCCTCCCTGGCACCTCCAGACCCGGGGGCCCCCCCCCCCAGCCGCCCCCCCCCCCACAGCCCCGCGCCCGGCACCAACCAAATCAGAAGTCATCCAGTTTTCTCACAAATCGCCTCCAATTAACAGGTCAAATAATGATTTTTCCTCTCCATTAAACGCACTAAGACCATGAACTTTTTTATTTATTTATTTTTATTTTCCTTGACGCTTTTTATTTTCCTTGGCACCGATACAGTCAATCAGCACCAAGAAAAATAAATGGCACTTCTGCTGCTTTTCAAACGCCAGCCAATCGCAGGAGAAGTATGATTGCATCTATGTATTTTAGCTTCCCAAGCTGACATTTAAAAAAAAAACAATTATAATATTATATTATAGAATATTATAATATAGAATATTTTAGATAAATGCCATAAAAAAATATCCGCAAATAGGCTGATGTTTTGTAAATTTCAATTTACGTTCCATGGAAAAAAATGACAAGGGTATGAATTCGGGCCTTCAAATTCAGAGGCATGTGCACATGGAAGTTTGATTTATTTTTTTATTTCTTCCTGCGGGTAAATTTTTATTTTAATAACAATTTACAACAGAAAACAGAAAAGCTGACGGTATGCTGTTCTATAGGTGACAAAATACAAAATAAAGTTTGTATACTTTTTTTTCAACATGTCCCTTTGACAGAGACCTTCTTTCGATTTTAACACCACAGGATTTGAACATATTAACAACAATAATTTTTTGTAAATTATGACCGTTTTTTTTATCCCCCCACATTTATGTGTTTATTTGTGTATTTCAAGCTCCCTGTTGGCTCCAACCAAACAAAAGCAGCGATTCATTCTCATTGTTAGTAGAACTCATTTGGGTTGAGGAACTGTTTTTTGTGAAGTTTGGGGCCTTCACTGCTCTTTCAGTCGGGCCACGATTCACACCAATCCTATCACCAGTTGGTGAGTCTGAAATCGCCGCCATGGGGCCAATATCTATTGCCGATGGAGACAGTTGTGGCTTTACAGCTGCTGCCCTTGGGGGATTTGATTGTGCCAGACTCAGGAACACCTTCTCACACCAGACTGTAATCCCATTACTCCACATGCTTCATTTGAATGGTAATGCAGTTTGATTTCTAGGACTTCTCTAACTCGTCACCCCCAAAACAAGCCACCCGTGTGCTGTGGGAGTTTGACTCTAGTGGTTAAAATACAACCGTTTTAATGTATCAACATGAAGACTATGAAATCAAACACTTTTATTTCAAATGGAAAAACAACAATTATTCCTGATGCTGCTATAATTATCTGAGACTTTGGTTATAACTCTGATCTTACATGCTACTCTGTTATTTTGATTTTGATGCATAAACGTATGGATATATGTTGAAAAGTCAGCTTTATTGCTTAACAGTTTTTAAGTAATAATGAATATTACCTTTTTGTATAGATTACATCACATCCAGTTCAATATTTAAACAATATATTTGAAAAAAATTGTTTTCACAAACACAATAAAAGTTTACAGGGATACACGATATATTGGCACCAACGTCGGTATCGGCCGATATTTGTCAATTTTTAACATATCGGTATCGGTCCAATTAAATTAAACCGGGGCCGATATGAACAACTGATAATTATTTTGATCTAATCATAGTTTTTTCCCTAGGGTGTCAAAATGTTAGTGAAATATATATAATATCGATTATTGGCTGTAGTAGCAATATTAACATCAGATATCGATATTAGCCCAAATTTTTACATAGTTACATCCATAAAAGTTTAATAAATTTCAAACTCTGTGATCAGTAACAAGTGGGCTTCTCCTTGGGCTTGTCAGCTAACTGTCATTGTGACATCATAATTTCAAGCTCTACTTCCTGTGTTATTTCAAAGTAAGAGTTTCAAGCAAGCTTGAAGCTCTTCATATCGGGACAATAACATTAGTTTGGACTAAAACTACTTCAGAAAATAGACTTCATTTGGACAAGAAGTGCCCTGATGGTTTAATGCTCTAGAGTTCCTTTCTTGACATCGAGCGTATTGGCCGATCAGTATCATTTACTATACATCAGGTATTGGTATCAGAAGTGAAGTGAAAAAAGTGGATCGGTTCATCCCTACGTCTGCGTTAATCCTAAAACTGCCACTGTGCATGTCCATGAATACTGGCTTGTATTCAGGTGTTTGGACTATTAAAATGGGGAGTTTAAATAGTTTCTAGAGGGAATCTCAAGTATTCACAGATTTCAGCTATTCCCTAAACCCCCGCAAATACTGGGAGTCCAGAGCATATTTGCAGTCCCGGTAATGTCAGTGTATTATCTCAACAGGTTCAAGGACTCTCCCTGGCCTTGATTGCTACATCTACTTTAGATGTTAATGCCTGAGTCCACAGTGATTGGTCAGGACGTCTGGATAATGGAAAGGAAAATAGAGGAGTGATGAAAATCAATCTCATCAACACAAATATTCCACAGCAACATCACAGCAGCACATATTTCCGAATGCCAGTATTCCCAGATAGAGTGGGGAAATGTGTGCAAAAGGTCTGAAACTAAATCTGGCTTCCATCCGTCTTCCGAAGAGGAACAACAGTAGTCCACAAACACAGGGAGGGTTTCTTGGCTTTATTGGACTCCAGCCTGGAATTTGCTGGAATAACAGAGCCGGGGAGTGATAAATAAAAGATGTAATCTCCCCACGTGTGGGCCGCACCGGAGGAGGGAGGTTTTTCTCACAGCGGACCTTGAGGAAATGAACTGGCTCACACACACACATGTGCTGCAGGCTCCACCAGCTCCACGAGTCCCACAACAAACGCACCCTGTGAAATCGGCGCTCAATCCCGTTTTGTTCCCCCGGCGATAGCCGCCATGACAGTCTGTAAACCCTGTTGTCGAATTGTGAGCAGGAAGTGTGCTGGTTTTTAAATGAACTTTGGAGTAAAGCTAGCTTGGCGGTTGCCTTTCCCTACAATTCAACTCGAAAGAAATTCTCGCTTTCTTCCCTTGACTCGAATTTTCTCCGGTAGATTTTTATTTGATTTGATTAAATCCTTTTTACTTGGCCAGTGAGCGAACAGAGCAAAAAGTTGTGAATGACTTCTGCGCTGTTTTAGATTTGTACTTTAAGCAATGGTGGCTGAGGAAGTGAACGAAGCCGTTCAGTCCGGTTTGGCCACACCTTCAAGTCGTGGCTTAACATTTAACACCTGCCTAGTTTGGCGATTACGTGACGTTTACGTAAAACCTCAACAGACTCAAAGCCTTAGGGAAACAATCATTTCTCCACAGCTGAGAGCCCAGACCCTCTGAACAAGGGGCTGGGTTTTTTTTTACAAGATTTACTTCTAAGCCTTAGGGTTAAGTGGTTTTTGACAGCGATGTTCAACAGTTCAGATGTTTGATGAAAACCTCAATTTTGGATTAAAAATGTTCAAAAATTGCCCCATAAATGAGGAATTTATTCTATTATTCCCTTGTAAAAGTTGTATTTGAATGAGCTAAGATAAGAAGTTGTTTTTTCCTTCTTTACAAACAAACTCAGCTGGTGAGATGTCGTCGCCACCGCCTCTATGGTTTTGTGCTTTTTGTCTGATGCAGGTTGCATTCAAGGTCACAAAGAAGAAACACATCCTGTGTTTTTTAGAGCATCACAGGGTAAAATCTGCAACCAATCAAGCAGAGGGGATTCAGAACAACGACTGTCTGTGGCTCGACACTTTTATTCTAACCGTTCCAAACAAAGTGTCAGTGGTAAAAGTATTCACACCTCTTGATCGTTTTTACATTTTTCTTTCAGCGTTGTCATTTGGATTCTGGGTGATAGGCCAACACAAAGAAGCAGCACACTGTTGTGTTGCGCCGCGACAATTTAAAAGTCAAATCGTTTTTGAGCTTTAAAGTTATTCACTAGTCAGACTTATGAAAATATTGTAGATATGTTTATGTAAATTTTAATGCCGGTCTAAATAAAAGAGTCATCCCTACCTCGGTTTATGGAAACTGTCCATTTTATTTTGCTGTCCATTTTGAATCATTGTAAAATGAAATCATTTGAATTCTAAGCTCTGTGGGAGAAACTTTTTCTTTTTTAGCTGTAAGAAATAGGAGTTTTGGCTAATGTGGGATACATATAGAAATAAGAGTGGAATATTTCAAATATTAGGGAATATTTTGTTGTTTGGCAACTAATTCCAATAAATTCAAAGTGCATTTGCGAAAAACATCAAATTTTTCTTTGCAAAATCTTTTATTTTTTAACTCAATATTATCAAAGTTTAAGAGTTACTTTAAGTTTTGATGGCTGTGCACAGAAGAGATTGCCTGTAGCAGCCGGCATTACAGTATTTTTGAAAAAGACTCTAACTTAAGTCACTTTTTTAATTTCTCAAACTCAGTGACTGTGTCTGTGTCTCCTTATAAGTTCATTTACATCCAGTGAAACACAACAGAACACTTTCTACTCGTTTGACTATTGAAAAACATCTTAAAATACAGTATAACGAGGTTCTTTTTATTTATTTGTTTTACCACATGTCCTGTTTTTCTATTGTTCTTTTATGGTTTTAAAAAAAAGGAAATCTGAGAAATAGCAGAAGCAGTCATGTTTGTTTTGGTTATCACAGTGGTTCTTAACCTTTTTTGAGATACCGAACCCACCAGTTTCATATGCGCATTCACTGAACCCTTCTGTAGTGATAAATAAAATCTGATTTTTAAGACATTGTCGTCACCCCAAGATCACTAAGTCTTCTTAAAAGGTAGAGTCTCTGAGACCAGTTCTTCAAAATTAGTCAGTGTTTTCAGCAACGTTGAGCTGACTGTCCAGGAACGACCCAAGGTATTTAAAATTTGCCACTGTTTCAACAGTTTGGCCATCAAGAGAAACAGGAACCACTTTAAGGTCTTGTTTAGGCCATTTATTTAGCTCTACATTCTTAAGAGAATAGAGAAATTAATAATAAATAATAAAGGCTTTGCGGTATTCTGATTTAGTAATGTACCGTATTTTCCGCACTATAAGGTGCACCTAAAAACCTTAAATTTCCTCAAAAGCCAACAGTGCACCTTATAACCCGGTGCGCTTAATATATGGACCAATATTGAGCCACAACAGGTCTAGCAACTACGGTAAGCAGCTGCCGACTTCATTTTCCCGGTAGAAGAAGCGCGCAGTGCATGCTGGGATAGTTGTCAAAAAACTGGTTTGTTAATAAAGTTTGACTGACCTATCTACCCATAGACGATGTCTATATATCTACCTACCCACCTAATAATCAGGTCGTCTGCAGGCCATCTAGCACCACGTTCTCCACCAACATGCTGTGCGCGAACAGAGAAGGGTGACCATCATCCGGCCCAGACGCCCCATTCCAGTCGAACTCGGTCGAACCCAGGTTAAGAACCACTGGGTTATCATCACATATCAGCTTAATGTGGTTGCCTTTTTGGAAGCAAATAAAACTAAAAGCCCACTAAAATTAAAAACTGCACTGCAAAAACACAAAATCTTTCCAAGTGTTTCAGGTTTAGTTTCTAGTGCAAATATCTTAGTACACTGGAAGTAAGACAAAATTGACTTACAAGTAACTATTCAGTGACAAATAAGAGCTTGTTTTAAGACAATTATTTTTTAATATTGATGAAAAACCACAAGTTCCACTGGCAGATTATTTGACTTACAGCTAGTACTATTTCATCAACTTTAAGAAATGATTGACTTAAAGTAAGCTCATATTTCTTGCTAAAACGGTACCTTTTAACTAGTTTAGTGTTACTTCAAGTGTGCTAAGATATTTAGACTAGAAACTAGACCAAAAAATACTGAAATTAGGCCAAGTTTTCCACCCACACCTTTCGGTGCCGTTCCTAGACGACTGTGTTGGTGTGTAGGTTTCATCTGAATTACAGGTTGGAGCTGAAGTATAGGCTGCAGTGATTATAGAGGCCATGAACAAGGCTATTTTAGGAGGAGGGGGAAAAAAAGAAAAGGGAACGATGTAAACATAATGTTTACCTGGGCAGGATGGCGCACGGTTTCTGCATGCAGAGAGAAAACATATGGCGTCATGTGTTTGCCGTGCTGAGGTCACGTAAAAGCCGTTTGCACTTTGCAGAAGGTCAAGGGTGTTCTCCGGCTGCCAGCGCCTCCCACTGATCCCTGCCCGTTTGCTTCCATATGCTGCAGAGGCGCGGGGTCCAAGGTTGCCGCAACGCTCACCGTCGTCAACGTTTGTTTTTCTTACAAACTGAAATGCCATTAGAGCGCACGGAAACTTTTAAAGGGACAGTGTTGTAGTGAATCGACTTGTTAAGGCTTTAAATCATGTTAATCAACAACATACCTGGAGAGTTGCCTTTCATGCATGCTTGACAAATCCTCTAATCTCCCATGGCAACCATTCAGCTGTGCAAAACGCCTGGGTGGACCTAGCCCCGCCTTCAAGGACGCAGCTCCTCCTCTGAGCTGCAGTTCCAAGCTTTTGCCTCACAGACTAGTCAGCAGCAATTAGCAAACACCTGGTGGAACTGTGTATCAGCTGAGCTCATTATATGAGCTTCTTCTTTTAACCCTGGTAAAAACATTGTTAAAGGGTTAATAGTGGGCTATTAAGTCATCACTATTAAGTCATTAATAGTGATGACTTCCTGAAGGCAGAGTTTCAGAAAGAACAGGAGTTTCTAAAGAGACAGAAACCCAATTTCAACGAGTTAAATTACAAAGTCAAAATTCTTTCAAGTCATATTTGATATATGCAGCGTTCTGGAAGGTCAGATAGATACTTGATTGTGTCATAAAATTATACTAAGTGGCCGGAAAATCCATAATGCTGCCACTTTAACTTAGTAAGCTGTATCTTCATGTCTGCGTTATTCACATAAGGCAGACATGTGCGATCTTCAAACGTCATGAGGTTGATACAAAAAAAACACACTTAATCCTGGCCACACCTTTATTTTTAAAAAGTCTATAAAACAACATGAACTGTGATAAATATGGCTAAAAGAGGAACCTCGTTTATCTTGCCATTGCACACAGTATAGGAAATGATAAGGGAGTTAAAGTTGAATGTGTAAAGGTTCAGTGGATGAACTAATCCTTTAAAAATAGCTCCGATTCCCCCGCAATGCCAGCCTCTCCACGTATCCGACAACAGGAGAGGGAGTAGAAATCACCATCGGGACGTTTCATAGCAGTGGCAGCTTTCATAACGTGGCCAAGCTGTAATGCTACTTCCATCAAAATGTTTCTCAAAGTTTTTGTCATTAAGTGGCAGCCAGGGCTCGTTGAAGTATGTGACGCTATCCAATGTAGAAATTGACTTAAATGTCACACGTTGCCACATGGCAAAGCAGATATAGAATTTTGCGACTTTGTCGAACAATAGATTACGATAGAAAATGACATTATAATAGAAAGGAGTTGGTTTGGGCCAAATACTGCTGAGTCCCTTCAATCAATCAGGTTTGGACCATCAGATGTGGATATATCTTCATATTTGTACATTTACCTCCTTATATTTGTTTCAAAACTTCTTTTGAAACACTTTATTTTCTGTTCATTTGTTATTCAGGTGAATGTGGTAAGATACAGTGCTGACTTGAGTAGTTTAAAGCACACATACATGCACACACACACACACACACACACTCAGTCCTATGTGAGCGCTTAAGGATTCTGTGTGCACTGATTACTGCTTCTCATCTACAAGTTTATAAAGAATCGATGAATCGGCGTGCGCCTACTGAATCATGCAGAGCTCCGAGTGTGTGCAGAGGGACGACCTCGCTCAGCCTGTCAGTTGGTTGGCTAGGATTAATGGTGTCTGTGTGTGTGTGTGTGTGTGCAGGACTTGTCACGCTGATGCTCCGCGAGATCAATTTTTATCATAGCAACATCAGGCGCGTGCTTTGAGAGCGGCTATTGGCAAAACCTGCCATTTTGAAAAATGGTTTTGCATTACTACAAGCATACCTGCATAAAATTAAAAGATAACAAAAACAGAGAGCCGTCACCCTTTGCTGCCGGTTGGAAGTTCTGCCTCGTTGTTTTTTTTTTTTTTGTCAAAGTGGATGGAAGTTGACCTGCTCACTGCCGTTTTGCTTCCAGGTTATTTTTTTGCCGCCACGTTTTTATTTGCAATTTAGATGGAAAAACCACAATACAGTGCTGCAAACTGATACTTTGAGGGTCTTCATGATTTTTCTTTTTTTTTATTTTGACTTCATTCAGAATTGTAACAATTTAAAAGAGCTTGCAGTGGCCTTGCCTTTCGTGTATGTCTCTCTGTCCTGTTTATCTGCTGCTTCTCTTCATCATTAACCTTCAGCTGGCAGCCGAGCAGCGGGAGGAGGAGGAGGAGGAGAAGGAGGAGGAGGAGGGGAGGAACTCATTTTCCCTCGATTAGCTCAATAAATCCTGGTTTGTTCTTGAAGTTTCTCTCATGGCCCAGAATGCCGCATGATGGCGTTTCTTGTTCCTCATTAAAACTCAAATCAGATATTTCCCATTCGGAAGGGGGAAAACAAACTATTCAGTTTCTCTTGACGTTTCTTGTTTTATTTTTTCTTCTCTTGCCTAGTGATAATCTGTCCATTTTTTTTAACCTAATGCAATTAATAGACATTGTTAAGTCACATTAAGATGTAGCTGAAATTAACATGCAGAAACTCAGTCAATTGAACTAAAGGAGAAGTTTGGGTAAGTGGAAACTTTTGCAAAGTTTGGAGAAAAAAGAAACCCTCAAAAAGAAGGAAACAAATCCGGTCAACTGATTAGTTTCACTTATGTTAAATTATTTTAGAAAACACTTAGCAGTTTGAGTGTCTCATATGATTTGTAATTGTTCCCCATATTTTTGAAATCTTGTCACGTCAAGAACCAGTTTATGCAAAGGTTTTATACAGTTCTCTTGGGATTTAACAAGCTGACGAGAGAAGACAACGCATAATGGTCATTAAGACAAATAAATGCTTGCATTTTTACATTATTTTAGTTGGAAAAAAAATTTCATTAATAGACTAAAGATTTCATTGTCCTTTAAAAAATCTGCAATGTTGGATACTTTCAAAGTTTATCCTAATGGCAAAAAGCTATGGCTAACGCTTTTTGTAGTTTTTGTGAATATTTTAAAGGTTTTATAAATCTCCAAGTGGACTTAATAGAATATCTATTCTGTCCAGAATTAACAGTCAGGTTTGACCAGCCTTTTAAATTGCCCAATTTATTAAAAAAATAACATTGCTATCCTTTTAATAGGAAGCTATGAAGCAGGTGCTTTGTTTAGTCGCTGTTTTCTCGCATTGCTTCCAGAGCTCATATCTTGACAGTAACAGTTTTTTGTTTACATTTTTACATCCTTAATTGTTTCAAAACGTAATTATTTAAAAAGTAGCTAAAACATTTCTGCTGCTTTTATAACTTAAGCGTCATTAGCCACCCAGAAAAGAAGTCGTTATTGGTCGACTGTTGACTCAAGAGCTCTTTACTTTCTTACACAGACACAATGTTTAAAGCTTAAACCACACAGTCACATCTGAGATTTTCAAACATGTTTTTGTTTTTCACCAGACGAATCTCTTGCTCACACCAACTAAATGCTGCTTTATCAGACGGGTGAGAATTATTCTGGCATTTTAATATTGTGCAGTCAGGTTACACCCCTAACAGTTATGGTTTAATCACTGCTAGCATTCACTTCATACCATTCTTTGGATGTGAAAGTTGTTTTAGTACCAATGCTGAAGAAAGTCTCACACTATAGAGTCGGGTAACTAATGACAGCTTGTAATACTTCCATTGTCTCTGTAAAGAGAGCAGCAGCTAAAAGAATAGCTCTCTTCACAATGGACTCTGAATATTGTAGATTTTCTTATTCTTAAAGTCTCAAGTCACAACAATTCAGGAAGGTAATGATTAACATCATCATGGATGTAATATGTAATGTTTTATTTTGGCAACAGTACGACAATTTGTTGAGTTTTAAACAGTAGTAATTAGGCTTTACTGGAAAATTTTGCCTTAAAGCTGCAGTATGTAACTTTTATTAAAAACTGTTTTTTTTACATATTTGATCAAATTAAAATAATGTCAAGACATTATAATGTAAAAACAGATATTATTTGAAAGCAACGTAATAGTCAAACAACCAATCAGAGCCAGGAGAGGGGTCTTAGTGCTAGGGTTGTATAATAATATTGATATTGCAATATATATCGATATTTTCTTTCCTAGAAAAAAAATCGATATTCATCTGCAAGTATCGTAACATCCAACTGTCACCTTTCTCACTCATTGCTTGCTTCGCATCAGGTCATCAGGCTTGGAGTGATTCCTTCAGATGTTAAGTGTCAAGGTTTAAAAGCCATCAAACTATTCAGAGCAGCTTACTTGGTGCATTTTATTTACTTTACAAATGCATGTAGGCTACAGTTTGCACTGTTTCAATTAAAAGAAACATGTTTTCTCACCACTTCTTTGATTCATTTTGTCCAGTTGTCGACTTTAAGTCTGTGTCCATGTCCAATCAGAGCCAGGTATTGTGTAGTTGGTGCTTTTAATCAGTTTTTAGTTAAATTAATTCAATCCAACTTTATAACAGTCACAAAATATCACCAAAATCACTCTGTCCCTCTAAAATTGTTCAGAAAATCGCAAAAGTGTATTGCATTGTATCATCTGTTGAATATCGCAATATACATCGTATCATGGGCAGAATATCGTGTATCGTATCGTATCGTGAGATTATTGTATCACTACAGCCCTACTTAGTGCTGTCAATCACTCTTGTGTATGCATTACATCCCCTCACTATGTGTTGTGCTGCAGCTGGTTCACCACAACATAGCCTGCCACAAATGCTAAGGCTAGCTGGAATTTCTTAGCTCAATTTCTGGAAGTGTTGCTGCTAAAACAGCTTGTGTCACTTGGTTTTCACTTCGTCCTCTGCCTCATCGCCTGCCACAGTGCAGTGGCGTCTGCTCCTTGGCGGCGTCTGGGGAGTTTTCCTCAACTTCGCAGCAAGTCAAAGCCTGTCTCCTTCCAGACCTCAAGGGAACCCGGACACCCCCCACTCTGAACCCATCCCCCTTTAGTAGAGGACCCTCTGGACCTCCACCGCTCTGCAAATAGAGCAGTTTTGTTAATAACAGATGAAGTGCTTTGAGTGTTTTAACCAAAGGTACCTTTTTTTTCTGCTCTTGATGTTTTTGTTCCCTCTGAAGGAGGCTGAGGAGCCCGTGGCAACTGATGCAGACTGAAGGAGAAGGCGGGGTTTTTGTCTTTGAAGAACAGGCGACTCGTCTCTTCCAACCTGGGTGCTTATCAAAAGCTGCTTATGAGTAATGCTTACCTTATAATGGGAACTTAAAGGCGCCATCTATCAGAGGCGGTTACCTCAGCTCTCTGCAGAGCTTGCTAATAAAGAGCGATGCGCCCGTCTTTTCTGTTCCACTGCGCTTGGATCCCTCCAGTCCTGTTTTTCTTTCCTCTTTCTGTCATGATTTCTGTTTATTTAACATTTGAATATTGTCTGGAATAGTACAGTATCATAGAGTATTGTACCCATTATCTTGGAACAGTATCTCAGAAAACCTATTGAATGTATTTTATTTGTTTTAATGTAACTGACAGAGTGGTGTGCATAATTGTGAAACGGAAGAAAAACTATGTGGTTCACATTCTGTATTTTTACTCCACCAGTTGGCTGGATGAAAGAAAGGCAGTACTTCACACACTGTTATTGGCTGTAGCATTTACAAAGCAGCCAATCCAGGAGCGTCATTTCTCTTGCCGATAGGCTGGTAAAAACCGATCCCTGGTTCTACAGTTCACTTTGTACAGAAGACCTGGACCTTTAGCTATTGAGAAACTATTGCTTCCAGTAGGCATGAACTTTGTTTAAGTATCAAATGATTGGATCAGATTTTAGCCAATCGCTAACATTTTGACGTGACATAGCTAGTGCTCTATCAAGGCCTATCAGAAATTGTGTTTGTTGTAAACAATCTCGATCAAGACGTCTTTGCCAGCAATAAAGTGTCTTAAACTTTCTTCTCGTACAACTTTAATTGCTCAATATTTGGACGTATGGCCAACATGGACTGAACGTCTTTGTTCACTTCCTCCGTTGCCATTGCTAAAGATGCAAGCAGACTACAATTATAAAATAAATCAGTGTCATTATTCACAACCTCTCTTTCTGTTTTCTGATTGGCCCAATTGAAAATTCAGTCAGAGAAATTGAGCTCAATGGGAGAAATCCCAGACAGAGCTCTGAAGGGGGATGAGAATGAAGCTGCATTACATATGGAATCAACGGCTAGGCTAAATGAACTCAAAGAGTGTAGATGAGAGACTCAACTGGACCTAAGACTCTAGATACTTTTTTCTTTTCTTCTTGGGAGTTCCTTTCAGGATTTTTTGTTGTTTTTTTGTAAGATTATTTTTGCCATTGTTAGGGTTTTTGCATGTTGGCCAAGAAATCCCCACTTTGATTTCATCTGACCAAGGCACACGAGGAACTAACATGTATACCTCAGTTTTTAATCTGTTTCCTGTACATGGCTTACAGCAAACATCACTTCTTATGATCTTTTTCTCAAAGTTGTTTTTTAGGGTTCTTTGTTTTTAGGGGTATCAAGACTAAAGCAAACGAGACAGATATGCACGCCACACTTTATAGAGTCTAACTTGTAAACAGTCGTGTAACCCACGTATCCTTCATTACTTCAAAGGCATACAGCATGAAAGTTTGTGGTTGCTCTGAGAGAAAAAAGGTTAATAAGCGCTGTAGATGCCTACGTTGGCTCTGTACGTTCAGACATTCAAATTATTTTTAAAATCAAACCAGACGTTTTAAATATATTCTGCTGGTTTTCACTTTTAGGATTCACGAGGTTCTCTTGTACGTCCAGCAAGTCGGAATCGACTTTAATAAAGCTTTCAGGGTTCGTCACGAGCAGACAGTCAGACCTGAGCTTTGTGATAGTTGTAACAGAAACTGATCACTGATATCACAAAAGCAGTCCTGAATTACACCAACTACAGCTTCTACCTCAGTATATACGTTGCGTCCACAAATATCTCTTAATATCTGTTTCATTTTTAAAAGATGTTTTAAGGTTAGTTCAGATTATATATTTGACCTAAAAGTGTGTAGAAGATAAATGAGCATATTGACGCGCTTCCTTCCTGCCTGGGAACCTGCTCTTCCAGCAGATAATGCTCCTTGCCATCTGTTGTCGGTGTTTATCTCCTCGCAGAGAGAGAAATTGCCGGACTGTTTGCATTGTGTCACGAAGTTGCCCCACACGGGTTCTTCGTGACACAACGTTTAAACCTCCCGGCTGTCGTCACGGAGATCTGTAACCATCGGGCATTTCCTGTCTGCTTTCACTTTATTATTCTGCCTCCTTTGCATGCATCACCTAGTGCACTTTTGTTCTTATCTGCCATAAAAAAAGCAAATGATCTCGTTCTCCTGGTCCAACCGTAACTACAGGCCTTTTTCCTTTCTTTCCTGGCTTTTGTGTGCGTCTGACTCAAGTGCCTTGGAGCTTCAACTGTGCGGCATGTCAAAATGAAGACGAGTAGGACGAGATTTTAAAGCTGACTCTGAATGTGTTGCTATTGACACAAGACCTACGGGCAAACTGCTGCTGGCACAGGTTGAAAGGTTTGTCTGAACTCTTGTGATTTTGGAGTCGAGTTCAGCGACACAGAAAAACATTCTGTGGGCTTAAAATTTTATCACAATATTTTGTGGTGCTACTATGACGGCAATCTTGGTAGCCAAGCTATCCCAAACGAGAAATGACCACCTGTTTTCTCATTTACATGTCTAAAATTATTAGGCCATGGTATTTTATGTTTGAAACGTTTGAGATAAACAGGGGGTTTATAATTTTGAAAAATCCTGAATGTCATCAGCGTCACGGTGACCTAACATATCTGATCCCACAACATAATGGAAATGAGTAAAACACAAATGACGCCAAACTACATGCCAAAATTACAAGGCATATCTGGTGTTTCTATGTTCCAGTCATGAACTAATCTTTGAACTTGTTCTGGTAAATGATGATTTAAAAACAAAGACCATTTTGGGTAACTCATTTTTAGCTTTAGTCACTTTCCTAAAATAATTGCATGTCATTTTTTGATTTTAATTTTTGTTTCTCAGGATTTCATTAAACAACAAAAAAACCCTCCAGTTACAAATAATGTCAGCCGCTGGTTTTTCTTGGTACTGACGGTTCAGCTGTGACCGTAACGATACCACACTTTTGGTTTGACAAGGCACAGCTTCTCTGAGTTCTGCTTCTTCCGTTGTTAAGCTAAACGGCTCAGCTGGTGATAAACCTGAAACCCTAATTACGTTCTGTGAATCAGGCTGACTGATTGATTGCTTTCGTTAGCTCTGCTCACCACTTCAGGGATGACACAAGCTCTCACAAGCCCTGTAAGCTCATCCGGTATGCACGACCGGGGTATGCCTGGCATGCACCTACAAGTTGAGTCATTGTTTTTATCTGTTAGACATGAGTCATCTCTGTACATATGATGGAAGGCGATTTAAAAACCGCATCAACTGAGCTTTAAAAAGCAGTTGAACTTGGGAGTGGCAGTGGGAGGAGCCATTAAGGGGATTAAAAAGCCCCAATTTCAGAATAAAACAGGAAATGTCAAATTATTTAGGTGACATAATTTGAATGTACCTGGTGGATTTAAAAGTGCATTTGATGAATTAGGTAATGCACAATGTTGGAGGCATCGCGTTTCTCAAACACCTTGATGTCGTCCAAAAAGATGACATGAACTTGTTGGTTCCCCTGTCCATTGTCGTGACTGATATTTTGTGAAAATCCGGCAGAAATGCTAATCGATTCAGAAATACTCTGCAGAGAGTCAGTTGAAATGAAAGACGCCATGTTTACATAGAAACTAAGCCCCGCGAGGCTTTGTTTGTGAGACATGCAACCACGTGGGATTCTCAAGGGCGTTTCTGGGCGGAGCTTGGTAAGGTCCAGAACATACGGTAAACGATTCACAAACCGTACTTTAAAGAATCTAATCAGTGTTGACTTTTCCAAATCAGGTTTGACTAGCCCGTACATTGTGGTGTGTATTATTGCCTTCTTGTGCAGACCAAACGTAAAAAAAACAACAAAAAGATTCAGTAAATCTGTCCCCTTGCAGACAAAGATTAAACAGAGGCCCTCTGTCTTGGGTTAGGCCAGACAGAAAACTGTGAGTCAATCCGGCGAGTTGTGTGGCTGCTGAACAGGAAGATGGGCCCCAGGTGGTAAAGGAGATGCTTAGCAGGTATTCAGACAGGGTAGCAGAGAGACGATGTGAGACGAGAGAAACGCCGATCATTACTGTTGAGGGAGTCGCGTTTATCTTCCAGTTGAGTCAGAAACGTGAAGCAAGCTGTTTGTTCTGTTTAGCCCAAACAGAAGTGAGGCTCAGGGTATGATGTACTGCCATGATAAGGTGAGAGACCAGCATCCTGTTTTGGCACTAAGGAACCCTCACCCACCACCCCCCTTACCCACTCTGCGTACCCACAAGCACACACACACACCCTGCTGTGACACCAAAGCAAAACATTCTTCCCTCTCGTACAGGCATGCCATATGACTGACAGTTAAACAGACAAGAACAAGCCGAGCATGTTTTTAGGCTAGGCGTTTGTGCACACGCATGCTCATCCAAGTCATTTCCATGCAGTTTCATTTAAGCAACCAAGAGTTATTTGTAAAGGCACAAGTAGAGCGTGACGTTGAAAAAAAAACAAACAAAAAAACCGCACCTTGACGTGGCTTAAGGTTTATCACTTTGTGTATTTGGAAGAAGAAACTCAACAAGACAACACATGCATGAAGTGTTTTCTAGAACAACATCCAACAAGAAAACTGACATGTTGAGACATCAGACAAAAGCTCATAAGATGCAGTCGGAGGTTTACATGCAACATTTTCAGGGATTGAATGATTGAGAACATTTGGAGGTTTTGATGATTTGTTTGAACTGTTCATTTTCCAAGGTGGAGTGATATCAGCATTTAATTTTATTTATTTTTTTACCAACTCATCTAGAAGTCTCTATATGGATGATTAGAGTATTTAATAATGGAGTCATGGTGCATAAAACCGTGTTGGATTAGTATGTTACTGGTCATTGGAAAGATTGTTACCTATTTTGTAAAAAAAAAATACTCAAAAATATCTCGTCTTTTTGGTTGATTTGCATAAAATCTTAAGTAAAAAACATTACGGTTTGGTGACAAAATATATTAAAAAAAAGGTGTGGATAATTTTTCAAGGGGCCGAATCAGCATTTCCTAACTTCTCCTTCTTTCCAAGGTTTACAACCCTAGAAAACTTCCAGATCAAGATGGACTTTCACTGTGCCACCATGGCTTCCACATTATCTAGAGTACAACGTCATCTGCATATCATTTGTATCCACAGTAAAAAAATTGGCAATAATTTCGGGACACAAGTTCAAGTAAAAACTTGAACCACCCAAGATTTTGTTTGGTTACCATGACAGGGTACATTGGGGTGTAAAAAAAACCCCGTCCGTATGATGAGACACAAGACAAATCTACGTTAAACTGAAAAAAACTGGAAGCAAGTAATAATAAATAATAACTTGAACCAGCTGAGCTCCAAAGCAAGTGAAGTCAAGCAGGCGTATCTTTACTCATAATATAATTATCTTGTCCATTCCCAGCTCATGGTTTGCTTTATCCACTCAGACACATATGCATTTATGTCATTTATTTTAGTAGACTTTCAGCCATGTTACTAATGATTTAATAATTTAGAACATGTCATTCGTGGCCTGTACTTGTATTCTGCTTTATCCAGTCCAGACGACCCCGAAGCACTCCACACAATCGGCCAAGTTCTATTTTTTTAACACAGGCTTGTCACAATCAATTGTCCGAGAAATTACTGCAATAAACAATGGTATTGTTGTTTTGATACAAAGATAATGACATATTAATTTGAGTTTGCCAACTCAGAGACTAATAAACTTCAGTTTTATGAAGAACATTTAAAACTGAAATTGGAAGACATTTTAATTACTCATAATAAATCACAACTAAATAAAAAGGAAATAAAAAATCACACACACAATTGGAACTGTAAATGAAGTGCATCACGAAGTCTCTGGAAACAAAGTAGATCTTTAAAAATATGAATCATCAGAATGGATATCACTGAGCTTATTTTAATTTATCACAGGTTTAACTGATTCATTGCTTTGTGCAACGGGCTTTGCTATTGGTAGGATAAATAAAACTGAGTCAATATTAACAACTGATATTTATTTCCATCTTGTTTGCCATTGATTTCTGGGGTGGGAGTGTGGGAGGCTGGTCATGATGCAGCAAAGCATTGTGGGGAGTTTACCTGAAGCAGAGAAGCATTGAAGTCAATGCAGTCATGTTTTCTCAAGGTCTCGAAAGGGAGATATATATTATATCGGTAAATATCGGCTATCGTTCATAAGAGCAGTATTAATATCGGATATCAATATCGGCTCAGATTTTCATATTGTTGCATCCCTACTTCCTGTTTGTCCTCCAGAAGTTTCTACGCCTGGAGTTTAGACCGACTCCTCGCTAACTTTTTTGTTTCCGTAGCCAAACTTAGCTTCACAAAACTTTTACTGCTACTCTGCATGATTCAGACAATATCCATTGCTTGTGTCATGGAAATCTGTATTTAGAGTTAAGTACACTCAGATCAGAGTGTGTGAGTGAATGCTAAAAGCTTTTATTTGATTTTGTGTCTTCATGGGACTCCAGGGCTCATTAGCAAGCAGGGCTGCAGCTCTGTGAGCAACTCTGCTGAGACGGACCGCATCTCCAGAGTAGGAACAAATGCATTTGGAGAGGAGAAGCTCTGGCCTGGCTTGCTGATAGCCCTCAGAGGCTAAACAAATGACTGCCGCTGAGCACACTGGGAACAGGCAGCACTCAAACAAATGCTTTTTAAATAGGAAAAGACAGCGAGGCGAAAATCCTCTTCTGCCCCTTTAGAAGCTGCTTCTCAAACCTCCAACGGCTGCTATTTTTCACCGGTGCGCGTGAGCACTGACGTTACAACCCCCAATGAGGTTCAGGCTAGCTTGCATCCGATCCTCCATGGAGGAGCTGGTTTTATCTTTGAGTTAACGTTTAATGTAAAATCATCTTTTTTTAGGTTTACATCATATTGTGCTGTTTTTCCCTCATCAAAAACATACTTGGAGTGTTGCTTTGTTTCTTTAATGTATGTTTGAGAAATCATTTTAACTCCAGTGGCAACCATTCAGCCGTTAAAAACGTCTGGATCTAGCCCCACCTCTGAGGATGGAGCTCCTCCTCCGTTCAGTTCCTTCAGACTAGCCAGCAGCAGTTAGCAAAGACCTGGTGGAACTGGGCTCATTGTCAGTACGAAGCTGGTAAAAACGCTATTAAAGGGTTAATAGAGGAAGTTATGTTGTGATGACTTCCTGAAGGTGGAGTTTCAGAAAGAGCAGGAACTTCTTAAAGACACAGAATCCCAATTTCAAGGTGCTAAATTAAGAAGTCAAATTTATTTTTCTTATATATATATATATATATATATATATATATATATATATATATATATATATATATATATATATATATATATATATACACAGTCCAGTCACATTAATGTGACCATCTGTCAAAAGCCAGAATAACCACCTTTCGCAGAGCGAACTGCTACGAGACGTGCAGGAAGAGAGTCACTTAGGTCCCTGAAGGTCTTCTCTGGGATGTTGAGCCATGCCGACTCTAATGCCGTGGCCAGCTGCGCTAGATTACGCGGTTGAGGATCCATGGCGCGAACAACTCGATCGAGATGGTCCCACAGATGCTCGATTGGGTTTAAGTCAGGTGAGTTTGCTGGCCAGGGGAGGACGGTAAACTCATCCTGGTGCTCTTCGAACCACGCACGTACACTGGCAGCTGTATGGCACCTCGCATTGTCCTGCTGGAAGATGCCATCATCCTGAGGAAAAACAATGCGCATGTAGGGGTGGACATGGTCCGCAAGGACAGATGCGTACTTGTATTGATCCATCGTGCCTTCCACAATAATCAGTGAACCCAGAGAATGCCAGGAAAACATTCCCCAGACCATAATGCTCCCGCCTCCAGCTTGGACCGTTCCTGCAATGGTTGCAGGGTGGTTCCTTTCAGAGGTTTCACGCCTTATACGCCAACGTCCATCTGTCCGATGGAGCATAAAACGCGATTCATCTGAAAACGCTACCTGTCGCCACTCAGTGGACGTCCAGCTGCTGTACTGGCGTGCAAATTCTAGCCTTCGTCGTCGATGAACACCAGTCAGCATAGGTGCACGAACCAGGCGTCTGCTTCGGAGGCCCAGACGCAGCAATGTTCGCTGAATAGTGGTTTGGGAGACACTTGTGGTAGCCCCTTGGTTCATTTTAGTGGTCAGTTGCTCAACGGTAGCCCGTCTATCTGCCCGAACGCATCTCCGCAACCGTCGTTCGCCTCTGTCATCTATGGCCCGTGGTGCACCACATTTGCCACGTCGTTGATTTTGGACAGTCCCATTTTGCCATGCACGGTACACTTTTACCACGGCGGCACGCGAACAGTTCACAAACTCAGCCGTTTCGGAAATGCTTCCACCCTTGGCCCGAAAGCCAATGATCATGCCCTTTTGGACGTCGGATAAATCGCTTCGTTTCTGCATTACGCCAACGATTGAAATGTTTTCCGAAGCCCACACACACCCTTTATATACGCTCAACTGCACTGTGCTGCCACCTGCCTTCTGTGATTGGTTATTTAACTCTGAAGTGGAAAGTACGTGGTGGTCACATTAATGTGACTGGACTGTGTATATATATATATACAATGCATATATGTAGCATTTTTATAATAAAATGGCACTAGGTGCCAGGAAAATGCATAATGCTGCCCCTTTAAGAAATGAGTGAAGATCAGAACAGTATTTCATCAGTAAAGTGTCCAATACACCAGTACACACTTGGCCATGTTGTAAATAAAACATTTAAATACCATCAGAGGACATGTAATCCTTCCAGTGGATTCACTCAGCCCCTTTGGAGGAGAAGCAAAGCCACTGAAGTGGATTCGGTTATTCCAGTCCTCATGTTAAATTACATGGAAGCGGTATCAAATCCTGCCTGTCTGAGGGCTTTCATAGGTGTTTGTCATTCTGATCCATTCATGGTCATTCTTGACTCTTTTCTCCTTAGAAATGCTGCCAGAAATATTTCCTCATAGCCGCACGAGCCTCGTCAGACTTGACTCGCAGCTAATCTCTGTCAGGGTCTTTCGGTTTGCTGCAATAAAGTAATAGTTGCCTTGTTGTTTGGCCACTGTTATTTATGAAGTGTTTTACAGAAAATGAAAACATGACATTGAAGATTAGAATATTACATCAGCCCAATAAACCCCTTTAAAAACAGAAACATGGACTTAATGGAAAGTATTCTTAATGCCTGCTTAAAGGTTATTTTTAAAAGGTCCATTTAATCTGCCTAACGAGCCTCATCAGAATGCGTATTGTAATTTTTTTCATCTGACTGTGTGACACGGGTGATTTCCTGTTTTTTTTTTTTTGACAGAGCTCAGGAATGTGTCTGTTTGGTTTTAGAGGAATCCTGCTACAGTCTTAATACTGGAGCTCAATTTGCGATGTTAAGCGTTTCTGTTGCAAAAGCAGAGGGTCGCTACTGTACTGGATCGAAGGAAATGGAAGTGATAACCGTCCCCCAAAATCATTTGAGTCGGTGAAAGGCTACATAAACATTTCAAGCGATGCCAGGCAGACCTTGAGCTAAGCGTTGATTAGCATATGTCCGTTCTCTGAGGACAGAGCTGTAGGTGACTGCTTAAGAAGGACACAGATTGACCCGGGTCACTCAAATCCTCAGTGACCTCCTGTGAACTTGCGACAACATGCATCCATCAGCTCTTTCATAACCCCCGGCCTGACCCCATCACCTGATTTAACCGGGGCTCCTGAGCACAGCAGGCTGTTTGTTTGGTAATCCCTGACCTCAATCTACACACAGACGTATTTATCACTCAGTGTCTATACATTAGAGACATTTAGATATATTTTATAGGAGAGTGAAACAAGAAAGCACAAAAAACATCTTTCATTTCCTGAAGTAGCTGTTGGTTTAATAATTAACAGGTTTATCAGTAAAAGAAAAATTATGACAAGATTTAAAAAATATAAATATTCAAAAAGGCCAAAATCTCACCCATCTTTCGATTAAATTTGTTTCACTGAGATGTCAAAGAAAGTGCAGAGTGACTGAAACGTTCTCAATCTGTATTAATCATAGAGTAATGCAGAGCTACCCCTTCCCACCTGTTGCTGTTGGTGTTTTTAATCACCGTAATAATAACAGTGGTGCCACTCAGCAAGCTACAAGTGGCATTGCTGTAAAGCAGCCAAGTGCAGGCTAGCAACCCAAGAAGAGAACCCAACCATAAACCAACCATTATAAATAGCTAGACTTGTGATAAACTTGGATTAAGGAAAGGAATCTACTGATTTTATTCTTTTTTTTGCATTAAATAATAAAAAAAATCTGAAGTTTTATTATTCTAGACGCAGCTATAATCATTTTCTGCTTTTCAGTTTTAACCAAAAGGTATAGGTAATTTTTATTTTGTCACCCTCCCAAAATAATTTGGGCAAAAAAATGACATGGGCCATTATTTTAGTAAAGTGACAATATTTTCTTTTTAGATTTTTGCATAAATACCAAAATACTATTTTTATTCACGTCTACCAACGCATGAAAATTTCTTCTAGCTTTTACCTGGTAAAACAAAGCCAAAACAATTAGCATTATTCTTATGTCACAGTTTTTTGTGCTGAATTTTTCCTATATTATAAGAAAACATGTAGAATCAACTGTATTTCTTTCAAAGACACAGCTCATATTATCACAGTTATCTGTATTTTCAGCTGCCAGCTGTGGAACGATTTCATCAATGGTCAGAAATACAGTATGTTGGAGCCTGCCCTGTCGGCCATTATCTCATACACTTTCACTTTTGTCTCTGTCTAAATTCACCTGAAACCAGACGCCTTGGTCAGGTTGTGATTAGTCAGGCATCACTATTGATTGGTTGTTTACTGCTCCTTCTGCCAGCCCCAGGGACACCTCAGTGTCTCCACGGGCGAGAGATTAGCTTCCCCATTGTCACCAAAACAATAACACACACACACACTTAAACACACAAAGTACTGGTTGGCGGAGAAGCCGTCTCTGCTGCCAGCTCGGCCAGCTTCTGAGACCTCTGGCATAACTGTAATTGAGATGTTAAACAAGCAGTGTTACTCTGTTTCTGTTGTATGGTGTGTTTAAATAAGAAAGAGGAAAATAGTAGTTTTAAACCTCACTGTAATTTGAACACACCTTTTTTTTTATTCCTCCCCCAAAAACAATTTTTCTATTTGTCATTTCTGAAGTTTCTTGTAAACATCCCCGTATAAAATTCCCAAAATACTACCGGTAGCTATGCCAAGTCTTTTGCGGTGCTTATGGAAACCACAAGAAACAGACAAGAAGGCCTGCAGCGAGTTACACGAAGCTAGTGGTGCCTTTTCTTTGTCTTTTTTCCAGTTCCCACTCAAACATAATTAGATATCCTTAGCCCCTATTGGGAAAATGGAAATGGTGGGAGTTTGGCGAAGAACGAGAAGGGAGGGGTAAAATGGGGAAACTAGTTGCTTGTATTAGTGTGGGGTTATCTAAGCTGTTTCAATAAACATTTTCTGAAGCCAAAACAGAACATTTTAGCCTGAGAGTCAGTTTGTAAAACCCTCTACAGAGCTCAAAGTGAGTCAACCATCCATCCTCCAACACAGCCAAGAAAACAAAGAGGTGGCTTCTTGAGGGTCCCTTCTCAAGAAACATATCTAGAAAGACCTAAAACTAGCGGTCCACTGAATCTGTCTAGACAGAAGAACTCTAGTTCTGTGGTCTAGATAGTCTTGTTTCTTTGGGAAGGAGTGAACGCGCAATCAAACTCTGATGCAGAACAAAAAGACAAACTAGTATTTCTTCAGTTTGATTAAAGTCTAGTGCCGTTCAGATGCATATCTGAATACCAAGCAGATCAGAGGCCATGCAGGAAAGCAGACCATAGTGTAAGGCATTCTGGGTAAACACAACCAAAACAAACGCAGAAGTCTTGTGCTAAGCAGGAAAAATGACTTCTGGTCTTTTGCTACAGACAAAACAAAAATCAAAACAAAAATCCTGCAACTGCTAAAATATGATACCGCTCCATTTTTTGTTAAATTTTGTGAAGAAGAAAGTCGTGTTGTGTTTTTCAGGGATTCTTGATGCAGTGCCACCACAGGCAAGGAGGGGAACAGGTTTTTCAAAGCGTTTGGTTTGTTTCACACAGTGCAGTGTGAAAACGAACTACATCAGCTGAAACTGTAACATATGCTGCAACTTCGGTTCCCATCTTACTAAGGGTGTGAAAACACCCTTAGTAATCCATCCAAAAAAGTCCGCAAATAGAAGAATTTGCGACTACCGAACCGAATAGAGATTTTGTGTAGACATTTTGAAGAAGACTTGAGGCTAGTAAAGGATTTTCATCCATTTTCTTTGCACCGTTGTCCCTTGGTGGGGTAGGGAGGGTTGCTGGTGTCTATCTCCAGCTAATGTTCTGGGTGAGGGGTGGGGTCACCCTGGACAGGTCACCAGTCTGTCGCAGGGCAACACAGAGACACACAGGACAAACAACCATGCACACACACACTCACACCTAGGGGAAATTTGGAGAGGCCAATTAACCTGACAGTCATGTTTTTGGACTGTGGGAGGAAACCGGAGTACCTGGAGAAAACCCACCATGCACAGGGCTGGGAATTGAACCCAGAGCCTTCTTGCTGCAAGGCAACAGCTCTACCAACTGTGCCGCTGTGCAACCCCAAGGATTTTCATATAAAATATATTATAAAAGAACTGATGAACTCATGTTGTAACGATTCCAAGACATTTAGCAACTTTTGAACGTGTGATATTTAGTCTGATATTTTTTTTCTTTAGAAGAAAAAAATAGTTTTAACAGCAGGTTTTGAACATAAAGCAGTAAGTAGTATACGCGATATCTCCAATTGAAACACGACATGCAAATGCCATAGCGAGTCGGGTCTGTGTGGAGTCGGGCTGCAGCGGGGTGGAAGGGGTTAACTCCGGTTGCTACGGAGCGCACAGCTGAATTATGCAAGTCGTGAAGCCTAGACAGAGAAAGAAAGTGCATTACAAAATGCTGAGCTCAGGGGTTTGGCTCGGAGCCAGTTCTGACGCTCCTACATGTGCTTTCTCACACTCAGCTGAGGGCATAGCGAGGTTTTTTTTTTTTTTTTTTTTCCAGCGGCACAGCGGCGCTCCTTCCTCCTGCCGAGTCGCTGTCTCTCTTTCTGTTACGTCAGAGGTTCAGCTGTAGGCCAGGCATGACCGGGGCGGGGCCACGCCGCTGACGCTGCTGACGCCGCTGACGCCGCTGTGTTTGTCTCCGCCTTACAGGATGTGGACCCGGCGGTTGTGTAGAGTGTGGTCCGGTACGCATAGTGTGTGTGTGTGTGTGTGTGTGTGTGTGTGTGTGTGTGTGTGTGTGTGTGTGTGTGTGTGTGTGTGTGTGTGTGTGTGTGTGTGTGTGTGTGTGTGTGTGTGTGTGTGTGTGTGTATGCGCGCGCGCGCGCGCTCGGCAGGAAAAGCAGCTGTAAGATGTGAAACGGTGTTTTCTCCATTTCTACTCGGGGTTTCACTCTCAGATATCGACTCCTTCCGGTCCCGTTTGGCTTTGGTGTGCGTCGCGTCTGCAGACAAAACACCCACTCTGCTCACTGCGATTCTTCCACAACACTGGGATGGATATGTGTCAGCTGTCTGCCGGGTGTCACACACACACACACACACACACACACACACACACACACACACACGCAGGAGAAGATGTGAGCAAAGTGGAAATTAGACCTGATGTTCCAGTTCAGGTTCTGGAGCTCATACGAACAGTGCGTTTGTTTTAGTATAAATAGTAATGAAACCCAGTACAGAACTCTGCAACAATCACCCAGTTTACTCATTAGGAAGATATGATATCAAAAATAGAAGTCAAGTTTATTTGTGGAGCAAAATTCAGCCGTTCAAAGACCTCATACATCATAAAAACATCATAGAGTCGGCAACTATGAAGCAACCAATAAGCATTACAGTTTGTCAAAATCATCATGCAAATACACATCAAATACTGTATAATAACAAGTCTTCCAGTTACTACTAATCAATGGAAATAAGACACAGGTGGGGTTTTAGCCTTGGAAGTCAGTGTTTCAGCATTTTTGCAGTTTTCTGGATGTTTGTTCCAGATTTGTGAATAACTAAACACCACGGGTTAGCAGTGGTGTTTAGCTGATCTGTCAAATACTGCACTTAGACCTGTTGACTTTCTGTTGTGAAAAGCCTTGTTAAGGGATAGATACCGCTTTAAACTTCTTCCATTTTGTTATTTATAACCACAAACCTTACTCATGATAGGAGACATTCGGAGAGGGATTTAGAGCAAGTAGCATACTTAATGATAACTTGTAAAAAAGCTTCTCGTCAGAACATCTGAACTGTCCCTTTAGGTTGTTGTGGACCAGCGAATCTCTCATTGACTATAACCGTGTTTCCATCCATTTGTCATTTGAATTTAAAATGTTACAGAACATAAAAATCTGTGGACTGGTTGGAAAGAATCAACCAGTCTACGCAAAAAGAGTTGATACTCAGATTAATACAAATCCACTAGCACTTGTACACCATGCATCGACTTCCATCCAATGTTCTACCATTTCGCGTTGGTCTATCACATTGAATGCCACTAAATACAGTTAGAGATCCTGAGTTTGAAGTACCTTACTCCCAGAAATGTAACAACAATCAAAATGTCTGAGGTATCAATCAGTAAAGACTCAGAGAAGTGTGATATTCTCAGTAGATCCCACTAAAGTACTGCTGTAAGACCAGCCCGTCTGAGTTTTGCATTCTCAAGTCACAGCAGAGGTTCTCGCCTGTGAGAACAGTAGTCGTGTTATTCAAACCTCCCCCGTAGACCGACTTGACAGAAGGTCGAGTCTTTGACGCAGCTTTCCATTTTCTTTGGCTCAGACGGCCACCTAATAAAGCCGCCTGTCAGCTGTCACAGTCTTGGCTTTGTAGCTCATCAGCCTCTCGTTTGGCTGAGCAGCGCGGACGACAGCGGGGAGCGAGAGGCACATTGCGCTCCTGCGACTCAAGCGACTGTTGTGTGCTACGCTTCTCGTTGGGCAGAACAAACTTGTTGGTCTTCGCCGTGCTACAAACCTGAGACAGGGACAGGCTGGTTGTGGACGATGAACTCCTACGGTGTGTACAACCATGCTTTGAGACCATCTGTTAACCCACAAACCCTGTCAGGTTGTCTATTCCAGGATTTGCTTATAGAAGTGCTTGTTGTCAAGGTGTTCTTTGCCAACTCCTGTCCATCTGCCATGTCTTTCCAAGCTTAATATTTCAATCTCATTTTCGCTTGCGGCTCGGTTGAAGTGAAAACCGATGCCCTGGTCAGGTTTACGGTACATTCCTGACTGAAACCCAAATATACAGGATTTGAGAAGTCGGTTTAATCTCGCCTCCATGAGAATGTTCTTCACAAATACTTCTATAGGTTCTGTGTTGAGAGGGTCAGAGGTTGACAGTTTAATAGCAGGACTTTGTGCTGCTGGTGAAATGATCCTGTCGGTGCTGACAGAGGAAGGAGGCGATTAGGGGAAGGCAAGCATTAGAGGTGTTGTGAAAGGGAAATGAAAAGGAAATGAGACTGTGTGTGTTTCTGTGGCACCCTTTCAGACAGACAGGTTAACGGTGAAGTGAAGGGATGATCAGTGAATAATGAACGAAATATCATATTAGCAATGTTCAGCCTGAATCTGATTGGCTCTTCAAATTTCTCGATAAATAATTTTTTTAAAGATATTTCTATTGAGGAGGAAGTAAATATTGCTCCACTATTCCTATGCAGTTTACACAGTTTAGTCCCGGGCTGCGTTAGGCTGCAACAGATTTTTGGGACAGTTCCACAAATGTATTTCTTCACAAGCTCCATGTCTCTGAGATGCCTTATACATATATTAACGTAAGCACTAAAATGATGTAACAACAACCTGAAAACGTTACCCATCTCATGCTATGCAGAAACTTTGTCTGTGCCGATGAAGAGTTAACTCACCTTTGGGTGCTAAGAGAATGGAATATTTCCAGCTGACGCCAGCTTAATTTTAATTACAGATGTGTTCAAAACTTTGTTGATATTCTAATGTAAAAAACCCCCACACAATTTCACAATAGCAAAACATTCCATGTCATCATCCTCTTGACACTTTGTTGCTTTCTTTGTCTTTTTCTCCAGTAGTAACATCCAGTTGTTGATTACGTGACTCGTTTGATAGAAATAAAGGGTTTCTTTGCAGTTTTGCGAAATACACCAGTTTTGCAAAACTGGTGTATTGTAACCACAAAAACGTTTTATTAAAAACATGAGTTTTTTTGTAATCACTGTGTTTCTATTATATAAAATTATTTTCCTAATCCCAATTTGTGCAATATGATGGTCAACAAAACGCAGTTGCTCTGGTCTACGTTTAGCACTTCCTGTGTTCCTTTGAGCTCGGGAAATTGGGTAAACCCCAAAAATATACAAACTGAATTATCGCCCAAAATAGCTCCCGAGAAACTGCAGCTTTCTTTAATTACATTTTGTGCTACCTTTGACATTATTTGTAAAAACCTTAGAAATACTGAAAACGTCTGGCTCAGAGTCCTATTCTTCACTCAGTCAAGGTGTCCACACTGAACAGTGTTGATGTTACACGGAAAACTAAAATCTCTTGGTAGATCTCCACAAAACCTACAGTGCCTGATGATGCTTATCTTCATTATTAAATCCCAGTTAACTCCACAACGGGTTTTGAAATAGCTGAAAGTCATAAAACTTTATTTCTTTACCGCTGATTGACGGCGAACATGTTTCTGTGCAGGTTTCCACCTCAGCGGGACGGTCCGGGAACCGGCCACATCCTCCGAGCCGGAGCTGCTGTGCAACGTCAGCGTCAGCTTCGACCGCTGCAAGATCACGTCAGTGACGTGCAGCTGCGGCAATAAGGACATCTTCTACTGCGCTCACGTGGTGGCGCTCTCGCTCTACCGGGTACGGAAGCCCGAGCAGGTCAAGCTGCGCCTGCCCATCTCAGAGACGTTGTTCCAAATGAACAGGGACCAGCTGCAGAAGTTCGTCCAGTACCTGATCACTGTGCATCACACGGACGTGCTGCCGACAGCACAGAAGCTGGCCGACGAAATACTGTCACAGAACTCCGAGATCAACCAGGTGCACGGTGAGTGGAGGGGACATTTGAGGCCTTGGGGCCAACAAGAGGCTGAACTTTTAACATGCGTACAAACACGCAGTCAAGCAGATGTAGGCATTTGTTTTCATATTTGCACTGTTTCGTACCAGTCGAGACCCAGCTGGTGGTGACTTTGTAAGGAAACATGCTTTTGGTTTTCTTTACAGAATAAGCAGAACACCTTTTTATCTCCTTACTACATAGGTTGGAATAATGGCCTGAATCTAAACAAATAAATTATGTCTGAGTTTTTGTCTCCGTTTTTAGAATAAGCTATAAAGTAAAATCATAACGCAGCTCGTTCACACGCTTCTCACCACAGTAATAACTATTTAGCCGCTTGAATCAATTTTTATAGACTGAAAACATGAGTCTGTTTATAAGCTTGCAGCTTCCTGATTGTTCTGGACACTTCAGGCTTCAGTTTCTCACTTCATATTTCTGCCTAACTACTTTCACTCTCTCTGTGGTAGAACCTTTTTACAGCATTCAGTTTTCCCAAGGGAGCTTGTTAAGTGTTCCAAAAGTTGCTCTTCTGGGCTGGCTGTAGTCGCGGGGTTAATGCTATTGATCAGTGTTTAAGCTGACTGAGCACACATTAATGCATTCTGTTTGATTGGAGCACATTTTTAAAAAAGCAGTTTAAATAAAATTTTCTGTATATAACATGTACTGTTAAGTCAGAATTTCACATTTCTCTAAAAAAAAAAAAGAAAAAAAGATCAAATCCAGCTGAAGGGCAGATTCCGCTCTTAGGCTTTTCACTTGTCCAGATCTCAAAATGCAATACATGTCCAGCCTGGTCAAGTGAGGAGAAACCCAGAGATACTCCACCTGCTTAAGATCCCTGGAACCTGATGGGATTCTTAAGACATGTACTACATTGATAGCTAGCTAGCAAGCTATCAATCTAACTGTCTATGTGGTTTGACAGATAGATAGATAGATAGATAGATAGATAGATAGATAGATAGATAGATAGATAGATAGATAGATAGATAGATAGATAGATAGATAGATAGATAGATAGATAGATACTTTGCTAGCTAACTACTGTTAAGGAAGAAAATATTTATAACGATTAATTTTAGGAAAAAACAACTTGGCTATGCTTTCTTCCTCTGATCCCGGGTTCTTTCTGTCTGTGGGGACACAGACACAACAATGTGTGTTGACGTCACAGAAGTACAGAATTTTAATCCAATCAGAAGAAAGTAAAAGACAGAACACAAAGTAGTACAGAAACACAGACATACATTTGTTACCTGAGTGAGAAGACAAACATAAAAGTCAAAGACATCTTTGGAGAAAGAGCCAGCACAAGATTGGCCAAGATCGGCTATTTTCTGAATTATTTTCCCTTGAGCATTATCTTTTCTACTTTGAGGTGTGTTCTCCCCTTTAATGTATTCAAATTAGGCGTCCCTCTGCTCGACCAACTGGAAGCTGTCTGACCATTTTCCCGAAGATATAACCTCCCTGCAATTTGTTCTAAAAGTCAGGAACAAGCTTCTCCTTTTTGTTTGGATAAAGTGGAGCAGACTCCCCTTTCCTGCTATTTTATGGCCTTGGAAGTCAAGGAGAAGATAACTAGTTCTCCCTACAAAATCAGACAAAAGAGCAGATGTGTGTTCTTAACGGTAAACTACAAATCAATAGGCCAGAATAAGTTATAAATTTTAAAACTATACTCAGGCTATTTTACTAAGTTATGTTACATCTTATAACATGATGTTTCTGGAGACTTTTCTATTCTGAATTTATTTCTCCCACTATCTGGCTTCATGCCTTTTTAGGCAAAGAGAAATAAATTAAGGAACCTCACAGATAGCTGTAAAACTCTGGTTTTGTCTTCCGCTCTGCCAGGAACAAATCTCTAATTCTGTATTTTAGTTCAATAAAAGGTTATCTTCCAGAAAGTAATATGTTTTTTTTGTTCAGTTTCTCTCTCCAAAGTCTGTTCCAATGTTTTATTAAAACACTCTGTAGCATCAACAGAAAAATAATCGGGTACAACTTCCTGCTTTCTAATCTAATCTAATATTCAAGTAAGAATTAAACAGTCCTAAACAATTCTCTAATACAGAACAAAACCTTTTCAAATACATTTATCATTGATTAAGTAATACAATTTTCAGTCAGAGCATGCTTATATAACAAAAGAATCTTTTACAAGTTTTATGTTAATGGTTCAAACGTTCAACCATGCCAGGTGTTTACTGAAGGCTTTTCATTTTCCGTGACCTGGGCAAATCCCTGTTTCCCAAGGTGTTTTTAAAGATAGTGTCATCTCGCCCTAAAATATATTAGTTTTACGACCTTCTGTCTTGTGTGAAACAACCCACCAAGGTCCAAGCTAAAAGCTTTGCCCATCCATCAATTTCTATACTTACCCCGGCATAGGTTTTAAAGTTCTAAACCGTCAACACAAACCTATCAAAAAATGAGTAATTTGTTCAAAAGGATTTGGCTAAACTAAACACTAAAAAATGGTTATATGATTCAGTTAAACTAAAACACTAAAAAATGATTATATTTCCTCAACACTACATACACAGTAAATTTAATAAATGATTAAACTTTTGTTTTCTAAAGTCTGTACTTGGTTTCAATATTTCAATATTTGTATTAGCTAGCTAGCATAGCTGAAGGTGGCTGAAATTAGCATTTTCTTTGCACATGTTTCAAATGTCATTCTGTCACACACAGACATACCGTATGAATCCGCCTGTAAGCATGTTCTTCTGGTGTCTGAATGTGTAAAATGCATACAAGTAGAAGTAATTAGCCTCCTCACTGTAAACAACCATTGGCTGCTCGCTGTTTTCCTTACAACCTGTTCAGTTGGCAATAATGTCATTCTCAGGTCAGTCAAACTTCCAAGGCAAATAGGAATTGTTTCTTCCTCTACCAAAAGTAAAGAAAAAAGTACTAATAAATAGATCAATAACTTGAGAGAGCTTAACCAATGTCTGTTTTTTTTTTCTCTTCACTCATGGTAGGAGCTCCAGATCCGACGGCGGGTGCGAGCGTGGATGACGAGAACTGTTGGCATTTGGATGAGGAACAAGTCCAGGAACAGGTCAAGCTCTTTCTCTCCCAGGGCGGGTACCACGGCTCGGGAAAGCAGCTCAACCTGTTGTTCAGCAAGGTACCGACCTTCCAGCCACATCAGGGCTCTCCTCTCTGTGCCTTTCTTTGGGTAATAATGGAGCTACAGAGATGTGGGATACCACAAGGATGTGTGTTGATGTGTGTTGTGATGCAAAAGACAATATTCTGTTTCTGTCAAATTAAAATTAATCAATGATTAAAGTTTTGTTTTCTAAACTCTTTTTTTTAGCTTTATAAAGCATTTTTCCCCTGTACTTTGTGCCAGTATTTCTACTTATTGGTACATATTTTATGTCTTTTTATAAGTTTTTACTTAAGCTAATTTTTTTCCAGTAGTCTGATGGAGAATCAATGCAACCAAATATCATTCTCATATGCAATAACTGGTGAATGTTTTATGAATGATGGCTGTTGTATTGACTGAAGCCATGCAGATTCTTCTTTTATTTACACTCATATGTCCTGTTTCCAAATCATAATTTTTTTGTAAAATTTGATTTTCGCTAAAAGGAAAAAAAAAAAAAGGACTACTACATGTCTCCATGTGACCTGAACTCCCCTGTGCCCTCCAGGTGAGAGAGATGCTGAAGATGAGGGACTCCAACGGCGCTCGCATGTTGACGCTGATCACAGAGCAGTTCATGGGCGACCCCCGACTGGCGCTGTGGAGGCAGCAGGGGACCACCATGACTGACAAGTACAGGCAGCTGTGGGACGAGCTAGGTACGGCGATGAAATGCGGCCGCGCCCGGACACTGACGCCGGATGGCAGCTGCTGTAAAACATTACCGCTGCTCGGCATCACTAATCGATTCGATAAGACCAATCAATGCGCATTTTGGTGCATTTGATGAAGCTTGTTAATTTGTTTTACTGCGTAATTGGAAAAACTTTCTGTCGTTGCATCCATTTGTAACAAGATGCTTTATGCGGTATGTAGACATAAAGTGGTGTGAGGTATTCCTGTACGTGCAGCGGTCCTCTACAGTAACACAATGATGCATTAATGGGACGAGGCGGGTCAGACTCATGCTGTCCTTATATGATGGGGTTTTAAGCTGAACTTATTTTAACTTTGAACAGCAGCTGATTTGGTAATGAACCATTATGAACTATTTTACTCCCACAAAAGCATTTCTCTTTAGCAGAAGGTTTTATCTGAAACTCACAAAAACTTGCAGCATAGACATGATGGAGAACTGGGGCCGGGCTAGGAAAAAGTTTAATTTTAATTATGAGAATAAGGTCATAATATTATGAAGAAAGAAGTTATACAACAGTAAAACCTCAATAATAAAGTTGTAATGAGACAAAAATAGTTGTACAGCATTACGAAAATAATAAAGTATTGCTTAATTTAATTTTTATTTGTTTTTCTGGTAGTAGCTCTCATAAAATTACTGCTTCATTCTCCTGATATTACAACTATATTCTGGAGTCTTTATGACTTTATTCTCATATCATCACATCATCACAGTGTTCAAAAAAGCTTTTCTAGAAATGTCAAATGACAAAATTTCAAAAAATGTTCTCACAAATGTTTTACTTATTAAGTTCATAAATTTACACCATCTCTTTTCTAAAACATTTTGAGATTTTTGGCAGAAATGTACTATTTTAAAAAAATGCTGTAATATTTTTTTACGCCGTCTTTTTTCCATCTCATATCTGAATTATATTAAGAATCAAAGTCACTCTGACATCAACACAGTAATAATTCCTTTTGCTTTTATATGTCGCAATCTTTGCTTTTTGTTCGGGTTCCCACCGATTCGTGGTTGTATTTTTGCCGACACTCCTTCAGCAGTTTGCATCTTGGAGCAGAGTGTATGATCTCGGGTCGTGTGTGTGTGTGTGTGTGTGTGTGTGTGTGCAGGCGCCCTGTGGATGTGCATCGTCCTGAACCCGCACTGTAAGTCCGAGCAGAAGTCTGCATGGCTCCGGCAGCTCCGCAGGTGGAACAGCGTGGACGTGTGTCCCTTGGAGGATGGTAACCATGGCAGCGAGCTGATCAATCTGACCAATGCTCTGCCCCAGGGGCCTCCTGGAAATCCAGGTGAGATGAGCGCGGTCTTTCCTCTGTTTTATCCTCTCTCTCTCTCTCTCCTCATCAGACCGCTCCCTTCGTCTGCTGCCGTAGTAACGCCGTTGAGCCCTCCCCTTTCCTCCACCTCTCTTTTAATCAAGTCTCCATGCTTCAGTCTCAGAGCCTGTGAGCCTTATTACCCTTTCAGCGTGGCTAATAGAACGAGCCTAATAACACAGTGGAGGTCCTGCAGCTTTTTCTTATTTCACTTGCTTTCACTGCATCAGAGAAATTCCCTTTTTCCCAGGTAGCAAAATAATGTTTGTTAGAAGGAAAGAGGGATTTCTATTGCTGCTGGTGTTTCTATCCAGACAGTCTCTGCAGCTCTGTGTCATTCTAACATCTTACTGTTGTGTTCCTATTAGTGCGTCTCCTTTTTACTTCCGATACATACTTTTATTGCTTATTTTGTAACATGGTTTGTACAGCTGCATAAAATACTTGAAAATATATTTCATTCAGCTGTTTTCAAGGTTTGGAAAGTGTTTGAAATTCAAACGGCACACTTTTGAAAACGTAGTGCGATGTAACGTTTAGAAAAAGTTTTCATATGCCTAATAAAAAGACAGATTTTTTTCCTCACTCTCTGAAGTTAATTCAGATTACATTTTCCTTGTCTTGGGTCAGATGAAATTACCAAAATGATTTCTGTTTGTTAGATGCAAGAAGACTTGGTGAGAATGTTTTTTTTCTGATTGTCTTTGCATATTTTGTTTAAGCATTTAATTTGAGCAGGAAGGTCATTTACCTTAACAGGATTAGTTTGGATTGTTTCAGTGAGATGAATATTTAATATTTGTAATTATTCATCATTCTATATTTTATACACTAAGCAACATTATTGGTGGTTTTTTTAAAATTAGTGATTTGTTCATGAACCAGTCAATTCAAAACATAACCAATTCCTAATATCTGTTTAGCTTCTTCTGGCCCTTCATTTATCCTTGTTTTAGCAAATTATCATCATTATTTGTGCCGGCTCTTGTCTTGACACTTCCTGCGTTACTTGTGATATGAACAACATGCTAACTTCCTGTCGCCACACGGCCGAGTTGTGACTCAAGTCCTTCGGGTTTGACGAAGCGTTCCAACTCTCCGTTCCACAGACGCTCTGGCGCGCCCTCACCGGACCGTCTTCACGCGCGCCATCGAGGCCTGCGACCTGCACTGGCAGGACCCCCACCTGCAGCACATCATCACCGAGGACCACTACAACAACTACTGTTACCACGACAACCTCAACGGCTCCCTCTTCGACTCCAGAGGGTGGCCCCTGTGGCACGGTGAGATCAAAATCTTACCAAGTCTGCTCGGTCCAGTTCCAAACAAGACAAAACCAACTGTAGATAAAGGAGCTTGTTTTAGGGCAATAACTCCTTAATGTTGATGAAAAAAACACAAGTTTCACTGACAGAATATTTCACTGACAACATGGGAGAAATGTCTTGTTATAAGTGAAATAATCTGCCAGTGGAACTAGAACTTTTTATCAATATTAAGGAATTATTTACCTAAAACAAGATCCTATATCTTGCTGAAAAGTTACTTGTAAGCAAATTTAGCGTATTAAGATATTTGCATTAGATACTAGACAACATTACTGGTGTTTTTTTAATACTTTTTTCTTTGTCAAAATAAAAATGTCTCCTCTTTTTTTTTTTTTTATCAGAACACGTTCCCACGGCGTGCGCCCGAGTGGACGCCCTGCGGTCACATGGTTACCCCAGAGAGGCGCTGCGGTTGGCCATCGCCATCGTCAACACGCTGCGGCGGCAGCAGCAGAAACAGCTGGAGCTTTTCCGCAGCCACAGAAAAGGTCAGTGTGTCTTCCTTTGCTAATGTGGAGTTTAGCAAAGGGAGATTTTTTATCTTAGGTGACAAATTGACACAAGGTAAAAGTTGCCTATTTGTTCAGAACACAAAGTTTATACCTAATTCTGATCTGGTACCTGGTAGTAACTCAGCTGTCCGTGTTCTCGTTCCCTCAGAGCTGCTCCACAGGGGCGTAACATCCGTCACCAACCTGGAGGGCTGGGTGGGCCACCCTCTGGACCCCATCGGCACTCTGTTCGCCACCCTCCTGGAGACGGGACGGGGGAGCGACGACGGAGCCACCGCCGACTTCCCAGGTAGACACTCACAGATTAACAGCAGCTGTGATTTGATTAAGCACAGAATAGCACAAATTTAAATTCCGCAAACAAATTTGCTCAGTGGAAACACGGCAATTGTGGAAAAAAAAATCACTCACGTTCTTCTATAAAACGTTTTTTGCGCTAGGGTGAGTTTTTTTTTTTTCCAGCAGTATTTAAATAGATGGATTTCGATTAAAAGAAGACGACAGGAAGTAGGAGGATGACAAGTTGTGTTTTTTTTTTCCACACAATCTGAAGCTCACAAATCACACAATTCATAAAAAGTTGTGCGTTGAATCCATCACTCTTCTGTAAAATCACCATCTACAATTTTCCCAAAATGCTCCAGGTAGTCAAGTAGTTAGACGTTTATATTCACACTCTTATTTTGAAATGAGTTTACGCAGCTGTTTTCATTTTCTCTCCTCACATTCTCCCTTTTTTTCACCAATAGCTTTATATCAAGCAAGAAATGAGAACAAAATAAAACACGGACTGTAGATAAAATAATATAAATACAAACACAACGTCTAAGGGTATTATAGAAGATGTAAATTATGTTAAAATAAAATGGTGCATGAGTGCTGTAGTTTGCCAGAGGCAGATATAATTTGAATTGAAGGTAGCAGGTTAGCACTAGCTTCAGCTAATCCCCATGTTGGTGTAGCGGTTTAGCATTAGAGGAATGTTTATGATTTGTGCTTTAGGGTTCGTTCAGCTACCTTTTTACTTGGCGTTGCCCACCACTGCTGGTACTTAAAACTAAATACAAGGTCACAAAAAAGTTAGCCTCTTTAGAAACGTTATTTTAGAAACGATTTATGGTATCGTGGAGGCCACAATATCAGAAATCGTGGCCTCCACCTCCACCGCCTCCTGTGGTAACGACGTCTCCATTTGTCGGACTCGAGCCGTTAGACGCACCCAGATGTTTTCCTTTACTGCAGATGGAGCCGTCCTCAAACCCACCATCACGCTGCAGCAGTTGTGTGGTTCCCATCAGACCTGCAGGGCCTCGGGTCTTAATCAGCAGAGATGACACAGACGTGCTGATTGGCCTGCAGTCGTCCTCCGATACCGGCTCATGAATAAGAGATGCGGCAGGAAAAACACTCCAATTAAAATGCATTAATTATGCAGGCAGACGAATTTCAACATGCCACAGCCAGACGGGACGTCACAGCAGCCCTCCGCTCACGTCTCTGGTATAAAGTACAATGAATTCACAAAGCGCCCCCTGCACTCAAGACTCCCTTGAATTATTAGGCAGTTTAGAGTTTGTTTCTACTCCGTGGATCTGAGCTTTAAGATGTATAAAGTTTGAGAAAAATCTCAAACTTTATAATTTTTTTTTCCATTTCAGAAAGGGCTTTTATATTTTCTATGTCAATCAAGACTCTACAGGCTTTCAACACTTGAATTCAGGTCGTTTGGACAGACTGTCAGATTGATCATTGGAGGTCTTCAACCTTAGCTTTTTCACTGAAGATTGTTAGTTTATTTTATCTATTTAACTTTTATTTCTACAGGTTGTCTCATGGAGATCCAGGATCTCATTTACAAAATAAGAGCTGTTGAAGGAGTTCTATTTCCTCGCTCATTTCACTTCCTTACATTAAAGCTCCTACCCATGTATTTCAGAACAGGACATTTTCATTTATTTTTGTGGATTCTGATAATTATGGCTTACAGCCAAATATTAGATTCCCGTTAGGTTCGGCCTAAAAGACCAATAAAAATGAAACTTTACTTAATGAACAACCTAATTAAGTGCTGACTGGACATCCTGAGGCCCACAAAAGGTTATAGATAATGAAAGCTGGCTGTTCAGGGGGCTTTATAAAAGAATTGCCATGGGAGTTGAGTGGGAGAAAAAAATTGTGGTAAATTTTTGTAAGAGAAACCTCAGAAATTTTGAGATTAATCACATTTTCTAGAGAAAAATTGACTTTTAAATCTCAGAGATTTCTGAGTTTTTCATTTGGAAAATTTCTGAGATTAATTCCCCAATTTAAAAAAAAAAATGTTGCCAGAAAAAAATATTTTATTTTCTACCTGCTGTGGTAGAAAAGTAATTTCCTATAAGGTTTTTTTTTTTTTTTTTGAAAAATCAGAAACAATTCATCACAAGCTACTGAGGCAATTTGATTTTTCAAACACTTTGTTGACTAAATTATGCAGATTTTTCTTTTTTATATTTTTTTTCTAATGAATCATTGAGTAGATGGTTAAAAATAGTTTGAAATAAAACCTGCAACACAACGAAGAGTCAGCTGCCTCTGAATAGTTTCGGTCTCTGTGGTCCAACATAGCTGTGAAGGTTTTCAATTAAAGCCGTAGTTTTTATCAGTGTAAGTGTGTGTGAGAGAGTGTGTTTTCTTCAGGGAGCGTGGGTTCTCCTGGGACTAACGGTGAGGTCTGCCTAGACATCATTAAGGCTCTAAAACACATGATCACTGCTCCCAGGAGGCGGCGCACAGCGCAGGGAGAAAAGGAATCAATAGATTTATCAATACGCGGCTCAGTTCACACCCCAGAGGGGACGTTTACTTTTCGCTGAGTCATTCCCTCTCTCCCCCCCCCACCAGGCTCCCTGGGCCCCTGCAGGAGGCCGGAGAACCCCGTCTACATGCCGCCACCGCCGCTGCCTCTCCTGGAGGAAGGCGAGACGTTCGCGGCGCTGGCTGTGGAGACGGCGCTGATGGGTCTGGGCCAGCAGAGGGTGATGCCAGACGGCCTCTACGCCCAGGAGAAGGTTTGTCGCAACGAAGAGCAGCTATTGGCCAAGCTCCAGGAAGTGGACCTGGACGAGGCGCTGGTGAAGATCCTCCGGAAGCAGGCCGCGCTTCTGCTGGAGGGTGAGTGAAGCAGCCGGGTTTCATTTATCTTTAGACACCTCTCAAATTTTTACGTTTTAGATTTCGTGTAGCCAAACATCAAGAAAGACGCGAGTTTGACTTGTGTACATATAGAGACTTTCTTTGTAATAGGGGTAAAGTTATTATTTTCTGACAATGGAAAATGTGACGTACAACACAAGGTATTCATCCCCTTATAACCAAGCTTTTATAAGTAGAACGTTGTTTATCCAGAGATTTTTGCTGAAAAGCAAATTTTGCTGCACCGACATCAGCTTTTATTTCATGTATTAAACTTGGCTAAATATTAGCAAGCATTTTGGAAAACAGTGACCCCAAATCCTGTTATACTGAAAATGAATTTGCTAAATCAAGTCCAAAAAAATGTCTTTTTTCTGACATAGCAAACGTGCAAATGTCTTCTGGGCCCTCATGCATAAACGACTGCACAGTTTTCACACTAAAACTTGGCGTACGGAAAAATTTAGAAAAGTGCGGCGCACAAAAAAAAATCTGATGCATGAAGCCGTGCGCACGCACATGGCTGCACCTTTCCTTTATAAATCCCAATTTGCTGGTCCGCCCTGTCGCCACCCACAAATATATTTAAATTAGTATAAATACCCGCAAGTCTGCCACCACACAAAGCAGGAACCATGGCAACGCCCTTGTTTGAAGCAGTATAAGTATTTATAATTATAATTATATATTTTATTTACAAGGTGCTTTGAGGGCACAAGGTCACCTCACAAAACCAAAAATACATAAAAAAAAACAAAAAACAAATTAAGATTGTGCAAGTGCCTGTTTGAACAGCAGGGCGTTCAGCAGGGATTTAAAGACAGACAGAGAGTCAGAGGGTCCTTTGAGAGGGGAAAGTGGACGTGAGTTGTGCATTTACAGAATGAAGATGCTTTATGTCCATAAGGCGCATTCACAAAGCCGGCGTCTCGACTGAAGGATGGCTGCAGCTGGACCGGTACCACCGGTACCGCACGGCTCCTTCTTTACGTTCAGCTCAGAGATCCTGGATGATCAATCTGAGCAATCTAAGCGCTAATAAACCATCATCAACATTTTCCATCAATATGATTTCTGATCATTCGCGCCCTCTGAGTCCTTCCATTGGTGATGTTCTCCATCAGAACCAAAGAGATCCATAATTACGCAGCTCACCTTTGCGCAGCTACTGATATAGCTGCGCAAAGGTGATCAAGGTTCCATACACACCTTGATCACCCTTTAAGTCACAAAAAGTGCGTATAAACACTGTCACGTTTCTGCTACGCTAAGCTAACCTCGGTCTTGCTGTACTGCGCACACACGTTAGCATGCTACCAACCTTCGCTAACATGTTGTTTGCTCTGTATTCTGCTAATCTGTTTGTGTTTAAACACTGTGTTCTGTCTGAGTACCTTAGCATGAACTCAGTGCTCCCTTCCTTCCTTTATTTACTCTCTCTGGTGTTTGCGATGCTAATTTACACGTCTGTATCATTTGCTCTGACGTCGTGTACATATCTGTGTGTGTGTACATATCTGTGTGTGTGTGTGTGTGTGTGTGTGTGTGTGTGTGTGTGTGTGTCTGTGTGTGTGTGCGTGTGCAGCAATGGCTAAAAAAAGCTCGCGGCTCGACACGGTTCAAGCCTCCTTTGCTCTCAGTCCCACTAATGATAGAGGCGGTCGGCCCCTCACATGAGGCTCGGTTATCCCCATTTGGTTGTGATTACGAAGGAGACGCCCACAGGAAGTGGCTGCTCGTACATTACCGAGGGAAGGGTGAAGACAGAATGCATCTGGCTTACTTTTAGACAATGGCTGGTAAAGGAAGTGTCCCGTGATGTTTGTTTTTTTTCTTTCACACAAAACCCACTAACAAGTATTGTGTGTTGACCCCAGGTTTGACCTTTCTTCTTATTGTTGCACAGCCCAAAAGCAGGTGAAGATTCACGACATAATGGACTTTGCCTCATTATGAACTTTATACTTGATACTGCTTGTAATGAAACCCACAAATAAAGATGGTGAAAATGACAGTTTTGGATTTTATGCATCAGGACAAACTTCAATTCAAAAATACTTTATTGATGCCAAAGGGAAATTAAAATGCAAATAATTAAACCAAAATACTTGGTAAGATGTGGTGTTTTTGTGGTGTAAAATGTTTCAAATTAAACTTTGGCTTCAAATTTACTGTTAATGGACAGTTTGCAGAGAATGGAGAATTTCTCCTGTCTGAGTACCACCGACTGGAATTGAAGATTTTCTGCTGCGTCAGCAAAAAATACCAGGCAGGCGAGTAAGAGTGACATAAAATAAATCACTAAAGAAATCATAAATTAGCAGCAGCTAATTATAGCAACCAACACTGCAAAAACACAAAATCTTACTAAGTAGTTTTTTTGTTTGACTTCTAGTCCAAATATCTTATTGAACTTCAAATAAAACCAAAATAACTTTTCAGCAACATATAGGATCTTGTTATATGTCAATAATTCCTTAATATTGATTTTTTAAAAGTACTATCTACAAGTAAACTAATCTGCTGCTGGAACTAGTGCTTTTTTTAGTACTTGTTAAGATTTTGTGTTTTTGCAGTGAGCTATTTAACTCTTTCAATTTCAATATTTAACAAACTACAGCTTCCTGTTCTTTAGGAAAACATGTTCTTAAAGAGACAGTCTGTAATGTTCATAGAAATAAGAAACTAACGTGCTACTGCTTTTGGCCTGTTTATTGACTATTTTTTTATATATCTTTGAACACAAATGTCCTGCAAAATCCTCCTGCTGGGTCTCCACAGACACATTGGCTTTGTTTGTGGAGACCAGACATCTGTTCATCTGTATGAACAGATGTCAAATATCACGTCTCAGAGTCAGGACATACTCTGATGTTCGTCCGAGACGTCGTCATCTGATCCACAGCAAAATCTTCTGCTGACATCGTTGGCACGCTAAGCGTCCCGTCAGCGGCTCCTGTCTGCTCCGGGCTGTGACCGTTCCCTCCTCTGCTTGTCTCCTCTCTTCCAGCTGGTCCTTACAGTGGTCTGGGGGAAGTCCTCTACAGAGAGAGCGTCCCCATGCACACGTTTGCCAAATATCTCTTCACCTCCCTGCTACCTCACGACACCGACCTGGCGTACAGCATTGCACTGAGGGCCATGAGGTGAGCCGTACGCCAGCTAGCAGCTAACAGTATGAACAGAGAACATATGTGTTGCTTCTTTTCTTTCTGACTCTTAGAGAAATAAAATGACGCTTAGACAAGCAGTCAGAGGTAATTACTATTTATATATCTGTTGTTGTCATTTGCAGACCCAGTGACAGAAGCTGACAGCAAAAAAAAAAAAAAATTGTTGCCTCTTTCAGATTTTTTTAGAGGTTTAATTGTATGACTGATGTGACTTATAGTCTGGAAAATACGGTAACTCAGCTTGTGCCATTGTCGAACAGCTCATTAGAATAAATAAATATCACCGTTTTGTTTGGGATAATAATCACATTCTACTATAACAGTGAGGTGATTTACACATTTTCCTACATTTACAGATTAAATTCAGGGGAATAAAATGGTAGAAACCACTCAGATAATTATCTTCATCCCCACTTAATTCTAACCCATCGTTAACTTTCCAAGTCTGAGCATCCACTTGAACGCCATAATCCAAAATTCGGACTTCCTAAAGTCAAGTGGAACTTTCTAAAAGCCATGAGTGATGTTGCCTGTACTGCCCCCTGCTGACAGCTCTGCCACTCCTTGTTCCAGCTGACAGTCAAGAGTTCGTCCCTTGTAGGAGTAATGACAAATGATCATTCAGGGATTATCTGGGGTCAGAATTATTTGAGGACCTTGATGATGACTTCAAGAGGAATGTCAAGGATTTTATTGTTTTCCTGCAACAAAAAAAGTTGTTGGCACTCAAAAAAACGACAGAAGGACAAAAAACATGTTCTGAGTGTTGGGTAAATGCAAAACTATAACAAATGGTAGAAATCTGAATCTGGTGGCAGTGGACACTGACGCAGTATAAGTTGTTATGTTGCAAATTTCACATAAGGTGAGGATTATTTCCTATTTCTATCACAAATTTAAGTCAGAGATCCCAGTTTATGTTTGGAGGAGCAGGAGAATGTGTTAGTGATCCGTTGATATTGAAAACATTACTAGATGGGGTTTCAGTGACGATGAGCCACAAGGACAGATCCATTCATTCTAATTCTATGCTACAAGCTCTGAGCTACGTCAAGCTTTATTGTTTATTTAACATTATGTTTCCACTTTCACTTTGCAAATTGCACTTTCTGACCCATTTGAAAGGTTTATTGCTGTTTATTTTTAAATGTTTGACCAATTGTTTTTCAACCCCTGATTGACCTGAGTGAACAAATTAAAGATGTTTTTACATGTTTGATCAAGATTGTGAAGGTATTGGTGTATTTAAGTGTGCAGTACTGGTGCAGAGTTATTAAAGCATTTGTAATTTGTAATTCAGTGCATTTAAATGTGTTTTAAAAAAAGAGAGATTTTAAGTCAATTCTGTTTTTATGTATTGGATCAGTATCAGCCGATATTGAACCTCAGATATCTACATCGGTATCGGAAGTGGAAAAAAGGAATCAGTCCCTAGAATGTGGTTGAAGTGCAACATGCAGATGGACATTTGACCAAAATATTAATGTTTCGGTTTTGGGAAAATCCTCTCTACATTCAGCCGGCTCTGGTTTTTAAGAGTCTTTGTCATTAATTGTTACTTTGTGTCTCCAACCTGCTTGAATTGCATCACTAACAGCCCAAATTGACGATGAGTGCATGTACAGCTGTGACATGAAGTCAGCGTCCCGCTGTGACTCCCCCTCCCCCCAGGTCTCCTCTGCTCCGACGCTGCGGCTGATTTAGAAGCTGAGACTTTGTTTAATGACAAAACCTCCTTTTGCTGGAATATTCACTGAATAATTGAACACTGCAGAGAGGCACTTTTACAAAAGTGTGTGAATAATAAATAAATGCCGTTGGTGTTCTCCCTGACCACTTCTCTGGCCTATATTAAACTGCACTGATGCTTTGTTTCTCTGTAATGAAAAAAAAAGCAGAATGATTGAACTCCAGCAGCTTCAGCTGTGATTTGGGCTGCAGAAAAATGTAATTGTTCCTTTTAAACCCATCCGCTTTCCAGAGCTTGCAGCTTGAAGCTCAGACTTGAGCTCAGGTGTTCAGGTGCACAAAGAAAAGCTGTCGATTGATCTTCTGAAGGGAACTTTACACTCTGATAGCTTCTTTACCTTCATAAAATGTCCCCGCCAGTGAAGAAATTATGTGTTTTTATCTAAGGAAGAACTAAAGCAAAAGTTTTCCTTTTCTCTCAGGTTGCCGGTCCTCGAGTCCACGCCCCCTTCTACTGACTTGTCTCGGCCTCAGCATATAGTGTCGGTGGTGCCCAATCGCTACCCTCGCTGGTTCACCCTGAGCCACATAGAGAGCCAGCAGTGTGAGCTGGCCTCCACCATGCTCACAGCTGCTAAAGGTACGCACAGACACCAAAACACCAAAACCTCCATTTCTCTACGGTTTAGACCAGAGGTGACCACAGCTAGCTAAAAAGATGGCTGTGCTAAGCATAGAGCTAAACACTAAAGCACTATACCAATATGGTGTTTGGTGAATGCTAAAGCGCTAATAACAAACAGTAGTTGTGCTAACGCTAAAGCGCTACACTAACGCGCTACTTGGATAAAGCTAAAGCACTAATAATAAACATTGGTTTTACTAAAGCGACACACCAACACAGTCCTTAGTGGAAGCTAGTGCGTTAAAGTGCTAATCATAAACATTAGTTCCACTAACTCTAAAGCGTTACACAAGGGCTAAGAGATGAAGCTGAAGAGAATTCAAAACCGGGTTGGCCTTGAACATCTCACAGAACTCTGTTCGGTCGGTCCACTATGGTCATCCCAAAACTGATCTTTAATTTAGAAATGTCTTTTTTCCCAGCTCTAACTAATTAGCTTTAGCTGAATCAAAGGCAAAAAAAAATGGCTCTTAGGTTTATAAAGGTTTGTGTTTGAACAGCCCAGTAAAAGTGCAGACTCAAATCCAACTGAGAGTCTTTGATAGTTGATGTTCACAGACGCTCTCCATCCAATCTGACTGAACTTGGGCTGATTTGTGAAGAAGAAACGCGCAAACAAACACTTCAGTTAATGGATTTGCATAGGTGTCAGAGACGAGCGCCACGGGACCCGCAGCTGTAATCACATATCCTTATGTTTCCACTTTACTGCTTTGTCACACAAAGTCATGATAAAACACACTTAACAGGATGTCCGCCTTGTATGACTGTCCTCCAGAATGAGCCCCTCATCTTCCTCATGCTGTGAACTTTGTGACTTAAACGGTGAGATTACTGCATTGCTTTTAGCTGCTCCTCAATAACGACCTCTACGTTATTAGTCAGCGGAAAGTTTTGGCTGCAAAGACTAAACGTTGCCGATCAGCCGCGGCTCAACTCTGTGCACCACAGAGACAGGAAAACCAGACGTCTGTGTCAGAGCATGGGTGTGAAGATGCTAAGAAAAATGCAGCGACAGGTTGTGAAAGTGGGGGAACAAAAGACAGAAAAAAAATGATGTTTCAGAAAGAAGGTTTGGCAACCTGGATGTAACACACCCACCATGTTCCTGTTCGCTTTGCCGTATTGTTCAGGTGACGCCTGCAAACTCCACACAGTGTTAGAGTCCATCCAGAAGAACATCCACTCTTCCTCTCACATCTTCAAGCTGGCTCAGGACGCCTTCAAGATCGCCACGTTGATGGACAGCTTGCCGGACCTCACGCTGCTCAAGGTCTCCCTGGAGCTGGGCCTCCAGGTAAGCGGCGCGCACGCTGAAAAATGTGCGTGTGCGGCTTGTCGCCACGCCGACCCTCTGCTGAACCTCTCGTGTCCCGCAGGTGATGAGGTTGACCCTGTCCACGCTGAACTGGCGGCGGAGAGAGATGGTGCGCTGGCTCGTCACCTGCGCCACTGAAGTTGGTGAGTTTGGTTTCTGCCGCCAAAAGAAATCCTTAAAGGAGGAAGTCAGTGGCTGCGTTTTCATTGGCCATATGGTTGCGCAATTTGATGTTTTGGAAATAAATTTGCAAAAAAAAAAAAAAGTTCACTAAAAAGTTTTAGTGCTAGTATAAGGGTTTTTTTCCTCTGTAATATGTTCCTTTTGTAAAACTGCAATGGAGCAGAGGACGAGTTACATGATTAACAGCCTGGCGTTGCCATTGGTACAAACCACAAAGACGGTGACAGGAAGTAGCTAAAGGACCATGGTGCGATTTATTGCGTGAACAAAGTCAGGTATGATTTTAATCACGTTTCTTATTTAATGGAAACACTGCAATTGCGAAATTGTGTTGTTTCTCCCGACATTAATAGAATATCGACAAATTCTGGGACTGCAGCTACAGATCATAAGGAAGGAAGTTAGAAGGGGAGATTCACTCTTCAATCACTTTGATGTCATCAAAATGTGACGTGTGAAACATAAAACAAAAATGACAAAAAAGAAAAGATTTTCATGACACTGTTTGTTAAATTAAAAGGAGTAGAAAAGTGAGGAAAAGTCCAGCCAGCATGTTATAAGCGGGTCTATTGTTTTTGTTAAAATTATTCAACTTGCCGCATATTTTTTAGACATTGGCAACTATATTTTAAATTGATAATATACTAGCTGAGAAACTTTAGCACACAACATTTTAATTCTTGATTGTCATCTATAAGTGAGTTCAATGTCTAATACCAAACTGTAAGGTGTAAGTTTACCCGAATGTTTAGGCTTTTCATATGAGCCTTGCTGCTGCTGCTGTTTGATGGAAACCACTGGAATGAAAAGCTCAACAAGCCCGCTGTGCCCTCTGGCTGCTGACAGATGAGAAAAGCAAACATCTTGTTAGAAATAATTCAGGGTGTTCGTGTCCTCACATGCTTGGTGATGAGAGCTACTTTCAAGGCCGGACCCTGCTCCACATTACTAGCTGGGTTCAAGGGGGTTCTTGGCGAGGGCTGAGCAGTGACCAGCAGGGCGGTAATTACGGAACATTGTCGGCTGATTAAGTGGGTCTTTGTTTGGAATTCCTTGAAGCAGGCAGGAAGTGGTGTCCGGAGGGAAGCCCTCCTCCCAGATGATTTCATGTGAACGTAAGGGGAGTGACAAGGAGTCCCTGTTTGGGCCGGGACCGGTTCAATGGAAGCATTGAGAACATTCCAGTTGGGGATACAGAGTGGAGACACGTCAAAGGCCACAAAATTACAGACAGAAAATCAGATTACTAGAAGGTAAAAAAAAATAAAATTCTTTGGGAAACTGATTTAAAACCAACAAGGTTTTTGTTCATTCTCTATTTTTTAATGCTCATTAATTAGACTTAGGCCTTTTTGGAGTAATAAAGATTTCTTTATTTTGCTTCTTGGAATTTTTCCAGAAATTTCTTTTCACTGTAAGATGCCTGTGTGAGTGCTTTGTTGTTGTTGAAGTTGCTGCTTTGCATTGAAATTTGATGAGCATGTTGTTGTTTTTTCTCTTGGTGTTACCATTGGTTTGTTTTTGACCTCAGTTTAGTGCAATTGCCTTTTAGGAGACCAACAACATAATCTATAAATTCTACTTTTCTAAAGTTTATTATATGCCTTCTACCAATAATGAAAATTGAGCACTATTAACGTTTTAGACCTAAGTGGATTTTGAGCAAGAAACATAAAACCAGAGACTGCTTTGGATATTTTTGCGATTGTCAAAACACAAGATTATGATGTATGATTTTGCTGACTGTGAGTGAGCATCCAAAACAGAACATAATAAAAGACTACATTTTTTAATTGAGTCCAGTAAACTGGATCACTATCCAGAGGTTGGTCAGCAAAAGCTGGGTCCGTTTATGAAACGTGCATGTACCCGGAGAAAAGCCAACCATGAATGTGGTGGACATACAAACCTTCACACAGAAAGGACCTGACTGAGATTTGAAACCAGGACAATTTATAAGTGAAGCAAAAGTGCAATCTGCTGCTCCACCTTATAGCCATTTATTACCAGTTCATAAGAAAGACACTGGAAAATGAAAAAAAGGGAAGGACCATAGATTACACCTTGAGGAACACCACATAGGATGGTAAAAACACTTTATTTTGTCAAACTTTGCTCCATGACATTGTTGAACGCTAATGAGTCTGAGGATGCATTCACACCAGCGCCGTTTAGTCCGCTTTTGTCAAATTTCAGCTCATTTGCCAAAAATTGTAACATTTGCTAGGAGTCTACTGGACTATCAAGTGTGAAAGCTACCTGTTAGGTCCCTCTGATGGGTAAATCCCAATTCCAGTCAAAACTTACATTTCTCTTCCTCTGTTTCTAGGTGTGTTTGCTCTAGACAACATCATGCAGAACTGGTTCACACTCTTCACGCCGACGGAGGCGACCAGCGTGGTGGCCAGCACCATCATGTCCAACAGCACCATTGTCCGCCTGCATCTGGACTGCAACCAGCAGGAAAAACTGGCCAACTCCGCCCGGACCCTGGCGCTACAGTGCGCCATGAAGGACCCCCAAAACTGTGCCCTGTCCGCCCTGACGCTCTGCGAGAAGGACCACATTGCCTTCGAGACAGCCTACCAGATTGTACTGGACGCAGCCGCCACAGGAATGAACTACACCCAGCTGTTTACAATAGCACGCTACATGGAGCACCGCGGCTATCCCATGAGGGCGTACAAACTAGCAATGTTAGCCATGACGCACCTTAACCTCAGTTACAACCAGGACACGCACCCGGCTATCAACGACGTGCTCTGGGCGTGCGCCCTTAGCCACTCGATGGGGAAGAACGAGTTGGCGGCTGTCATCCCCCTAGTGGTGAAGAGCGTGAAGTGCGCCACCGTGTTGTCGGACATCTTGAGGCGGTGCACGCTGACGACGCCGGGCATGGTGGCGCTGCACAGCCGCAGGCACTCTGGGAAGCTGATGTCTTTGGACAAGGCTCCACTCAGGCAGCTGTTGGACGCCACCATTGGGGCCTACATCAACACAACGCACTCTCGCCTGACGCACATCAGCCCGCGCCACTACAGCGAGTTCATCGAGTTCCTCAGCAAGGCCAGGGAGACATTTCTGATGGCGCACGACGGACACATCCAGTTCACACAGTTCATAGACAACCTGAAACAGATCTATAAGGGGAAGAAGAAGCTCATGATGCTCGTACGAGAGAGGTTCGGTTGAATGACCGAATTTCGTCCTGGGAAAATTTTCATGGGATTCTTACTGCTGTGATTCAGGACTGATGGCTCTAGTATAAGGAACAAGGTCTTGAGGCCAAAAAAAAAAAACTAGGATGTTAAAATGTACTGAGCAGGAGACGAGACATTTTGGCATCGAAACAACCGAAAGTAATGAAGATAAAACAGGAATTTTTAATCAATAACAACCTTAAAGCAACACCACGGGGCAGATGTATGAAACTGTGTGTTGATGGGTAGTAAAAATATTACCTTCCTCCTCCCAGGGCAGTTACAAAATAATAAATAGCTACTTTGTAGCAACTTTTGGAAGTGTTAAACTCATTAAAAGCAAGGTTTACTTGGCTAAGACTTAGATATGAGTTTTCCTGTAGCGATCCACGATATATTGGCAATAACATTGGTATCGGCCCATGTTAGTAATTTTTGAACATATCGGTATTGGTCCGATAATTAAAAGTGGACCGATGTTAACTGATGATTATTTCCGTCCTGTTTCTGTTTGTGTTTCTGGGAGGAGAGGAGGTTAGTCGTGTGGTATTTGCTTGGTCATGCAACAGTGATAATGATGCACCGCAGGATTATGGGTATTTAAGTGAAGCAGAGAAACAATGTAGGTGGCGTGGTAACTTTAACACGGTGTCGAAAGTGGAGGAAAATATTTGTATTATATATAATTATTGTGTATCGCCCATGACGGCAGTATTAATATCAGATATTGGCTCAATTTTTTTTTAAATCTGTGCATCCCTGTGATTCCCATTAATCTTTGTCAAAATACTGATGTCACTGGGATGAGCTAGCATGGTAGCATGCATGAAAATGTTTAAACACTGAAGGCATCTAACTTTTTTGCCGAGTTTTGTTCATTGAGGACGATGTGGTTTAAGAGAAATGCAAGGAATGAACATTTTTGTCAGGACGAATGTTATCTAGTTTGGTTTTGAGTGCACCCACTCAACACAAGAGAATCAGAATCCCAGTTTATAAACTGAGAATAATTTGTTGCAGTTTTGACTGGAGCTTTGTAAGAATAAAGCATCTCAGAGGAGTTTTCTCAATAGATAATTGGGGAAAAAAATGCAAATTTACCTTTGTATATTTTAGAATTGTCAACAAGATCATGAAAAATACCAGTCTGCCAACATGCCGATTGTGAAGCTAATTTTTTGGTTTAGTCCTTTAGCATTTTTGCTAACTTTGAAAAAGTTTAGCGCACTTAACTTTCCCTTAATGCATTTTTCTGGTTCAGTTCTAAAGTGCCAATTTAATTGGCTGCCGTGTCAACTTTAAAGTTTTAAGTAAAGTTTAACATCTATGTTGAAGTTTTGGTTATTAACATTTATATTCATACTCTTATTTTGAAACAAGTGAAGACTGTTTATACAGCAGGTCTGTTTCTTCTCCTGACAGGTGTTACTGACACCTGGTGTGTATCAGCATGGTTGAATTTATCGTTTAAGTGGATTAGCATTGGCTTCTGCTAAATACCATGTTAATATAGTCGATTAGCAGAAGTGGAACTAATGTTTTGCGGTTAGCACAACTAACTTTTAGCTAGCGGTGTCCACCACTGAAAATTATCAGTCAGCATCTCCCCGGTGTGATGAGCACATTTAGATGTAAAAAAATCCAAATCAAAATTTGTGGATAACTCAACTTCAAGATTTGACCTAAAACTGAACAATTTTGATTCGATGTTGGTGACATTTCAACCATATGAAAAGGTGTAGAGCAGGAGTGCCCAAAGTGGGTCCTGAAGGCCCGGCATCCTGCATGTTTTAGTTCTCTCCCTGGTTTAACACACCTGGATCCAATGATGGCTCATTAGAGGCCTAAGAAGAACATTGTCCTGCTGAAAAGGTTGTTTCTACCACCAGGAAGAGAACTAAAACATGCAGGACGCTGGTCCTCAAGGACCCACTTTGGATACCCCTGGTGTAGAGATAGCTTTAGTACACACAGCGTTTCTGCATCTGATCCCTGGTGTGGACGTGTAAGAAGCTTAAGTTTTTGAAGAAGTATCATCAGTAGTACCTGGATGTTCTGTTCTTTCCCTTCATGTGAAAGCGAGAGCTGCTGAAACATCTGCCTTTGCACTCCTCTGACTCCCCTCATCTAACGGCCTCAAAGAGAAGACGAACGGCTTTAAACCAAATGGAGTACCTCTTGTTTTAAAAAACAAAATCCAGCTTTACTCCTTTACTTCCCCACTCCATGAGGAAATAATGAGAGAATGCCGAATCGGAGTTCATTTTTGCCGGCTTTTTCTCCCCGGCTTCACGGCATGTCCTACGCTCAGACTGCTCACACGAACACATCGGTCGCCATGGTATCGATGCTTGCTCGCTCACGCAGAAGCTCTCAAACTACATTCTCAGGGATTTCTCTCCAAAAGCAGACAGAAAAAGAGAACATAAGCATTGTATGTGTCCTGTATATATGAAAGCTGATTATTGGAAGAAAAAAAAAAACTAATTTATGACTAAATATTCTATGTAAGGCACAATACTTGAAGCTGCATTACTTTGGATTTATTATTCCTTTTGCTTTGTTTTGTTTTTTGAAATGACAAGGAAAAAAAGAGAAACATATCAGTCCGACTTGACGTCGGGCTCGCATTGCGTCAGGATTGCGGCGCGCCGCCCGCTCCGCCGCGCAGATACGGACTGAACTGCGGGAACGCGGGGCGGGAACAGTTCTCCCGAACACAGAGGCACATTGAGGATTTGTGAAGTCGGACAAAGAGAGGCCTGTGGAGGCAGAGCGGCCTCCGCTCGCCTCGGTCCACGCCTCGTCTTCTCTCACCTCGACTTTGTGCTGGACAGAAAGTTGCTCTCTGCGGTGGTTCTTGACTGTCCCTCCGCTTTCACTTGTGCGCCTCTTCTCACCTGAACAGCTTTTTTCCCCTTTCTCTCTAGTATTCCCCCCTCACAGGAACAGCCTTGTATCTCGCCTTGTCTTAATGCTTTAAACGAACCAAATGTGGAGTGGTCTGGCAGTACCAAACTGTTTTCCTCGGCCAACGGACTTGTGTTACAGACTGTTTGATTTGTAGCTGGACTGGCTCGGTGCTGTGTTGCTTTAGAAGCTCATCTCATCTGTTTCCGGTGTCGTCTGATTTGTAGCGTCTTCGTTTAGAAGCGAATATTGTTCCCTTTTTTTAATTTTTTATTTATTTATTACGTCAGGTAAATGATTGTACGACCATATCAACATGCTCATGAATATGAAGATTTGATACACTGATCAATTTATTTATGTAACTAAATCACTGTTTTATAAACTTGTTAAATAATCAACATTTTGTTCTGATTAAATTAGTTTTTTGAGAGGATTTTTGTGTTGTGTTAAATGATTATTTCTAGTTTAAGGCAAAGTGTAGGAAGACAATGTCACAAACACTCTGCATTCAGGACACTGCAATTTGTCATTAAACCACAATCTGGTGCAGTTTCCACATTTTTTTTAGCAAAGATAATCTCTTTGTAGAACCATCTTTCACTGCAGTTGCAAATCTACTGTGGTTTTCCACATGTCCTAATATAAGTCTGATGTATTACTTAATTCTGGCATCATTTCTGCTTTGCAAAGAATGTCAGACTGGACATCATTTTCAAAGTTTTAACAGATTTTTAACAAATATATTTTCAATATATCTGAAAAAAGCTTAAGGGCTTATAAATAATCTGCAAAAAAATCTGATTAATATATAATTGATGATATAATTATCGATTTACTAAAATCGTCAGTTGTCAGCCCAATGAAATACTTTTGACGTTTGCGGCTAAAATGGGACAAAATGTAAAAATAATAAGGGTAAAAAAATGACTCGCTCTTCATCTGCATGAAGTCATAAAGCTTTATGAGTGACTCTTTTCATGCTCCTCCAGCAACCCAGTTGCATCCGTCTGTCAGCTGGCCTCAATCACACACACACACCTCGCGTTCCCTTCCCAAACACGAGGAAAGGCTTTCTTAGTCAGAAGACATCGTGGGACCAGCTGAAGTCCCATCTGTGAAAGAGGCCCCTCAGATAAATCTTAAACACATCAGATGCCTGAATCTGGGAAGAAGAAAAAAACATGGCTGAAATATGAGAACACAGGGCTATTGGTGGAGATATTTGCTGGTCTAATCATTTTTCTTTCATGCTCAACACCATCATGTTTCCATCTCTATCAGGCTTCTGTTGAGAAAAAATAAAACTAAATTTCTCTTTGAAGGCTACATCGAACATGCACCTATGTTCTATAAAGAAAAATTTTGACATTGTGATGAAACGTGTTGTTTTTGACCCAATCATTGAGTTCAACACAGCTGTTACAGCGCTCCCTGGTGGAACTGAGTGAAACAGCAGTGCAGGGAGCATCATACCACCAAATGGTCGATAAATTTGGTGGTCTGTCTCCCATATTGGACTTTGACCCAATATGGGTCAAATATATATATATAATACAAAAAATTTAAAAAAAATTCCCTTCTCACCCTCCGTGGGTGGTCTCTCTCTCTCTCTCTCTCTCTCTCTCTCTCTCTCTCTCTCTCTCTCTCTCTCTCTCTCTCTCTCTCTCTCTCTCTCTCTCTCCCTCTGAGCTCTGGTCCTCTACCAGAGGCCTGGGAGCTTCAGGGTTCCTCCAGTATCTTGACTGTGCCTAGTACTGCACATTTCTGGACTGAGATGTCTGATGTTGTTCCTGGGATCTGTTTTAGCCACTGCTCAATTGTGGCTGAGCAATGGTATTGCTACATCCACCACAACGGCTTTCCTCTGTTCTTTATCCACCACCACAATGTCCGGTTGGTTCGCCATTACCATCTTGTCTGTCTGGATCTGGAAGTCCCATATATATATATATATATATATATATATATATATATATATATATATATATATATATATATAGTCTGATGACTATACTTTTTTCATATTGGTGCTGTAAATTCAAATAAAATAAAACAACATGACCACTACAGATGAGAGTTTAATGCTCTTTGAAGATACTAAATCACCAATATTATATCTGAGACTGTAAATCTTAAAAAAAAATATTCTATTTTTTATGCGGTTATTTTTTTAGTGGCTCTGGTGGCTGTCATTTGACGGTGGATGGTCAGGGGGATGGGCATTGGGGGAGGGGGGGACATGTGGTGGGTGTGGCACGGTTGGGGGTCGAGCCGGCGACGGCCGCGGCGGGGACTCAGGCCTCGGTGGGTTGTGCTTATCACCTGCGCCACCACGGCTCACCCTTTTATGTGTTTTAAAATGCTCTTGCCACATGGCTTTACATTCATAGCTGCATACTTACCTTGTAAGATCCATTTTCCAACAAATTGTACTTTGTGAGGACCCAGTGCTCCCAATGGGCCCCATAAGGAGCAGTTATGTTTGTGGGTTAACTGGAGTCAGGGGCTGAGCATTTGTCATAACGTTTATCATTTACTGTGATACATTTCTCATAATGAAAATTTTGATTCATCATCATAAGACATTCTAATCAGTCATGTTTAAAAAAAAATCCAAATCTGTCCGTATTGTTGGGATAACTATTTTTACCATTTTCTCTGTTGTTTGTTCAATGAGAGTATCAATAAATATCAATAAATTTGAAAATCTGATTGATCTTAGTGACACAAATCCCTCATTTTGTGTCCTATAGAAGGGTATTACCAATGTGTGTGAGGTTTGTGTGTCTATGATTACTCTGTCACGGCGTCACAGCTATCAAGATACCCACCAAAAAACAGTTTCCTTTTAGCATGTGAAACGTCCGCGACTCCTCTGGCTGTAAATTTAAACACCTCGCTGATATGGGTCCCTTAATTCTTTTAACAGTTAATTACCTGGTGAAACACCAACTCCCTAATACTGAGATAACAGACAGAGCCTTGTTAAAGCACATTAATTATCCATCCCTTACCCTATAATGCAATTATAAAGGTAATAGATGCCCCAAAGTGAAATCCTATTGTTAACAAAGGCATATAAATGAACTTTAATATATTAATTCCCTTAATTATTTTTTTAATCATAAATCTCACAGGGGAATACATTACACCGCTACATGGGGCGGTATAAGAAAATATTCCAGGAAGGTTAGACGCAATCAAGTGACGCAGTTTTCATAATAAAAGTCTCTTGCTTCTTTGGGTTTGAGAAAAAAAAAAAGGAAAAAAAAACAAAAAAACAAAAAAAAAAAAAAAAAATATATATATATATATATATATATATATATATATATATATATATATATATATATATATATATATATATATATATATATATATATATATATATATATATATATATATATATATATCAAATCAGGATTTGTTGGATTTTAAAAAATAAAAACGGGAGCTATTAATCCAGAGACAGGGATGATGTAGGAGACATAGCTACTGTGCTTAAGCTCTGCAGGTATTAATTAGCGTTTTAATTAACAACCTGGTCATAAATATTAGGGAAATGTCTCAGTTAACTATGTGAGTGAGGAAAGTGGCTAAACCAGAACCTGACATGAAGCTGACAAGAAAACTCTCACTGGATCAGAGTTTTACTTTTTGGTTTTGAAAATGAAAATATTTGACGAAACAATTATATTAGCAGCTGCTAAAAATCTGTTCCCAAGAAGGAAAAGCTAATTCTTGCATACAGGTTGAATCAGACAGGCTGATAATGCCTCTTCCATTGTTTTTGGCGACATGTTGGTAGAGCCAGGCTTGTAGCTCAGATCCGCTGGACTGATGACCATGTGAGGTGCATTTCCATAAGTTTGCGAGCAGCCGATGGTTCAGTCTGAGGCAGCACATTTGATCCCAGCTCCCTTTGGCCCAGCCTGGAGCTGAGCTAGCTAAAAAAAATCCATTCAGCTGTGTACAGAAAATTATTTGCGATACTTCTACTTCTAACTGATCGTGAATTCATCTTTACTCTTAAGGGCTTAGCTGTTCTTGGATGCTACATTTCATCCAAGAACTGTCTGTTTTTTCAACTAAATGAGGACTATTTTGCACCGCTGAATCTAAAAATGACATCCATTTTTCTCAATCAGGTCAAGTTTTTATTCTAATTTGATTTGGAGAAATACGATCTTCTGATTAAATTACTGACATTTTTGTGACTGTCAGTTAATTTCCGTTAATATTTCTCATCCATAAAAGGTTATAGGAGAAAAAAAATGTTTTCTAACAGAGTTCATTAATTTAATGTTGCAAATTGGATTTCTGTAAATTAAATAAACACTTATATGGGTAAGTTTATGTGAATTGAACGTTACGTCTTCATGGTGCTAAATTCTCCGTCTGTTTTCTGTCCTGATAGTCTCTCCTCCTGCTCTTCACTCATTAATCCCAGATTCTCCAGATGTCAGAACAAGTCCTGCATTTTGATGCTCATGTTGCTCCATAGTTCAGAAAGTTGATCTGATAGAGCAAAACGAATGTGATTTTTTTTTTTAAATTTAGCTCATCACAATGACCCTAAAACAGTTGAAAAAACCCCAGACAGTTTTTTGGTTGTTATCAGCCAATAATCAGTTAAGCTGCATTTTTGGAAAAATGACCCACAGAAAGATTTCTTTTTAGCATGGGATAACTTTTAGTCTTGTTAGAAAGAAAGCAAACGTTGGAGTTCAAAGCAAGGTGCTCTGGAAGGATGAGCCCAAGACATAATTAATGCACAGCACTTTGTGATAAAAACATAATCCAAGGTGATAAAAGCCGGTGGCAACATCGTACTGTGGGTACGTTGTCTTTTAGAAAGAGACAGGAAGCTGATGGAAAGGAATGGGCGAGAGAAACATGTTACCTGGCGTCAAAATATCCCTAAACTGGCTCCAAACATTCAGACAAAATATTTTAGCTCGTAGCAAATTCATGTGTTTGAGTGGTCCAGTCAAAGTCCAGACCTCAATCCAATTTAGAATATTGAAAACAGAAAATTTGAAAAACATTTATCATTCACAATAACATAGGTAGTTCTCACTGTTTTGTTTTATTACGCAGATGTTTATGGTTGCACTGTGATCAAAAATTGAAAACAATACTAATGCAATGCACTGTGTTTCTTTACAAAGTTACCATTCCCTTTATTATACAAAGCCATCATTTTCTTTTCCAGTCTAATTTTGTAACACTACAATTTAACAAACTTTGGTTGTTGGGTATTTCGTCCATCACTCTGTACCTCGATTTAGGACCCTTCAAATCCAACTCTTGAAGATCTTTGTCCTGCAACCTTCAGATGTGTCTCTGCTTCTACACACCTGAGTCAAACAGTCAGGTCATGAGCAAGACTCTGGAGAATGTCGCTGCATACTGATGAGGTGATTGAGTCATTTAATTCAGGCGTTTTGGACCAGGAGCATATCTAAACGTTGTAGGACACCGGCCTTGAAGGCCTGGATTAGAAGACCCCTGGTGTAGATTCAGAGTATTCATTTTCCATTCCGTGAAAATGACAATCCATGTTTTCATACTCGATAAAACCTAATCAATAAATGCTAATCAGGCGAGTGTGTTACATTTATTTACTTTTCTTAAGAAGGGCAGAATAAAAGAAGTCCTAAAACAGCAACAGGAAGTTGATCAGATGTTAGATCGGACAACCTTGACACGGAGATCAGCTCAACAGTTTCTTTTCCGCCGTGCGTCATTAACCAGGATCTCTGTTGTGATGAATTGGCCTATTCCAGAAACACCTAATTACTATTGGCTGCTTCTCTTGCTGTGACATTTATGAAAGCTTTATGGACAGCAATCCCTCCAGCTTGTGACATTTTGGATTCCCTTCAAAGCGTGGAATATGACTGCTTTCTGTGACTCAAAGCGCAAATGCCAGCTTCTTGTCTCGTCGGACCACATGAAAGAGAGTTGGTGGGAATGCGGCTTGACGGTTTCCTCCTGAAGGAAAAGGTCATTAATATGATGGATCCTGATGGAGGCAGAAGGTCTTGTCCGGTTTAAAAAGGGGTTGCATTCAGGGTGGTAGAAGAGTTGGGGTAATTAAAATGATGAAACAGATGGACTAGGTCTAATGATCATTATTGGCAAAGGTTGGAAGGGTGGGCAGACTTGAAAGCAAGAGCAACAGCTGGTTACAGAGAGCAGCAGGAGACGGCAACCAGCAGGAAGTAGGTATGGGTCGGTTTCCAATAGTGTGTTATGCTGCTGTTTTATAAAGATAGTTTTAAAAACATTCCATCAGGATCGTCCTGCAGTTCCCAGTCCTTTCAATAACTATGAAAGAAAACATTTTAAAAAGTGTATTACCCTGAAAAACGTTCATTGCTATAATGTTTGATAGTTTTTGGGAAATGCTCATTTAATGTCTAATGTATAATGTTTTATTTTCATACTAAGTGGCACAACTTAAACACAAACCTGACCACACACACCTACACACACATGCACACACACACAAGACTAAGTCACCTTTTTGTCTCAAATGTCAGAGAGCTGCAGCCTAGAAAACTGAACTCAGCCACATTGGAGCATGATTGCGCCGCTTACAGATGTACAACACTTTGTGTGCTGCTGTGTCCTTTTGTAGGTGTCCTTTGAGACGTGACATTGACAAACCTACCAGGAGTAATTGGGCCATTATGACTTGCTGAGATGGTATTGATTCTACTGTTTTAGTAGCAGGTGGGTAATGGGCGTCTAGACACAACGGGCAGCAGTATTAGCTAGAGTAATTCCAGTTTTTCATCACACCAGAGAGTTGTTGTCGGGAGCTTAGATTGCTGGAAATGGCTGACTGGAGGGGCTAAGGGTTGTGTTTTAATGCTGACTGGTTCGTATCCAACCAAAGCAAGAGCTGTACTGTCATTCTGTGTATAAAGTGTATGGGTTGGTCTCCACCAGAGCTGCTTCTGGTCTCTGGTTGTGTTTGTGGTGTTCATGAACAGTTTAATAAGGTCTAGGGCCTGGAGGGGAGAGTCAGGTTTGGGAAGCTTAGTACGACCTCTCTGCCTTTTGCAGTCAACGTCCTAATCTGGAATGTCTAATTTTCAACCTTACATACATGGTCATGAAATCTAGTTAATGACTTAAGGAACGAGATCTGGGATGTAGGAAGGTGAAAAACTGTTCCTCTGCATCAAAAGAAGGCAGTTGATGTGGTTTAAGTCACCAATGCAGATTCCTCTTATGAAGGTTTGCAGAGCAGTCTCTATGCTGCTACAGCGTAGAAGATGCACTCAATATGGAAAGAGGAAAACAGCATAAAGATGGAGCCCACAGCTTCCCAGTTCAATTATCACCCAAAGTCAAAAATAAACCTTTGCAGCTCCAAGAGTCAATCGCAGTCTGCTACTGGTGCCAACCAATGCCAAGAAACCCGTCAAACGAAGAGGAGGAAGCCGGCAGTCTGAGGAGAGCTTTCTACCGATTAAAGATCAAATCAAATATAGCTGGAAGCAGGTTTCCATAGCAATGATGCACTGCCCCCTCCATGACATCTGGGGGTTCAGGTGTGAAGAAGGCACGCTGCCTCCCTCCCTGCCTCCCTCTACCTCCTGCCTCCCCACTCCCAACATGAGCAGAGTAGATGAGTAAGCAGCATCTCGCTGACCTTTTCACCTTGTGTGAATTTGCAGCGTTGTGTACACGGCTCTCCCTTGGGCTGTGCAGGGGAGACATTTTGCCTTGTGCTCCAAACACACACACACACACACACTCACACACACACACACACACTCACTCACACACACACACATACGTATGTGAGTGTGGGTCCACAGAGAAATGCTGAAGCTGTCGATTGCTTTCTCCAAAGGGCCACATATGCAACCTGTCTAACCTATGAAATGTCACTGGATATGAAGGATGTGAAGAACTTTTGATCCAATGACTCAATACTGCAAAGCTTGGCAAAAGGTCACACAGCACGATAAAATAACTGAACGATCCTGTAGGATAATGTGGTAATAAGGTTGGTCACAGTTCAGGTGTGCAACCTGCTGTTATGAAGGTATTTGCCTTAACCATATTGCTTTTCTGTGTTTGTCCTCCTGGTTGTAGTACTGTATATCCCTGTGGTCAATTCAGAAAGCAAAGTTTCTTCCTTATGCCTTTATTTACCACATCCAACTTCATCCACCTTCTCCCTGCAGTATTCATATGGGGAAATAATATGAAACACCCACTTTGATTCTTATGAGAGCACACAGGCCTGCTCTTCTACTAAAGGCCTTCAGTCTGTTGACGTTTATAATTTTATCGACTCGCTAACCTTTGGACAGACATCTGTAATGCGTCAATTCTTTGCTACGAAGCTCACTGAAAATTGGCTGTGCTGTAAACAACCGTCCACCACTGCCAAGAGAAAAGTGCTAAACTGAATGAGGTGGCAGTTGATGTTAATTAAATATTTACGAGGGTGGCCAACACCGACTTCCAAGGCTGCTACTGCTAAAACTACAGGTGAGCTATAATTTTAAAACGGCGCAGAAAATCAGCATTGTCGTTCACAATTTCTCCTTCTGTTCGCTGATTGGCCTGGTTGAAATTCTACCAGAGGGAATCCAGATGAATAGGAGAAAGCCCAGACTGTCTGTGAAGTGAGATTTTAATCAAGCGGAATAGCACAGGAAGGCAATGGTCAGGCTATAACATAACAACATTTAGAAAAAAAATGAAGGTCTGTGTTAATTAGAGCCACGTTCCACAGAAAAATCAGCAAATAGGTGAATCAATGAAAAATGAATCACCACCTGTCGGGGTCCACTATATAGCCGTGTGAGGACACAGATTCTGGATCTGTGTGCTAACGATACAACTTTGATGCTCTGTGGATTTCTGAAAAATTGGTTTTCCACTCCTCCCTCTGTAAATTTGCAGTGTGTGTGCGTGTGTGTGCTTAAGATCAGCACAAATAGAAAAACAGGAGAGCCTCATTCTGTCTAGTGGAATGTCTCAACATGCTCTTCCGTTTTGGAGGCAAGGTCCACTGATCACTGTAGTAAAAGATGTAGAAAAACACACACACACACACACACACACACACACACACACACACACACACACACTGTGTAGCACACAGCACCGTTTGAAGGTTAAACAATGCAACAGCAGTCAAATGCATTCAGCTGAAACCTAATCTTGAGTGTTAAGAATAATAATACTTTATATGATCATTATTCCAGAGGAGCTGACTCATTTTAGTTGTCTAAACAGAAAGAAAAAAAATCCATTCACAAATCAAGAAATATGCAGTGTCATTATTAATTTATGTATTTTTAAGCATCATATTAGATTGAATGGCTTCAGCGATGAAGAGGCTATAGCACAACGTTTTCCTTTCCTTACCCTCAGACTGACAAAGACAGAAAAAGCTGCTCATGCCTGAGAACAAACCCTCCATTCTCCACTTTATATTTAACATCATGCACGATGCGGGAAACAAAGTGCATCTCAATGAAGACGGAGCAGTCCTCGAGGAGGCTCCTCGCTTTGATTCCTGCCTAATCAAACAGAAGTTTGGCTGGCTGCACGGAGATTCACAGGCAGAGCAACGCATCCATTTTTCATAAAAGATGGATCATAGGAAGCAATTCAGAGTGGGACGGCGATGACATATTTTCTGCTGAATACACCATGCATATTTCATGATGAAAAATGTTTTCTCTCCAGCAGCTTTGTCGTGGCGAAGGGCTCTGAGGGCTCAGGCTGGATCGAGCACAGTTTCTTCACTTGGCACAGTGAGAAAGTAAAGGACTCTTTAGTAATAATAGCAATAATAATAATAATAGCAGTTCATCTAAATTACACTTATGTTTAATCATGAGGATAGATTTAGAAGCTGATTATTGTCGGGGGGATTTCTAGGTAATGAAATGCATATTTTCTGCAGTCAGACATCGTTACACAAACAGAACTTGCCAAAGGGAAAATAATAGAAACTACAGAGGCAGTGAAAGGGAAATTAAGACCCAAATGTAAAACCTAGAGAAGAGAGGGAAATAAAAGACGCAGAAAGAGATTGATTCTATAAAAAGAAAAAAGAAATCGCAATTCGTAGTGTTGGGAACTCTAAATCGATTCAAAAATGCGATTACGTTGTACATCTTTCCTGCCTCCATTTGCAAGTAAACTGCATGTGGCATTAGGCATCCACTCGGTGGCCGCCATAGGGATTTTGAACAACTCTTACATATATTTTTTGTGTCCACAATGGCAGCCACCTGACAGTAAACACAGAGCGGCAGTCACTAAGCCATTGGTTGCGCTGACTCTCAACCTTATCAGATTGATGTCACCTACAAATGATGTGTCGCACAGCAGTATGTACAACAACAAGCATGCGGTACGCTTTGAACCTGCATTCAGTTTGCCCGAGTTCGTGTGAGAAGTAGAAACCTGTTTCTACTGAGGAAACAGGTCCTTTCTGTGAAACTGTTTGCCGTGGTGTTGAGACAATCTGAAGGCCATGCTAGGTGTGGAGGTCTGTAGCTACTGACTTTGCAGAAAGTTAACAACCTCAACTAACTTTGTGTGCATGTAACTGTTCCAAATATCAGTTTTTTACACATTTGTTAAAACTCACCACCATGTCATTACAGAGTAACATGTAATCTATGAAAAGATCGATCTGCTCCACCTCCCCCCTTATCTACTACTGTCATCTCAAGAAAAGCACTGCTCCCGTTCAGAAACAACCAATCATAGCCAGAAGGAGGGTCTTAACACTGTCAATCAAGCTTGTATACATGGTGCTCAATGTGCCAATGACAAATAATTTACCGTCACAGGAAAACTGCTTATCTGTCGTTATAGCATTTACTCCAGACTCTGTTGTGGTAAACCAGCTGTGACATAGCAGAGAGCAGCGCATACCCAAGGTTTATTGACAGTGCTAAGATGCTCCTTCTGGCTCTGATTGTTTGTTTCTGAAGCAGCAGTGTATTTGTTTAGATGACAGAAGGTTCAAATGGAGAAGGCAGAAAGGAGCTTGATGTTTTTTTACACATCATTGATCTGTGACAACATAAAAAACATATTTACATACTGTTACATACTGCAGTTTTAATTTTTTGGGATTAAACATTGCATGCTTAGTTCATCATTGAAATGGTGAACAAAAATCACAATTCAACTTTCTGTAATAGATCTGGGAAAATTTGAACTTGAAGAATTTGGACCTCTTATGAAAAAGTTTGGACTCCTCCAGCTTGGACCCTTCCTGGCACCAAACACAAACATTTACTGTGGTTTTATACACTTATATAGTGATACATTGCACTTCCTCCTGTAACAGTCCAGCACAATCAGTCCTTGTCATCTGGTAGCTGTCATCTGACGCAACGTCAATATCCACAGCATCCCATCAACTCAGTGGCCGACAGCTTGGGGCCCCGCCGGGCAGAATCAAATGGACTGTGAGCACAGTTTCATATAAAAGCTGACAAAGACATTCAATCTAATTTCAGACAACACCTGAAGCATTGTCACAGGAGAAAATTAATTGTTGCCCACTCTGCGGAGACGTTTGACAGCTTTTGGATAGGCTAGAAAATAGCTTTATCGTTTCTCAGTGACGACTGGCCTGGAGTACCGGGGATAAGTGACAAGCGGTGCCACAAGAAGGGCACGGCGGCTGCAGCTACCAGGCAAGTTGGCAGAGGGGAATCAATGGAATTGTGTTCAGAGCCGAGCGAACGCCATCCCAAACCGCATCAATTCTGAACATGTTGACAAGTCGCAGAGGTAAAAAATGACAAGGTTTCACGTCTGCCAGAGACAAAACGGTCTTCTCGATTTACGCCGTCTCTGGTCTCTGAGGACGAGAGTTGCTGGGAGTATCGGATTTGCCTGCGACGCAGTTGCAACTCGGCTCACGAGACGGCAAAACGAAACAAGCCAGTTTAGTGGGAGGAAAAGCGTCAGGTGTACCTCACCGTTTTGTGCTCAAGATCCAGCCATAAAGGTTAACAAGTTAAAACTGGGGTATAGTTCTTTGGAAAAAGATCAATATCAATCACTTCTTAGATTTTTTTTTCCTTTCAAAGTTTCTCATATCGCAACTACAAACTTGTATGTAATTGGAGTTTTCTGTGATAGACCAACACAAAGTAGTTCATCATTGTCAAGTGGACGGTAAAGAATTTTACTCTGATACAACAAGAGCCGGAGAAGACGGTTTCCTGCAGAAGCCTCATAACAACAGAGCTGAAATTCATATATGATCTTCATTCGATCTGACAGAGTTTGTGCTAAAGAATAAAGGGTAAAAATGTCATATCTGAGTAAAGTGGGGAAAGAAATATCCCAAAAAACTTGCAGAAAATGTCCAAAAATATTACTATTTTGTGGAACTGAATTCAAATCCAGGCTAAAGGTTATTGCTGAGAACGTCTGAACCAAGTCCGCCTGTGTTAACAATTATTATGATTCAGAAATACATTTGCTTAAATTAAAGTTAGATATGTTAACTGAAAAACATTTCATACTTTCCAAAATTTGCATTCATAGTGTGAATATCATTTCTGTTAAAAACAGCCTGGATTTGGATTTGAGTTGACGGTCATGTTACCCAGCAGTGCTGTACATATGGCTACATTTAGTCTCATTACAGTCTCCTTGTTTTAGCTTTGATGGGTATCACAGTAAACCAGGTCAGTGATTTAAAGACTGCTACGTCAAATACGTGATCAGCTTGTTTTAAAGATTATTTTGGTGATCTGCTCTTTGTCATTTGTTTGACGTAATCTGAACTAAAGGCTGGCCTGTGTAAAGTCGTGGAAAAACACAATCGGTCCAAAAAAGAAGTAAAATACGACCGTAATTAGTTCAATTCATAAGAATGTATTTAAGAGTAGGTCTGGTTTATGTACAATAGGTATAAAAAAAAAGTATACACACCATTGTTAAAATTATATTTAACACCGTTTTATTTCCCACTTTTCTTTGCAGAAACATTCCAGATCTGTCAGACTATCTCCCCCTCTGAACCTCTCTAAATTTTATACTGTATTCAGGTCTGGGCTCTGGCTGGATCTTTCCAAAATGTCTTTTCTTCTGAAGTCATACTTTTGTTGATTAGGATAGATGCTTTGGGTTGGTGTTGTGCTGCCAGATAAAGTTCATCTTCATAAGACCTTTTATTAAAGGAGCAGTATCATGTAAAATTGACATTTTTTCTTTTCTTTTCATGTTATAATTTTACTCCTTAATCAAAATCCTGCTTGAAGTGTTGTCTTGGTTCTTTCACGCTTGTTTGAGGAAATGTTTAGTCTCCCATGGCAACCATATGCAAAACTTCTGGGTGGACCTAGCCCCGCCTCCAAAGATGCAGCTCCTCCTCAGAGCTGCAGTTTCTAAGATTTTGCTCCTTCGGACTAGCCAGTAGCAATTAGCAAACACCTGGTGGAACTGTGCATCTGCTGAGCTAACAATAGGAGCTACTTCTCAGTAAAACACTGGTAAGAATGTTGTTAAAGATTTAATGGAGGAGCCACGTTGTGATGACTTCCACTTCAGAAAGAGCCGGAGCTTCTTAAAGAGTCACAGGTCCAATTTCAAGGCATTAAATTAGGAAGTTTCTTTTAAGTCATACTTGATATATATTTATCTTTTTGATAGCAACTGAAGGTAACAGTTCATGTGCCTGTAAAATAAATAATACTGCCCCTTTAATCCAACTGTTTCCTCTTGGTCCTTTTTTATCCATGTGGAGAGATGTTGAGTTTTTGATATCATTTTTGCTGTACTTGTGTCTTCACTGTGTTCCCTGTATATGTAGTAGCCTAAAAGACTTCATGTAATTTGTTCAGTTCAGTTCTTGAGATTATAATTAACATGAATGGTCTCAAAATTTACAGAAATATTCATCTTGGTCTAGTTTAACCAAAAAAAAAAAAAAAAACCCACACAAGATAGAAATTGTATTTAAACAGAGCTGTGTAAAGTTCTATACCCCCCCTGTTGCACCTTGTTGTGACAAAAGATTACAGAAAAATATTCTTAACAAGTCCGATGATTGCTTTTGAAATCTGCTACATCGACAGCTGTGGCGAAAAATACACGAGTATCTCTGCTTCATTCCCCTGCCGTCCGTCTCTCCTGGGCCAAAAGACGGGATTCAGGAGTCTGGAGTGAGCCCGTGAAAACCTAATGAGCGAACCGGGAGACGGAGGAAAAAAAACCCTCCAAGATGAGGAGCAGAGACGGAGCGCAGCACCCGGTTCTACAGCGGCGCCCTTCGAAGTAAAGAGTCTCCACTTCTACCCCGAAAACCTGCATCCCAACCTCCACACACACCGTTCATTTCATCGTATGGAGAAGACAAGCAGGAATATACAGTATTTTTATGGTTAAGTGAACAGTGGTTGAGGTTAATAGGACGTTTTGGGTTGGGTTTTTTTTTTTTTTTTCACAAAATGACTTGAGGACATGAGAAGCCGTCCGGCTCTAACCGCCAGCGATTCCCTGGAGGGACGTTGCAGCTTCATTGAACAGGACTAAGGGTCCATTGTTGCCAGAAGCCATTACCCACTGAAGCCGCTCCTCTGTCACGCGGCCTCCGCCATGAAAATGAAATCAGTAAAATGGACGGTAATTTGATTGCCCCCTGCGCCTCCTTTTGCCCCCAATGAGACGTGTTCTGACCTCCCTGGCCCGGTTACCCCGCCCAGACACTCACGTTGGACCGTCGGTTTGAATTACCTGTGGGTGACTGTCATGGGCAGACCATGTGATTTCATCTTATAGCTAACAACGTACCGATATGAAACAGTGTGTTAGAGGATGTTTGGATTTTTTTTCTGAAAAAATAGGCATTTTCTTTGTGGCTTTGGAGCTTTAACTCATCTACAGTTCTGCCTTAAGCAAGAACCGTGTTTGGTAGCAGACAGATGGAGGAAAAAGGACAAACATTTTGTCGGCCTCTATAAGTAACTAATTGATGTTTGCAGTTTGGTCTTTTATCATTTTTATTCTGTTTTGCTTTTCCCTGATAAGCTGGATTGTACAAAGTCTACATCAGTGTATTAGGGTCGTTGTAGACAGGAGAAAAAAAGGAGTACATTTCTGATACGAGATTCAGAAATTCTCTAAAAAAAAAAAAACTTGGAAATTTCTGTGCTCCAAAAGTCGGAGCAGTTATGAGAGGAAAAAACTAAGAACATTTTTGAAATTCGAAAATTTTCGACCTAATGAACTCAGAAAATTTTCAAGGTTTTTCTAGAAAATCTCTTAGATTAGTCTCAGAAATTTCTTGAAAATGTACAGAAAAAACTCAGAAATTTTGAGATTAATCAAAAAAATGTTCTAGAAAAAACTGATAAATTTTCTGAATTGTTTCCTGTCAAAAGGTTTTCAAGTTTTCTTTCTTTTTTTTTTTCCAAATGTTCAATTTTTGAATCTCAAAAGTTTCCAAGTTTCTCTAGAAAATTTCTGATATTAATTTCTAAATTTCAGAGTTTTTTCTGTAAATTTTTAGAAAACAATGGTGATCATTGTTTGCATTCAGTGCCGTTGTACTGAGCCCTCTAGTGGACAGAAGTTTTAAAAAAATCCCTCGGTACCTCGTCTTTGCATTAAGTTTAGCATTTTTTCTAAATTATCTTTTGGTTCACTTGTAATAAATCAGAACTATTTTGTTAACAAACATGTTCGTATGTGATTTTAATTGTGTTTCATATTTAATGGAAACACCACAATTGTGAAATTGTGTTGGGTTTTTTGACGTTAGTAGACAATCGACAAGTTTTCTCACATTTGTAATGGAAATGTAGCTAAAGACCAACATATTTGATGCGTATGTACTGGATGAGTTTTGATCATGGCATTTGACAAAATGTAATGCTTATTTCCTGTTTCATAACTTTATAATATATTTAGGACGTGAAGCACTTTGAATGGCCTTGTTGCTGAAATGTGCCACACTTGAGTTAAATCCGTATCAATTTTGCTTACATGCGGATACGCTCACAAGGTATGGTGGCCATTTATAAAGTTTGAATAATCTAAGTGGATTGCTGTAACGTTTTAGTCTTTTATGTCATTCATTAACCTTGTTATTCTTTCTCCTGCATGTAAGTGTTTGAGTGAAACTAGAGCAGAATAAATTGTAACATGTGGTGTGTATACCATCGTCACAAGTGTCTACTGTTTCTCACTTTGAGCATTCGCAGCATATGAAGCACCAGAATTTTGGCCTTGACAAAAGTTACGTCGAGAAGAAGACAAGGGAAACCTCACTTCCCAGCTCCATGCTGCCACAGAGGCTTTTCATACGCACTGTCTGTGCACATCATGAATTATCCATCAGTTTCATTGATGCAAAACAGACCTATTACTTGCTGTTGCTGCACAACACGGGGGATTGGTATGTAAAATAATGCAAAGTATTCACAGGAATACGGCTGCATGCGTTTACAGTCTGAGTTCCATCAGTGCTTTCTGCCGCGGCACATTTTCTGTGATACTATAATGTGACATTAAAGCCGTTAAATCAAAGGAGCCTGCTGTCTTATTAAATGGGAAGTCTGCGTGGGATGTGAGGACACAGTCCCCCACGTTGGACAGGAAGGTTTAACTTATCCGTAGATGCAGTGACAGAAGCATCTGCCTGTCTTACTCCCAATGACAGCGGCATCCATCGGCGTCAGCCGCCACTAAATGAGATTTAACCATCTGTGCTTTCATTTGTTTGCTTTTGCTTTCTGAAGAGTTAGTGAACACAGAACATCATGCCCATGCAGTGCATTTATCGCCTTGAAACTGCCCTCTGTCTCTTTAAAAACTCCTGCTCTTTCTGAAGCTCTGCCTTCAGGAAATCATCACAACATGGATCCTCAGTTAACGGTTTAATAACGTTTTTAAGAGCGTTGCACTGAGACGTAGCTCCTATAATAATCTCAGCAGTTCCACCAGGTGTTTGCTAATTGCTGCTGGCTAGTCTGAAGGGGCTCAGTGAGGGAGGGCCGCTCTGTGAGGTGGATGCTTGGAAACTGCAGCGCTGCTCCTCGATGGTGGCTCTCTGTCCCTCTGGCCGTCTTGCATAGCTCAATTTTCATTGGTTATCATATTCAAAATGTGCAGTATCAATACTTTACAGTTTATTTCTTTGCCATCAAAACATACATATTATTGTAGTACATTGATAAATTGTTCAAAGGGCATAAATAGAACATGGTTTGGTGAGGGGGAAAAGTCTTTAGGGTATTAGAGCGCTAAAAGCGCTTAGAGAGCAACAAAAATATGATTCAAATTTGTTTCTGTTTATTATTAACTACTAACGTCTGATTAGTTTATTTAACGTCTATCTAATGCTTTAACTGTTTTACACAGAAAAATATGCATGTTTTTGTTTGTTTTAGAAATTTATAATCAAACTTTGAGCAGAAGGATTGCTGGGATACATCATAAAAAACAATCAAAGCTAAATATTAACAATAAACACTGATACATAACAGAGCCTTGTTGTATTATGAGTACATATTTATTAAACATGTAGAGGAAAATGGTGCTTTTCCTCCTGAAGGCTTCTGCTGCCATCTTGTGCTTAAGTCCAAGTAATCACTGTTTTTTCTTCTCTTCTCTCATCATACTGTAAGTGTGCTGTACAATACAAACAATGCCTCCTGATGCAGAACTGAAACTATAACCATTAAACTGAAATACAACATTTGATTTTGCAATTATGTCATTTGTATGAATTGTTTTCATTTTGGTCGGTAAAATACCAAAAACGTTTCATATTTCTTTCATCTGATTATGTAATTTCTTAATGTTGATTAATTGATATTTGGTCCTTTTTTTCATGGCTACTTTTTAATTTTGCTCAAATAAAAATATATTGAAGTATTCTTACTTAAGTACAATTTTTTGTTGTGATGATTTTATGCCAGAACAAAAATAAATATTAAGTAGTCGTTTTAAGTTGTTTAAAATGACTTTCGTACGACAAACAGAAGGTGACCGTGTCGGCTGGATCCTCTGTAAGCAGGACTAACGGGGGATGCTAGAGGTTTGGCGAGAGATGCGCGCATGCGCAGCAGCTCCTCTCCTCTCTCCTCTCCGCTGCCTCTCCTTTGACTGGCCGCCAGTGACCTCTCAGTCTCCGCAGCATTGCACAAGGTGGACTGGGCGACACGGCGAAGACGACACGGGGGAGAAATGGCCGGGATTTTCGGGAAGATATTCGTGGGCATTTACGTGGAAATAAAGCGAAGCGACGGTACGTGGCCGGCCCAGCAGCGCGCGCACACGCCGCTCCATCCGGCTGGTCCGGAGAGGAGCGAGGAGCGCCGACGGCTCCTTTGCTAGCTAATGCAAGCTGGTCACGTTAACACGTTCTCCGGGTTGTAGTGTTAAAAAGCTGCGCGGTGTGAGCCGGAAAGGCCCGTAAACACACGGCGGTCCCGCTCCTCCGCCCCGCACTGTCGCATGTTAGTCATGCAGTCTGAAGCCGGTAGGCCAGCGGGGCAGCAGACCGACAGACAGCCGGCCAGTCAGGCGGGCGGGTCCGTCCACCTGCCCCGCTGCCTTGGAGCCTCCGGTGTGGGACGGGGTGTTTCCATCCACCGCTCTGCACTGCAGCATCCATCCAGCTGTGGCCTTTGGATGCTGGGCTGAGCTGGTCGGGCCTCTCCCCTCTCAATTCATTATACCTCATTAAAAGAAGAAAAACAGAAACAGCTGATCCCTGCTGGGTTTGGCCTCACTACTGTCTCCCCTGTGATGATTTTAGCTTAAAGCAGCTGATTAGCTTGAGCAGCAAATTAATTGACTGACAGGGAAAAGTCACATCAGCCACACCCATTGGCATCATGATGGTTTTTCATAAAATTACATCCTGGAACACTTTGATTTAGTTTATTTTTGTTAATCAAACACAACAAAAGAAAAGCTTGTGAAAAGATGAACATGGTTTGCACTGGTTTAGTTTGGATTTGACTTTAAGGACCCAGCAGCATCTGCAGTCATGCATCAGAATTTACCTGTGTCTGCATCTTCACCACAGGGCGAATACACCAGGCCATGGTCACGTCCTTACATGAAGACAACGAGAGTGTGACGGTGGAGTGGATTGAGAACGGAGACACCAAGGGGAAGGAGGTACACCTGCCGCTGTGTTTTCTCCCACTGAGTTGAATTTATCATGATCTGAAACGCACTAGAGTCAGGGCGCTTAAAATCCCTGAAAATGCGTTAATTTCAGTTCGGTGTTTTCAAGGTTTGGAATGCGATTCCTTTGTAAAAATCCTTGAAAGTGCTCAGTTTTGTAATAGAGTGTAATATAACGTTTGATTAAAAGCCTAAAATTGGAAAACATTTTTTAAAGTTGAACCCAGATATTTTCACACAAACACATTTTTCTCTCGCTGTTTGAAGTTAAATCCGAATAAACTTTTCTTGTTTTAGGTCAGTTAGAATTACCAAAATTATTCCTATTTGCTAAACGCCAAAAAACTTAACGAGAACACTTTTTAGAGATTATTTTTGTCACTATTTCTAATGCATTGTGTTTTAAGCATTTAATACAAGCTGAAAAGTAGCCTGGATTCTTTCAATGGGATGAATATTTATTATCCACAATAATAAATATTGACTTATTGATCTGTGTAAATCAAATGAGGGTTTCTTATATTTTATACCTTATTGAAATTATTATGCATGTTCTCCCTGTGCATGGTGGGTTTTCTCCAGGTTCTCCAGTTTCCTCCCACAGTCCAAAAACATGACTGTCAGGTTAATTGGCCTCTCTAAATTGTCCCTAGGTGTGTGTGAGTGTGTGTGTGCATGGTTGTTTGTCCTGTGTGTCTCTGTGTTGGCCTGTGACAGACTGGTGACCTGTCCAGGGTGACCCCACCCCTCACCCAGAACGTTAGCTGGAGAAGGGCAGCAGCACCTCCCGACCCCATTAAGGGACAAGGGTGTAAAGAAAATGAATGGATGGATGGATGGATGGATGGATGAAATTATTACTGAAACAGAAAGAGAAGCTTTTGGAAATAAAGAAAACAAAGAGAAAGTGAATGTGTGAAAATAAACCTTTTAAGCTTGACAGTATAAAATATTATGTGCCACAGTGGATCATAAATGTTCTGGGTTAGGGCTGCTCCCAAGGGCGTGGGAACAAGTCTGTCATTTGGGGGGATGCATCAGAAACTTGACATATCAGTAAATAGCAAAGTAGAAAACATCTCATAAATTAGGACTCGGCAGTTTTAATCTCAATACAGCAGTTTGACCAACAAAAATAAAATCTAAAAACCAAGTTTTGTTGTTCTTGAGCAACACTCTACATCAGTGCAACAGTTTGATCTACAAAATAAATAAAAATACTTTTCACGTCTAACAGACCCTTAGCTCCTCACTGTTAACTCAGTCTCACTTTCCAGCCCTGCATTCAGTAACTTACCAAAGAAGAGCCATGAAAAACCCTGAAGCAAAAAGCTTAAATGTTTTTTTTGATTATTTTTTTTTTTGTCATTTTCAGCCGCAAACATTTAACTGTAATATGTTTCTGTCTCTACTGCCCTTTGACTCTTTGCAGCCTGAAGTTCCTGCATGGATTCATGGATTTACAATAGACACTACAGTAATGTACAGTGTCAGAATGATAAAGTATGTTTTTTTCATACATAACTTAATTTTCAGATGTATACGTTGAAAATCACTTCAACTCTATTTACTGTGTAGCAAAAAAATCACTAATTTATTTTTAAACCTCTCCTCAAGCACTTTTCTTATTGTCTAGTAACCATTACCCTTATGGTGTGGAAATAATGAAAAAAATATTGAAACGTTGAAAGAAATCAACCTGATATCAGTCTCTACCTGTTCTCCTTTCTGGTTTTATTGAAATTAATATATATTTTTATATCTTCACACTCTGAAACTCCACCTGGCTCTCCTATGTCTTCCCTGACCTGCTCCTCTCATAGTTTAGTTTATTTAAAAATTAAAAACAGTTAATACATATTTCAAAACCTAAATGAAGATCCTCACCAGAGCTTCTTCATTTGTCTTCAGCATCATTCTAGCACTGCTGTTTTCCTAAATACCTAAATAATATAATATATATAATATAATATAATATAATATAATATAATATAATATAATATAATATAAAGACATGTTAAATAGTCAGTATGATCAGGTGTTGCTCACTTTAAATAATAAAAAGGCTAATTTTCCTGCAGTTTCAGTCTCATTCTAAATCATTGTGACTAGACTAGCTAACTTTTAAACAAAGTTAGCAGTAAAACTTTGGACATGTGACTATCCCAGAATTAAAACGGCTTAACCAAAAAGATTTAGTTCTATATATGAAAGTAAACTGACAACAAGATGTTATAAACGAGCGATATTCATGGCAAAATTCCTGACAGATGGTTTCCCTCATTCAAATGGAGTTTCCCGCTGCTGCCTTCACTCTGAGCTGATCAGGGGGGAGGGGAAACAGGAAGCGCTCTGCTGAATGCGCTGAGGTGCGCCTTCAAAATAAAAGCATGCAAGTGGAAGATTTTAAAATTCTTCGCAACTGCGGTGAAATTACTGGGGGGACGAACGTGGCTCTCTCCAATATTGGGGGGGACATGTCCCCCTACTCCCCCCCGCTTCCTACGCCTATGGCTGCTACCATTCTTAAACTTTGCCACCAAACTCGTTGTAATTGTTCCATTCTGGTTTTATTTCAGCTCTCACACAGATAAACAGCTTGTGGTCGTCTTGTGTTCCTCAGATCGACCTGGAGAGCATCTTCGCTTTGAATCCAGATATCGTTCCTGATGAAGAAATACCTCAGAGTCCTGAGGCTCCACTTCCTCCGTCTAGCATCACTAAAGCCAGCAAAGTCCCCAAGGTCTGCTCTTCACTTAACAACAGACATGAGAAAAATGTCCTGTTTTTAGGTCAATGTGTGGAATTTCAAAAAACCTGCCACTGCAACTATTTAATACAATTTATGGCAGATTCATTATTTTAAACTAAGAAAAGATTCATTTTCTTAAGGTTTAAACTTTCAGTCTACACAGTTGCATTTGCATCAATGACAGAAGCGTATGGCTTTTTATCAAATGTTTGACTTTTGTTACATTTTTAGACCCGACGGATCACAGCGATACCTAAACCTGAAAATGCTCCACGGGAGAACAGAGGTATGTTTGACCCACTGACTGAGTCTTGAGTGGCGTCGGTTTCCATTTTGAATACTCCCACTGTTGTTAGTTAAGGAAATATGGACAGGGGAGGATCAGACATAGGACGTTTTGGGTTTGTTTTTTTTTCACAAAATGACTTGAGGACATGAGAAGCCGTCCGGCTCTAACCGCCAGCGATAATCCCCTGATAATCCTAAACCTGCTCTTACTGGACACTTTCTGGTGAAGTTAGAGAAAAATGTCTGTTTATGGAAGATGGAGAAAATCAAAATTAGATACCCTGATGTATGATTTTGTAAATCAAAAACATGGCTGTGTGTGATGAAATATTTTTGTGAACAGGTGAGTTGGTTCATTTCAGAACTTTGCACAAATCTATAGTAGTTGCGTTTACGTTACAAATGTGCACAAATCTTAGCACAAGAAAACAAATCTGCTTCTGTTGAAAAATAACTCAAGTTCGCTATTGCATTGTTTTCATAAATAAGAAATACATTTAAATCACACATGAATAAGTGTGTTCATGCAATAAGTCATGTGCCATCATCCTCCAGCTACTTCCTGTTGTCGTCTTCTTCGTCGTTTTCTCCAGTAGTAACATCCAGTTGTTGATCATGTGACTCATGAGTCAATAAAAAAGTCTTTCCATTGCAGCTTTGAGGTTTTACCTGTCAGCTACAAACTGTTCATGCTAATGGATGCTATATTCACTGATCAGGAATAAAAGGTGGGATTTGAATAATTACTAATAATTGTTGATCAGGTATAAAATCTTTTCATTTCAATAACTCTGATTGGTTTATTGTATGTAAATTTATTTTATTCACTGATTTAAAAGTTGGAATATCTCAGATTGTTGCCCTGTGGTGTCGTATTAAAGTTAGCTGAAGATGCTCTCTACGTGTCAGTCCTAATAGCATTTATGGAGTAAAGTGGTGAACATGTAAACATGTTTAATGTGTTGTTTAAATTATAGATCAGTTTTGTTAGAATTTATAGTGAGAAAACATGATTGATCTGGAACATTCTCCTTGAAACGACAATTTTTTGTCCAAGTTCTGTAGATTTTATGGATTTTTCTGTATAGACTAAAGTCAGATGATTCATATTCGATTCGTCACGATTAATCTGATTAATTGATCAATCGATTCAGCCCTAACTAGAAAATGCTGATCTCAGAATTTGAAGTTCAACTTTTTTGTCATTTCTGGTTCTTTTCCAATCTGTGACGACGACCAACGCCCTGCTGTGCTCTGCAGCTGCAGCGGTGGGAACGACCCGGGCCCGTCCCAGCCAGCACAGTCAGGCTGCAGAACCCCCCCCGCCCTCCATCACCCCCCAGCCTGCAGTGAAGGAAACCCTGATGCAGCAGCAGAACGGTAACGTCCTCGGTCGGGGCACAGCGGGTCCGCGCACGGTTCCGTTTTGGTTCTGAGTGGTGCTCTGTTGTTATGTTGTGGTGCGGTCCCATCCAGTGATGTCATGCTCCCAGTCCCAGACAGCTGGGCTTCATCTAGTCAAAGCCTCTTTCACTGCCGGTGGAGTCATACTGCAGCGCTTGTTTCAGTTCCTCCTGTTTGGACGACTAACATGTGGATACAAAAAGAAACTCATCAAGATGCAGATCTTGCAACTTTTTAATAATTGTACATCTTGTTAAATCCTTCAACTAAAGGAAAATGTTGAAGTTTAATTTGTTTCTTTTTACTGTTGTATGATTTTTTTCCATCTGTTGAGTCATTTAAATGTGACACAAGCTGCTCATCATCTCTCAGTACTATTAGAGTCAGAAGCTAAATGCTAAGCTAAGGCTAAGTCAACCTCAGATGTGCTGGGCTTTTTTCTATGCAAAGTTTCCAGAAATCCTTTTTTCCCCTGTTTTATAAATTAGTTGTAGATAAAAGTTACATTTTGAACGCATCTTTTGCCTTCTTGGGCTGCATTATGTGTAAATCAAATGTTCAAATGTTCATAAACCAACATGTACATATTAAGATTCATAGAGACAATAGAAAAAGATAACAGTTATTTTATTTATTAATTGTTTTTGACAATTTTTTTGACAATTAGTGTCAAAATAATTTTTGATTGTGGGGATTAGTCCATTAATCAGATAACAATATTAACACATTCTGCAGATTTCTCATTTAACCACTTCAACTTCTTTTATGCAACTTTAGAAATTCCTTCAAAGATGCAATTAAACTATAATTCAATTCCTTTCATTTAAATAAGGAACATTTTATTACCTAAAGTGCAAAAGACAACATTCCTTTAGTTTATTCTGGATCATTTATAGCAAAGAATGCATCTGCAGCTAAAATTATGTCTGACATCAACATGTCAAAAGCTCTGCTCTTTCTGCTTGAATTATTAGTAGGGCTGATCTGGTGATTATTTATTGATTAATCAATTAATATTTGGATAATAGAAGGTGCTTAATAAGATAATTTTTACACACAAAGGCTGTTTATCTTAATTACAAACTATGTATATATTTTGTTCAGTTTTGGCTACGTTACAGCTCTGATTATGTTACTCTTTGAGCAAATTGCCTTATTTTCAGTCTCAGTTAGTGCTTAATCATTATTTATTTACGTACACATCGTTGTTGAAAAGGAGAATTTATTCTCAACAGTTTACCTGGTGCTGCACAGTGGCGCAGTTGGTAGAGCTGTTGCCTTGCAGCAAGAAGGTTCTGGGTTCGATTCCCGGCCCCGGCCTTTCCGCATGGAGTTTGCATGTTCTCCCTGTGTATGCGTGGGTTTTCTCCAGGTACTCCAGTTTCCTCCCACAGTCCAAAAACATGACTGTCAGGTTAATTGGTCTGTCTAAATTGCCCCTAGGTGTGAGTGCATGGTTGTTTGTCCTGTGTGTGTCTCTGTGTTGCCCTGCGACAGACTGGCGACCTGCCCAGGGTGACCCCACCCCCCACCCGGAACGCCAGCTGGAGATCAGCACCAGCACCTCCCGACCCCATTAAGGGACAAGGGTGTAAGAAAATGGATGGATGGACAGTTTACCTGGATAATGTGAAATTGACTATTTTGAGCTGCACATCATGTTATAATGTGATTCTGTCATCAAAATCATAGCTGGGTCTTGCTTTGATTCTTTCATGCATGTTTGAGGAATCTTTTAATATCCCATGGCAACAATTCAGCTGTGCAAAACACTTGGAGGGGACTGAGCTCCGCCTTCAAGGACAAAGCTCCTCCCCCTCTCAGCTCCTTCAGACTAGCCATCAGCAATTAGCAAACACCTGGTGGAGCTGAGCATCAGCTGAGCTCATTATAGGAGCTACTTCTCAGTGAAATGCTGCTAAAAGCTTTGTTAAAGGGTAAATGGAGGAGCCATGTTGTGGTGACTTCCTGGAGGCGGAACTTAAGAAGATGAGCTTCTTCAAGAGACAGAGAGGCCCAATTGTTTTTAAATTAAATTTTTATAACAACTTAAGGTGCTATAATAATTGCATATGTACCTGGAAAATACATAATGCTGCCCTTTAAATAAATGTTAAATAAAATAATAAAGGTTGAATAAAATTAAATTCACTGATTTGTCATTTCCAGCACGAAGGAAATCTAATTGTGTGAAGGAAGTGGAGAAACTGCAGGAGCAACGAGAGAAGAGACGTCTGCAGCAGCAAGAGCTCAGAGAGAAGAGGGCACAGGTGAGGACAGAACACACACACACACACTCACACACACACACACACACACACACACACACACACACACACACACATTCATTCACCGATAGTTGATTATAGAGACGTGTAGCAAAGAGAAAGGTTGTTTGTGAACGAAGGATTCTTTCTGTTTTACTGGTTTAAACAAAGAGAACTGTTGTCTTCTAGACAGAATCAGGACTGATAAAACTGTCCTGATTCTGTCCTGATTTCTTTAAATCAGTCCACTAAAAAAAAGTGGACTGATTTAAAGAAAATTAACTTAACTTAGTAAACCAGAGTTCACTAGTCCTGACATTCAAAAACCATTGCAAAGTTAAAAACAACAACAACAAAACATATTTTCATGGCAGTAAGACATTCTGATTTCTTTGTTGTGGTTTTTCTCCTTTCTGTCTCGCTGCAGGAGGTCGATGTCAATCTACCCAACTATGAGATCATGTGCATGATCAGAGACTTCAGGGCCAGCCTGGACTACAGACCTTTAACTTCCAATGATGCTGTGAGTCAGAAACGCCACACAGGTTGGGCAGGGAAAGCAGGAGCTGCTCCAGATACGGAGGCAGAGGATGAACAGAAGAAAAAAGGCAGTGGAGTAGTTCTAAAGGACAAAATAGATTCAAGAATGGAAATGATTTCAAGGAATAATAGATGAGGAAAAAGATGACATAAACAGAGGAAATTATGTGGAGAATAATTTTTCTGTTTCAGATTGAGGAGCACAGGATCTGTGTGTGTGTTCGCGCTCGTCCCCTAAATAAAAAAGGTAAGATGAGCGTGTTCAGACGGTTTTATAATAAACATGTTACCGTGTCTGAGTTAATAGTTAAGCCTTGTGCTGTAGCTGAGCTTCAAACCAACAGTCTAACTCACACATGATTTCACTAGAAACAGGAAGCAGATGTTGTTGCCATGGATACAGCGTTCTGTAGACCCTGAGGAAAAAAAGCTCTCGCTACAGGACAAAGAAATGACAGTTTGTAATGAAATACATTCTCCTAGGTGACAGTCATCATGTCATTCACATGGCCTGCTTTGAGATTCACATGGTAGGATAATTATGAGTAAAACTGTTGCAGCTTATGAATCACGATAATGAAAATAAAACATTAACACATACTGCTTTTATTTTAAAAAGAAAAACAACAATAATCCTTACTGTTGCTGCTACAATATACATTGTTCTAATTGATGTTGTAAATGTGACATTTATTATTTCAATCCTGATTCATACTTGACATAAAAATAAACAACAAGGATTTGCTAAATGTATGTGTGTAGTCAAAGCCTGTGCTCCCTCCTCAGAGTTATCAGTGAAGGATCTGGATGTGATCACCATTCCCAGTAAGGACGTGGTGATGGTCCATGAGCCGAAGCAGAAAGTGGACCTGACCCGCTTCCTGGAGAACCAGACGTTCCGATTCGACTACGCCTTCGACAAGAGCTCCACCAATGAAATGGTTTACAGGTGAGTCAAGGTTGTTTTTTCATAGCCAGGCGTCCATCAGACAGTCCCTGCAGGTGATTGTTTTTTGGGGGGAGTTTTACGATCGATATCGTTGATTTTGTTTAGAAATATTTATATGGATGAATTTTACGATATTTATTTCAAACTAAAACCACTCCGACATCTACATGAAGAAAAGTAACAAGCAGACAGATCGAAAACTTAAACATTTTTATTGTTTAAAGAGCTTAAGTAGCTCTCAAACTAGCAGCAGTGCAGAAGAAGTAAGAAATATTCCCAGCTGCTGGTGGGAGTTAGTCACTTAAACTCAATCATTTTGAAAAGATTTTGTGAAAAAAATTGCAATAAACTCACAATTATGCATTTGCATGTGGGAATTTCTTTTTTTAATTTTACACAAATTTCCACAATGATGGAATCACGAAAAACTGGAGGGACAACTGGACTATTTCAGATTTCTAAGTTTGAAAGTTTTTTGACTTGCAAAAATACAACTTTGCTTGAAAAGGGTCAACCTTCCTGACTACATTAATGCTTCAGTATGTTCGAATGCTCTGAATAATTTGTCTGAATTGATTTTAAACACCCCACCGGTGCCAAGGAGGACAAACTATGATATTTACATTCCTGGGGAATATTTAAATAATAGCTATTAGAACAAGTGTGATGCATTCGCTGGCCAGAAAACAGCCACATTTTTGAGATTCGCCAATCATTGAAATATTTTCCAATTCGGGTCAACAGAGAAGTTCTCAGGTTGGTATTTGTTTTGCTGCTAACATGTTCTTCTGTGCTGCAGGTTTACGGCCCAGCCGCTGGTAGAAACCATTTTTGAGAGAGGGATGGCTACATGCTTCGCCTACGGACAAACAGGAAGTGGAAAAACACACGTGAGGGCTTTCATGTGAACCAGAAATAAATACATTATTTTAGTCATCGATTAATCTATCAATTATTTGAACGACTGATCAATTATTCTGGTGATTAATCGATTAATTGTTGTGACGATTAATCAGATAGAAAAACTTGGCACATTCTGTTGATTTCTAATTGAAGCAGTAATAGAAAAGCATTAAAAGATGCCACTTGATGAGTTTAGGGTACAACAGATTCACAGACAGGATTTGTTTTTATTGCAAAATATTATTATTTTTTTAAATTACAGTTTTGGTTTACAACTTAATCACTGCTCTGAGTTCTTTCAGCAAATAGCCCAAAACCTGTATGATGAATTTTATGATTACTTAACGACTAAACTAGTTGACGATTATCTGATCCATCATGATTGATCTGATTAATCATTTCAGCCCCATTCACAACACTTTTCCTGTCATGTTTGTCATTCCTGTTGGACTGTGTGTGATTCCAGACTATGGGAGGAGACTTTTCTGGGAAGAACCAGGACTGCTCAAAGGGCATCTACGCACTGTCGGGTCAGTTTCTCCTGTTTCACTGCTGCGTTAAACATTTCTTCGAATTAACTGAGTTTTATTTCTCATTCTCACGGCAGCCAGAGATGTTTTTCTCATGTTGAAGAAACCCGTTTATAAGAAGTTGGATCTGCAAGTTTTTGCCACATTTTTTGAGATTTACAGCGGAAAGGTTAGCGTCTCAGCAACCAAAGAGCTGACTGAGCCCAGAGCGGCGGAGCGGCTTAATTACACACTACCTCTGCTTGTGTTCAAAGGTGTTCGACCTGCTAAACCGTAAAGCCAAGCTGCGGGTCCTGGAGGACGGGAAGCAGCAGGTGCAAGTGGTGGGGCTGCAGGAGAGGGAGGTGAAATGCACCGAGGACGTCCTCAAGCTTATCGAGATGGGAAACAGCTGCAGGTGAACGCCACAGGAGTTTAACTCTGAGCCAAACGTTGCAGTAGTTTGTTTAGAAAATATCTGACAGAGCTTTTGGGTTTCCAGGACTTCAGGTCAGACCTCAGCGAACGCTCACTCCTCTCGGAGCCACGCCGTGTTCCAGATCATCCTGCGGCGGCGAGGGAAGATGCACGGGAAGTTCTCGCTCATCGACCTGGCGGGGAACGAGAGAGGGGCCGACACGTCCAGCGCCGACCGGCAGACCCGACTGGAAGGAGCCGAGATCAACAAGAGCCTGCTGGCGCTGAAGGTCAGCGAGTCGCCGCTCCAGATGCCACTGGCTAACCCGGTTAGCTCTAACAGAGCCAGAGCAGAGAGGATTCATACGGAGGGCTGCTCTGTGTCACTGACATGCTGGTATTCAGGTTCCTCTGAACACATTTAGTGGAAATGCTGCAGCATCACCTGCAGGATCTATATTAAATAGAAACATTTTTAATTACATTAGTATTGGGTTTATGTCTCTGTGGAGGACGGCAAGAACAGAGCTTCAGCTTGAGATCAATGTTTTTTTATTACTTCTTTTATTTTAAAACATTCTTAAATATCTTTTTATAAATGTACTTGTACACAGTAGATTATTCAGCTGTCAGATTGGTGCTGTTATATCCATTTAGCTTCATGAAACTTTGAAAATATTCTTTAGAAATGCAGACGCTGACTTTAGCGTTGTGTCTGTGCTGCTACATGTTTAGCACTGAGATGCTACTATAACCCCTAATAGCTTCACTAATAGCCAATAGTGTTTTCATACGTCCAATCAAATCGCTTTTTGAAGCAAAGATGAACCTTCAATGAGCCCAGATGTTGCTTGTGCATCAGATTTACAGGTGTTCCAGAAATGGGCTATGTAAAAAAAAAGCAATGAATTGTGTTACATTTTTATAACCTGTGTAATTAATTGAACCACATGAACGCGTAAAAATAAATCTAAGCTAACGTGGAATTAAAAAAGAGACAATATATAAACTGGAGCAGAGAGTCAACAGCATGTCATGCTTACTTCATTCTTCTTCAGTCTGTATAGTTACATGCTAAATCATGTTGAGTGAATTTGGGTTTGCTGGTCTCCTGCTGTAGGAATGTATCCGCGCCCTGGGCAGGAACAAACCTCACACTCCGTTCAGAGCCAGCAAGCTGACCCAAGTCCTCAGAGACTCCTTCATCGGAGAAAATTCAAGAACATGCATGGTGAGACATCAGGAGCAAAGGACACTTCACCCGCTGCTGTAAACAACCACAGCATCATCATGATTCTCTGTCTCCAGATAGCAACCATTTCTCCTGGGATGGCCTCCTGTGAAAACACATTAAATACTCTGAGATATGCCAACAGGTAAAATGAGTTTCCTTTGATTAGAAAACATTCATCTCAAATGTTTTTATGATTTTTAAGAAACTACGTCACGTAGCACTAGTTCATATTTTTACTCAAGTAAAAGTAGCTGGAAAATGACTCAAGTAAGAATGAAAAAATATTTGAGTGACTAATGAAAACATCAGTTATTTAATATTGAAAAATTACATCAATAGACAGATCAGAGTATAAAGTTATGTGGACATTTTGGTGTATCAATGACCAAAATGAAAATAATTTATTGCAAAATAAAAAAATCTGTCAAACAAAACACTTTTCCACAACAATTTCTGTCAATATAAAACTTATTTTATTTTATTCTTCCACAATTAAAAATACAGATTAAAGATAATAAAAGAAATATTAATAAGAGTGCATGAAGAGGCAAAAGCCCAGTGAGCTCATCCGAAGTCTCCATCCAAACAGCATAGAAACAAATACAACATAGTCCAAGTTTACAGTTGTTCATCAGCTGATCACAAATTCATAACATACAACCATATAGAAAAAATAAAAACACATCTACAGTATTAATGAAAATGAAAATAAAATATGTAACAATGAAAACTTATGAAAGCTTTAACAAAATCTTCAGGTGTGTGAATTATTGGTAAAAAAAAAATGTTTGCTTAAATAGAGCGTAGAAAAAGTATTTTATTTTCAAAACGTTACTCATGTAAATGTAGTTTCTACCCGACTATCTCACACATTCATAACCAGCTGCCGTCTGTCTGTCTGTCTGTCTGTCTGTCCACAGCCTCAAATACTGAACATCTGCTGTCAATATGGCTGCTCTGCTTATTATTTAATGCAACAGTTTGAGGCTGTAAACAAACTAAATATGTCTGATCCTCCCCTGTCCTCTTCCTCGTCTGTCTGCAGGGTGAAGGAGTTTGGCATCAGTCCGTCAGACATCCCCTTCTCTCAGGGCGGAGGCGGAGGCGGCCGCTCGGAGCTCTCACCCACTTATGAGTACGATCACTACACCCATTTACATCACGCCAAACATTTCCCCCAAAGAAACATTCATCTGTCATCTCTCTCCAAGGGAAGCAGGGCAGACATGATGCCTTCATGGTCACACGTCTGAACAGGCTGCTATTGTTATTTAAGACATCTAGAAACCAACTCAAAGTGGCAAAAAAAACTGGTTCACTGAGGAGAGACTCATCACGCTGAATGTGATTCAAAGCCGTCCGAAATGTTGAAATGTCAGTGATTTACCAAATCGCCTTGACAACATGTTCTTGTTCCTTCTGACCTTTTTGTCAAACTTTAATGTTCTTTTATTTAGAGACATTTTTTTGTGAAAGAATACGCTTTCACTAACTCTAAAGTAACGACAAGATCCTGTTAGTGAAACATGGCGGTGATAGAGCTGGCTCGAAATGGAGTCACATTTGAAAAGTGTGACATGATTTTCTGTTTGATCTCAGTCAAATCGTTGCAGATCAGCTATAGTTACTGAGAGGCTTCTTTTGGTCTCTTAATCCAAAAGAATGGGGGAAATAAAAGTTAAATCTGTTTTAAACTTGCATTATGTTATGACTAACGTGATTTAACCGATTTATTTCAAGACCTCACCTCCTAACTTGTGCCTTGTAGCCCCTCCTCTTCCTCCTGACGCCTCTGTAAGCTGTGATGTGTTGTCAGGATGAAGCAGCTGGCGGTGGACCCTGCAGCAGCTCTGGACTGCCACCAGGAGGGGCACATCACCCAGCTGGAGGTCCTGGAGGCCCAGTGGGGGGTCGGCAGCTCCCCGCAGAGAGACGACCTCAAGCTGCTCTGCGAACAGAACGTAAGCAAAACGTCACAAACCACAGAAGAAGAAGAAACCACGAAAGTAGAGACAGTAGTTAAAAGTAAAAGTCTCTGGATCCGAACCATGAGGAAAATACCACAGATCACCACAAGTAGATTCATATTCAGACTTTTAATCACTTCAAATTACACACTGTAAAAAATAACATCAAACTGTGGTGGCCAGAATTTTGCAATATAAATAAAATTCAGGCAAACAGCCGCCGGTGTATGTATAACTTTATTTATAACAAACTCAATACAGTAACATTAAAGTCTACATGATCAAACCCACAATGCATCTGGAAAGTATTTGTAGTGATTCATGTTATGTTTTGTTCAATTCTTTCCTCTTTCCTGGAAAAGGTTTTGTAAGATTTTAATTATTTTTTTCAATGTATTTATTTATTTATTATTTGATTTATTAATGAGGGTCCATCTGAAAATATAGTATGAGTTTATGGGGTAGGAGTTCATAATCCTAATCCTTTTCTAGCAAGTTAAGATTATTGTGGTACAAAAATATGTGTTTTCATCCCTCGTTCATGTGTGTGATATTATACTTCTATCATGTGTGAAATAAATAAAATAAAAATAGAAAAGCAAGAAATTAGAGCAATGAAGCTAAAAATTGAGCTGTTTACAGATGTTTCTGCAACTTATAAGGGTTTCTCTTTATAAAACATAAGTTTTTTATCAGTTTTGGGCACGGCACTCAGAGGTTCACTTGAAAATGCTTGAATTTCAATTTGGTGTTTTCAAGGTTTGGAAAGTGCTTGATTTCTGGGTAAAGTCCTTGAAAGTGCTGGATACTCAAACTGCACAGTTTCGTAATGAAATGCAAAAACCTTATTTACAGTTGAGACCAGATGTTTTCATACACCAAATAAAAAGACACACTTTTTTTTCCTCACAGTCTGAAGTTAAATCAGACTTTGTGCTGGTCAGAATGACCAAAATGATTTCATGTGAGACAGAAAGCTCTGTTTCCTGTTTGTTTTTAGGAGGAGGAGGTTTCTCCACAGCTCTTCACCTTCCATGAAGTCGTGTCTCAGCTGGTGGAGATGGAGGAGCAGGTGCTGGAGGACCACCGGGCCGTGTTCCAGGTACAGCAGTGCAGGCTTCAAGAGTTTTGATGTTTTTCTGTGGGGGAAAAAAAGAAGATAAATGTTAGGATGTTCGTGTAATTACTGAGTCTGACCTGTAGATGTCAGCAGAGCGTCACAGTGCAGTTTGCTGTTGCCAGGAGTCGATCCGCTGGCTGGAAGACGAGAAGGTTCTTCTAGAGATGACGGAGGAGGTGGACTACGACGTGGAGTCTTATGCAACCCAGCTGGAGCAAATTCTGGACCAGAAGATCGACATCCTGACCGAGCTGAGGGGTAAAACGCAACGTCAGCGCTGTTGTTAAACACAGCTCACCCCACGCTAAGCGAGAGATGCACCGATCTGATGTTTATATCTGTATCGGTACCGATATTGAAACAAATTCAAGATCAGGCATCGGTGATAATGTGCCCAATCCAGAGGGGGGAATCTATTCAGTCTAATTCTATGCTCTGTCTTCTGAGCGAGTGTAAATAGTTTGTGAGAAGAAACATTGAAATATCTGAGCTTGAAAAGTTGAAAATGTTCAGTTTTTGAAACGTGAAAATTTTTGACTTGACACTCAAATTTCAAAGCTTTTTTTAATTTCTGAGATTAATCTCAAAATTAAAAAAAAAATTCTGGTAAATTTTCAACTTTTTATACTCAGAAATTTTTTTTTTTTTCTAGAAATGTTCTGAGATTAATCTCTCAGTTGGTCGTACTAAGCTGCCATAAGTAAAAGATTAATACATTTGTATATGAATAAAAAAAAGATTCCTAGATTTCTAGTAATGAAACCAGAAATAAACAACACTTGATAATCTTGGCATTGAATCAGTTTCCGTATGATTTCCATAAATGTTTTCATTCTAACTCTCTGTGGGATTTATTTTTACCTATTTTAAACTGTGTAACTCTTAAAATTCATGATTGTATTCCCTCTTTCAGATAAAGTCAAGTCCTTCCGCTGTTCGCTCCAGGAAGAAGAACAAGCTAGCAAACAGATAACTCCCAAGAGGCCTCGAGCGCTCTGAAGCAGCCATGATGAGGTCTCTGTACACACAGGAACAAACTGAGCAACGTTTTGACCCCTCTGCTGGTCATGCATTTCATTCCCCCTCATCCATCCGTCCTGTTAAACCAAAGAGCAGACATGCTCTTCCATCCCCACCGTTCAGTGTTTCAACAAGGTTGGTATGGAAGGCCGATTTGGAAATAATGCACCATCTTTCCAGCATCACCCGCATCAGAAAACGCCATTATATGTGGAACCTGCTGTTTATTTGGCGCTACTTCCTGTTTAACATCTGGTTGTCAAAAAGTTAAACACATCAAAGCCGTTATCATTCACCTGATGATGCTTAGCAACGGGTAATTAGTAACTCCGCCCTCTTGTGTTGATATCCAATGAAAATGTCTGAACCTTCAGAGACGCATAAAGAAGATTACAAAGCCAGCCTTGTCACATGTAGAGGGCGCTGATGGAAGTGCATGTTGGAAGCAAAATCAGACATTACTAATTGAGCCCTGAGCTTCACTAGTTTTAAGATAGATAGATAGATAGATAGATAGATAGATAGATAGATAGATAGATAGATAGATAGATAGATAGATATCTCTTGAAAGACAAAAATGTTAATTTTTTGCACATTTCTCCACAGTGTTTTATCATTCTGGCAGTTGCATGTAAAGATCAGACTTTCAAAATAAAGTCTCAATTTGCTGTTAGGAAAATGACCTTTTTCCTGTGTTATAGTTCAATCAAAACTTTATTGCTTTGGCTGACACTTTGTTATTGACTGAAAAGAATAAACTAAAATAACCCAAAGCGTTGCAATCTAATGCTCCAGTTCAGCATTAAGTGTGAACATGTGTTAAATGTCGCATGTCTCACTTTAAGGGCAAAGTTTTTTTCATACATTGTTTTTCCTTCACTGCATGGGCAGTGAAGGAAAAACAATTTGAAACAGTTCAAATTGAAATCAATGACTGTAAAGCATATTGGCTTTTAATGGCTTTTACAGTAGAACTAAATGCTACGCTTGCTAATGGGGTTTTAGCCTTTATTTTAAGGAAGCTCTGTGTTTCAGTAGTTTGTTCCAAATCTGTGGATGCATAGAAACTGAATGCTGCTTCTCCATGTTGGTTCTGACTCTGGGGACACAAAGTAACTCCTGTTGTGACATTAGTCCTCTAATCCTGGAAATGTCCTTCATCTGATAGAAGGCCGACTTTGTAGCCGTCTTTATGTGATGCTGAAGGTTCAGGTCCATCACTACATCAGCTGTAATAGATGGAGCTGTGTGCTGACTCTTGATGCTTCCTCTTAATGCCCAAAAATAATTATTTCAGTTTGGTTTATTCCAAGAGCCTGTATATATTAAAGGGAAGGTCACATGTGGTTCCCCAGAGGTGACTTGTGTCCACTCTGACGGAAAGTTATCTAAAGAAGTCCCTCATTAGTCTGTAAACTAATTATGATTAATTTCTGATTATATTAATATTACAGCAGAACAACAAATTTAAAAAGTGCTTCAAAGCGGCTTAAAATAATTTTAAGCAGCCTCATTGAATAATATTTAAATGACTATATAAAAGGAAACAATTAACTTTATGAAGAAATTAATATGGCACAATTTTTCTGTCCGCTGTAAAACTATAGTAGATCAGTGCTCGACTTAAAAGGTCTGGTTTAGCTCCAGGGGGCGGAGTTACAAATTAATCGCCATTTAGCGTTTGTTTAGCGTCACTGGCTGGGCGCCATATACTTTTTGAACGCAAGGTGGCGCCTATTGAACGTCTATCATCTGTAAGCGGCAGGTTTCCCTCTTTATCCGGGTTACTGGACGGTCCTGTGACGCTGGGCAGGGGGCTGATTAGTTCCAGTTCGGCCCTCCATAGGATTTGTGTGCATACGTCACAAGCGCTGGTTCAAGAACAATTAAATGTGAATACGTTTTTTCTTTTGAGAGAATTTTTTATATGGTCAATCACAGCTTATCTTTACTACTGTTACTGTCAAGCTGTTGTTTATGGCCAGTTTTATAAACAGCGTTTTGCCATTTTGTGCAATATGTGGATGATTCCCATCCTGCTCTTCCCCTCATCTCAGCGAACACTCTGACGTCACACCACGGTGCGTAAAAAGGTTTGACTGAAGCTAAACTGACCTTAACTAAGCTATAGGGGGCGCTGTAATCAGAGACGCTACCTGCAGGACATTTCTGAAAAGTTTTTCTTTTGCCAAAATAATAATAAAAAAATACTTCTTCTTGTTTGTTGTATGTGTCCTTTTTAAATTTACATAAAATGCCTTTTAATGTGTGGGAGCTAATAAACTATTAGCTGTTTGAGTTGTTCCCATCTTTACTTTAAAAAATGCTGGAGAAATCTTTGAACAGGTTTGTGAAAGCAATAATCTACTGTCTGGTTGAACTGGAGAAGTTTTATTCTGAAGCCCAAACTTCTCCTCGATGGCTAAATAAAGCACATTTGAACTTTTTCACAAACAACAAATCTGAGTGGAAGCACAAAATGTCAATTTCATCCAAAAGCGACAAGTTTTTTTTTTTTCCCCATATATATTTTATTGAGGAATGGAGAAATGTTGAACAACATAATTGCTGTATTATTAATAATAATGTTATTAAGTGGTTCCAATTCGACAGAGGACATGCAGCAGATTGTTAAACAGTTCTCGATGGGTTTCCATGCGCGTACTGGTGACTGGTAAAAGCAGTCTGTGGTTATAAGTCAAAGGTTTTCTGTAAAACACTCCAGGTTGAAAAATTGTTTCATGAAATCCTATAAAATGCTAGAGACACAGCACAGGCCAACAGCAGGTTTGAATACAAAGAGTTGTGTGCAGGTGGTGTGTCGTGGTAAACTTTGACCTCTGGTGGAACCAGAACGATGCACAGGGAAAAAAAATAACTCAGAAACCTTCCGGGCTCCACTGCCTTAATGAGCCAAACGGACAGGAACAAATGCTACATATTTCAAATATATTTTTACCTGAAATTTCCAGAACAACATCATGACCCTTAACTAAAATAAATAACTCTCAGCAACTGAGGTTCTACATGTACATCTTTACAGTATTTACACAGACACATCCATTATGAACGGACACTCTGACCCGGCTCAGCAGCCAAACGGGGATTATTTGGTTTGGGTCCAGAAATCTGAAATGTGTGGCAGAACAAAAGTACATTATCAGTCTGTGTTAATGATATATAGAGGTAAACAGAGGGGATGCTGTAGATCTGTGTGAACGTGAATGGAGCTACATTAGGCATGGGTCAGTATGAGATTCTCACAGCATGAAAGGTTTCACTCATTTATACATTTGCAATAATATGATTTGGGCCGATGCCGACAACAATATTGCCGATAATGGATATTTACCAATTTTATATATATTATAAATGTATTTAACTAACCTTTTGACACCTTGAAAACAGAACAACCACACTACTGACTTTATCACCATTTCTCTGCTTCAGTCAAACAAATACAACTGGCCCGTTAATATCGGGCCAGTTTTATTTATTGGGCCAATATGGTATAAAACTATTAATATCAGCTGATTTTAGTTTTATTTCTACTTGAACTTTGGTACACATTATAACCAGCCCATGCCTAATCCACATCATTAAGAAGCTCATGTTGTTTTCTGAATTATTCTTTACGAATCTTACTGGCGAATGTCCTGTCAGAACAACTGGTCTAAAATTACTGCACTGTCGCTGAGATTATCATATATTTGCCTGAGAATTATATCAATTAACAATTCAATGTGTCTATGAATGGTCACTTTGTGACTATTATAAATATAAAGTATGAGTTTATAGCATAATTTATTTTTCCAATTACGTTTTTAAAAAATGCTACTTAATTTATTTCAAAAATCTTCAAATAGTTTGCAAGAAAAAGCCACCAATCGTAATAAAGATAGTTTTAGTTATATATTGTCTTTTTTAATGTGCTCATATACACATTCGGCTGAAATTACGTATCCATAAACACTATGGAACTAAAATGCAGAAGTTAAAGTTTGTAAAATAGTGTAACAATTGTATTTTGTGTGATAATTCAATTCTGGGAAAGAAAATGGTTCAAGTTAAATGATTACAAGCCCTAAATTCATCATGAGGCTATGTAAACCTCTGGAAATTTACTTTGAAAGCATTATGTGAAATGTAGTCCTAAGGACCGGAAAAGCTTAACGACATGAATACCTAAAAGATGCCGTCTGATTTTGGTTGCACTAAGTCGTATTTTAAAATTCTTGGTCTGAATCTTCCTGTTTTCATCTGCAGCCACAGTTTGGCACGTTCATGATACTGACATCGTTTGTTTTCCTTTCTACGTAAAAACACACAGTGAGCTTCTCACCCTGGCAGAAATCAATGGGGACATTTCACTACAGAGGCATCAAAAACAGTGACATCAACAATAACTACTACATACGCTCCTGAAAACTAGTGCAAAAAGAAACAATGAGGTTAAATAGTTGATTCACTACAGTATTAGAGAATGATTTTGGCCTTTGTCGTGCGATGAAGACATTGTTGGTCACAGAGTGGAAACAGACAAGAGTTTTCAAAAACTCCCACAGGCTGGATGGAAGGACTCTTTAGTCAGCTAATCCAGTTCAATCCAGATTATATGAATTGAACTGAAATACAGTCAGGTCCTCATTTTTAAACACATGTGTCTTGAATGCACTTCCAGTCTAAGCGAGGGTGAAAAGGAAATATTTTAAAGGGTCATTACCGTTAGCACTCCAAAATAGTGAAACAGCAGTTGATAATGAAATTATGAAATATTGAAACAATTTGTTAAAAAGCTATGGCTAGATCTGGCAGATTTAATTTTTAAGTAATTGAATAATCTTAATTGTACATGGGATCATCTACAAGAAATAGCAAGCCAACATGATAATGATAGCACGGTTGCTAACATTAACTATTTTGCTAATTTTGACCTAAAAACTAAAGCTACCTACCTTAATGGATTAAGTCAATGTTATCCAACATGCTAGCATAAGTAAACATGATTATAATAGCATTTAATGATATTACATTTTTACCCAGTTTCTGCTTAAAAACCAAAGTTAACTTACTGAATGGACAAAGTTAAGTTTAAACAACATCCTAGTGAAAGCTAACATGATAATAGCATTGAAGCAAACATTAGCTTTTTAGCTCATTTTGATGTACTGAGTGGATTAAGCTAATGTTAGCTAACATGTTAGGTAACACTGTCACATTGTTATCTTTACCAACATGGGTTTCTGTATATTGAACAGTATGCTACCATAGATCAACTTGCTAGAGCTAGCCCTCTTTAGTAATGTAGCATTTTAGCACATTTTCATTTAAAAGCTAAAATATAGACTGAATGGAGTGAGTTGATGTTAATTAACACACTTGCTATTGAGAGCATTTTAGCTAGCATTAGCAGTTTGGCTAATTTTAGCTTTTACATATGATTTTTCATTCTGAATGGAGTTTGTTACTCCATGTCAACATAATAGTGGTAGCTTACATGCTATCATAAATATTTTTAGCTGGCTGTTGCATTTTTAGCTTAAATAATGCTGTTTGCAAACTAAATGAGTAACTTAATATTGCAAAACATATTTAGTAAACCACAACCTGTAGTATATTAGTTAAAATCATTGTTATATTCTGCTCTGACTGCAATATGAGCTTAATAAATAGTTTAACTTTATAAACAGTGTTCTGTAACAGCATCTGAAACTCTTATCTGGAACTCTTTTGTATTGACTTAAGTTTTCACTCATTTTCAAAAAAAAATTCTATATTCTTGCAGACTGTCTTGCTGTTTTCCCACTGCTTCTGCTTATTTCTTACATTTGTGCAAGTTTTCTGCACAGTCTACTAATGCTTCTGCAGTTTTCACCGAAAGCATTCTGCTTACAGCAGTCGCGCTGCATTTTCGCAGGAAACGCAAATCTTTCTAGTTTTAAAATTTGACTCACTACTGAGGCAATTTCTCCTCCATCACTTAAAATGGAAGCACATTTTGTGCTCAGGACATGTTTAACTTTTAAAGCAAGATGAACATCTGACCCAAACTGAGCTGATTTTAGTCTCCATTCAGGCACCTGACTGTTGTCCTAAAACCTAATAATCTACAGAGCCTTCCTTTAACTCATCATCCGTTTCATCCACTCTGGCTTCCTGGATCAGACATGACATGTCTTCTTTTCAAAAGTCCATTTTGCATGAAAATCTACATTTTAGTAGAAGAAAAGCAGCAAAACCCATAATACGTCGTCTTGGACGAAGGAGAGGAACGAGGCGTATCCTCCCAACCTCAACATTCACCCCTGAACGCACCACGAAACATTCAGGCTGAAACATTTTCATGCATTCTTCGGCCATTTTGGTGCAATAAAAACTCTTCCTGCTTCACATGTCGTCGTCCTCGATCAGCAACACTGAGTCCAAAACATGGAAACACAAAAAGAGCACAAAGCTTGGAAACGCCGTCTGTCTGACTCCCGGCTGCAGGTCGCAGAACGCCACCAGCGGGTGGGTCCGAGGTATTGCAAGCAGATGGTTATATAAAGGGATAGTTGCTGTGGACTGTACAGAGTTCAGTTGGTGCTTTAATGCTGCATGCCCTGTTTTTCTGCTTCCTGTTCTCGCTGTGGAGTCAGTGTCATGTGGGATTTTAAGGCCTTTTGTGGCCAAAAGGCCACGCTGAAAGGAAAAGGAATAAATACTACAGTTGTCCTGTAATGTGTACTGAAAAAAAAAAACTAAGGATGACAAAAAAGGATGACTGTTCTGGAACTGGGATTAGATATGACAGTCCATTAACCAAACTTCCAAATTAGACTTTTTTTTTCTTTTAGTGTGTAGAAAAGCAGAGAGTTTTGATTTGATTTTTGATATATTTTTATCTCTGAAGTCAGAACTGGATCAGATTTTAATCATGTTCCAAAAATTGGACTTGCTAATTGTTGCTAACTGGATATGCTAGCTGTGTTAGCAATACAAGCTCTACAAGTTTTCCAGCATTTTCTATCCAACCTTCACTAGCAACGGCTAGACATTACCAAATGAAATAAATGCAGCCATAAATGTTCACTGATAGCTTATTTTCACTTAAAACAAAATTTAGCTTCAAACTACATCTAGATAGCTAACTTAATTTTGAGCTTGCTAACTTTTTCTGAAGTACTTTGACACTAACTATTTAGCTTCCTAAGTATGTAACTAGCAAGTTGAAGCTAAATATTTGTGATTTTTTTCACTAAATGTTTAAGAAGAATCTTCTTAAACTAGAAGAACTAGTAGTTTTTATTTATATGTAAAAATGATTGCCTTATAACAAACTCATTTACCTTGCTAAAATGTTATATTTAAGTTATTTAGTCTTATTTCAAGTGTACTAAGATACTGAATTGGTAAGATTTAATGTTTTTTCAGTGTTTAGGAAACAAACAGGCTCCAACAGGATAAACTATATGTGACATTTATCATATTATGACTATATTTTTATGACTCAAAGATTTAAAAAAAGTGTTTCTGGAGCTTAGTTCTCATGACAGATACCCTAGAGCTAAAACTTTTATTTCCTTCTATAGTTGGGAATAAAAGGGGCAATAAAGTTTGGTTCCTCTTCATGTATGTTACAAAATAAACCAAAACTATCTGCTTTTGTGCATTGATTTGAACCTTTTTATGATTTATCTGTTTCTGCCTCTTCTCGCCGTGATGCCGTGGCGGCGTTGCTGTCAGCCAGAGACGGTGGAGCAGAAGTTGAGGAGAAAAGCCAGACACCTCTGGAATCAGACTTGTGTTCGATTGAGGATGAAACAGTCCTGAGCTCATGAGCGTGAATGCTGGGACGGCGAGGAGGCGGTCCCGTTAGTCGAGATTGATTTAAGGCTTATAATATTTCATTTTCTTTTTACATGATGCATCCTATAAAAGTCTGACGGTAAGAGGATCATGCTACAGAACGTTTTGGTCTCTGCCTCCCTACAGACCTGTGACCTGGTCCGTCCGGGTCTTTGTCCCGTCCAGAAATGACGGAGCGTCTGTGGCTCCCTGCATAAACTTCACTTGGGCCCCTCCTTGTTGCCGCGGCCCCAGCAACCCGCCGCTATGCTCATGCTCCTCTGGGTTGCGGCGGCGAATGAGCGCTCACGCTCTCCTTCGCATTGGCTCAGCGTGCGCTCGGTCCGTACCGGCTGGCTGCCGGAGCCGGAGCCCCCTGGCTGCTGGGAGGAGATGGTGCGGAAGATGTGGTTGCGCTTGCGGAGGAAATCCCCTCCAGCCGCCCCAAGGGCGAAGCTGCCCTTCCTCAGGACCATGCGGGTGGAGGTGGACTTGGCCGGCCGAGACCTTTGGTTGTACTCGAGCTGCGACAGGTGGGAGGCGTAGCCATCTGGGATGAACTGCAGGGGAGGTCAGACGGTCATGTTTATGAACGAATGGCTCACCATAACAGTAGGGTTAAAAAAACAAAACATTCTGTCACAAATTAATGTGGGAAAACACTGAAACACAAACTCAGAGGATGAGAAGTTTTCCTCTTGGGTTATTAAAGAATTTTATGTTTTATTAGCTTTTTTTCAAGGTTATGCATATCAATAGCTTTTATATCAATCTCTGCGTCCAGAACCAGAACCAAACTTCCAGAAAACTGAAAAACTGCTGAAACACTGACTTCCTTTTAATCAAGGTTAAAACACCCATTTGCTAATAATAACTGGAATATTGATTAGTTGTGTTATATTTTATCACTTTGAAGCGTCTTGTTGCTGAAACCTTCTGCTGACTCAACTTTGGATGGATTTCTAAATGCTTATCAAATAAAGTATTTTTTTTACAAGATAAAGTAAAACATCGACTTTAAAGTATGTAGCGTCATGATGTATAATAATGGAATGAGATCAGGCTTTAAAATGTAATAAAATACCATTAAAACTGGATTTTGTAATACTGTGTGGAAAATGTAATGAAACCCTGGAAGTTTGGACGGTTCTGACTGAGAGCATGAACAAGTTCAACAATTATTGATCAAAGTTTCCATTTAAATTCATAATGGATCTACAACACAAACAGTTTGTGGTCCCTCGTTACATACATTATTACATCATCATTTCTAAAATAAAGAGTTATTTCCACATTTTCTAATGACCAGTATAAAATGTAACTACGCAGGAAGTAGCAGGAAGCAGTGCTAAACATAAATAATGCTGCTTTATTGATGTTTTACTACATTTTGACCCCTCGTTATTGCATGTTGCATTGTTACTTTAGGACTAATTTAAAGTTTTCTGCCGGCTGCTCCTGCAGTGCGTCAGTAAGTCGGGTTTGTTCCGTACCTGGCACTGGTGCTGCATCTTCTTCGTTGGTCTTCCCACGATGTAGATCTGAGACGGGGGCAGGCCGATGGACGAGTAAACGGAGATGTCCTTGGTGGAGCCGTAGGCAGCAAAGATCCTCATGTGGGCCTGAGCCGAAGTGAGAGCGAGTTTTAAGAAAAGCTATCCATCCATTTTCAGGATGCAGAGCAGAACTTATACATGTGTTTAGGTAACAAAGCGCAAACTAAGACACATTTGTTGCTAAAACTGCCGAGCAAGTAGCATCCACTCTGTTTACACATGTTGCCATGTTTAAATGATGAATCTGTTGTATACTCCAGTTGACGATTCATCGATCGCTAAATTAGCTGTTGATCCTTTATTTCTGAAGCTTGGACAACTTTGACATGATGTAAAAAAGAAATAGGTGAAAACTGTTTGAATCTGCTGGGCTTAGTGGGGAAGTGTGCATGGGTAGGGAATGAGGGTGACATGGTGAGGGAACCAAGTGTGGAGGGAACGACAGGAAACCCCGCTCTGTGGGTTTCTGCCTCTCTCACCTCACTGATGAGACACTTGAGGAAGTTGGCCTTGTGTCTGAGCGGGTCGTGAACGAGGCCGTCGCAGAAGGACACCACGCCGTGAGGGAAGTTGTGCTGGGAGAGCCAGGCCACCACACGCTGCTTCTGCATGTCAGGCCGGCCCGTCACGTACACGATCAGGTAGCCCAGGTCCTGCCAGTATCTGGACGGAAGCGGAAGCAGAAGCGGTGAGCGGTGAGTGGGTCCGGACGGCCCGACAGCCTGCCGGGTGTTGCACCGTTCATCCGTACCTCACCACGTCCACGGCTCCGGCCCGAACCTTGGGGTCGCTTCCCATGATAGACACGCTGGCAGCAAACGAGCCGTCGATGCTGAAAACGACAAATTCTGTCCCTTTGGGCACGACGGTGAGGTAACTGTCTGCAAACGTGTGATCGCCTCTGTTAGAGACACAGCAGGGAAGAGAAACAGATACTAGCAGGAGTCAAAAGATCCAGCTGGGATACATGAAAACACATCTTATTGCCACAGTCACATTGGAATGCTTGGTATATATATATATATATATATGTATTGTGGATACGTAGTTTTCAAATAAAATATAATCAATTCATTATAACCTAATTTAACCTATTTAAATAAATAGATTAACTCAAACGCTTTAGAAATACTTTTTCACAGCTTCTGTTAGTTGTGAGTTCACACACCTGACCACCATTTTGACAGGGTACACCCCGATGCCCAGTCGCTTCTTAGCTGGGATGACGTAGGAGACGCGTCCGCTGCTGTTGGTCAGCTCCGTGTCGAAGTAGACCCACTCCCCAGACGGAGGCTGGGTCATGATGTGGACGTCGATCTGCCGAAGGAAAAAGGTGAGAAAGCTTCAGTGTTTGACCGGCGCCGTGGTTATCTGGCTTCACGACGATTCCTCGCCTCCTCCGCTCCTCAGTTCAACGTTCACCTTTTCCCCGGTGAGAGTGACCATGTCCAGAGGTCCGTACATGAAGCGTCCCGTCACTGTCTGCGCCCCGTCCTCCGTGAAGACGGCGTCGTTCACGCGGTGGTTAGCCGTCACGTTCTGCGGAAGCGACGAAAACAGAAAATCGGTTTCAGTAGACGGCCGAGTTCAGCATGAAACAAGGTCCTCTGACCGTCACAAGCACAAAACATGAAAGGAAAATGATTGTTTATTTGATAAAAATGAAAAAAACTCCTTCAAAGAGCTCAAATCTTAGTTTGCAGCTATTTTTTTCTTTCACAAGCATTTCCTTGAGGAAACACTCACTCGTATTTTGACGTGTGTCCTCTTGCGAACCCATTTCTCCCGAGGTTTAGAGGGCGTGAACTCAGACACCTCTTTACCGTCCAGCTCCAAAATACTCGAGTTCTCATGTCTCATTACCTACAGAGGCCAAAACAGAACTAATGTAAAGAAAATCTTCAATAGTAATTTGGAAATGTCCTCTTTTCATTCTCTCATGTACTGCGGGATGCTACAATATTGTGGTTTTCACCCTAGACTAATATTAATGTATTAATGTAGAGTTTATCTGTTTACTGCTAGTTTATATCAGTCAGTCCCTCCAGTTTCTTGAGATTATGGAAATTTACAAAATCAACAAATCCCCACACCTTTTTGCACTAAAACATAATTATTGCAGATTTTTCTCAAAAATTGTCAAAAACTTTCTTACTTGTACTAAACAGCCTTAACTGATGTCAGATTATAGTGCATGATCCATACAGAGTAATAAAAAGTCCCATTTACCAACATAAATAAATATTGCAAATATTTCCAAATTATTACTACAAACACTTTTGTTTATATTGCAAAAAAAAAAAATCACGAAAAGCATCACAGGGGACTGAAAAGATCTTCAATAAAATTATTTAACAGGTTTTATCAATACATTCTGGCACAACCGGCCCTTTAAGAGCCTTTATGATCATGATTTGGTCCAAAACTAAAATGAGTTTGACACCTCAGTACTACTGTTACCAATAGCAACCTTACAGAACAACCAAACTACTTCAAACACCCAGAACTATCCCAACCAGAGCCGAGGAAACAGACTGGAGGAATCCCAGTGATTTAACAGGCTGCCTGGAGTCTCCATAGCAACAGAAAAATTTTATAATTTTATCTATAGGGTACATTTTCAGCAACAAGGCAGTTCAAAGTGTTTTAATGATTTAGAAGGAAACACAAACAAAACAACAGAAAAAAGGTAAAAGTATAGAACTACATATTGGTTCCCCAGGTTTAATAAGAATTAGAATAAGTAGCCGGTAATTAATAAACTAATTGGGGTTTCTCTGGATTCCTGACCTGATAAGATTGTTGGCTCTCCATGTTTGATTCTATAAAGTAGACGGTACTTTCTAAGTTTGTTCTAGATTTGTCATCTAACATGAGTTTCTCTGATATGGAAAACTTAATGCTAAATGTTGGTCTAAGGTAATCAGTAGTTTTTCTAACAGGAGTTCCTCTGGATTCTAAGTTTGTCCTAATTCCTGCTCTGGGTTGAGTGAAGCACAAACCTGTCTGAGAAGGAAAGAGACGACATCTGTGGACTCCCAGTAGGAGGCATGGAAGAGATGCGGCAGAGCCACGGTGGGGAACGCCGTCAGAGCATCGGGACAGTACAGAGCGTAGTCCATGCGCTTACTGCCCCACCACCGCGACGCGACTAGCCAGGAGCAGAGAGACACAATCAGGACTTACTGTTGGCTTCATGGTCAAGTGAAGAGATGAAGACTTCAGAAGGACTCTACGTCTAAACCACGGCAAAGGCTTCGACTGAGAGGCTCTATGGATGAAAACAGGAAGTGACCGGTGTCGCACTCGGAGGCTTCGAAAGGAAAACTGACAGGAAGGTGTCAAAGGAAACGTCATGCGAGTCATTTAGAGTCATTTCTTCCTGGATGCCTACAAGGAGGGTCAGGGTTTGGTTTTTTATTCTTATTTCTAGAGACGGGACTACAGAGGAAGACAGAGAGGTCCTACGGTCCCACTGCACCCCTCACTCACTGCCAGGGTACCTTGCTCTATGTTCTTCAGCAGCCGGGGCGACGGGGGCACCGAGCTGAGGTCTGTGATGTCAGATGTGACATCGGTGAGGTCAGAGGTCATGTCAGAGCTAGGGTCTGAGCTCGGCTCAGACTCCACACCGTTAGCTCTCGGGAACACCCGACGGATTTTGCTGTGCAAGCCAATAGTGGCGCTGCGAGAGGCGAATCTACTGTGTGGCAGCGGCAGCTGCGACAGCAGGCTGGGCCTCTTACAGTGGCTTTTGTTTGCTGGAGGTGGGGGACGAATGAACAACAGGGTCAGCACGTGAACACATCCCGGGCCAACGGCGCGGTCGGGCCGACGGACTTACTGGTGGCGATGTTGGTGGCTGTGTAGGAGTCGGCCAGGCCCGACACCTGGCTGGCCAGGCTGGCCTCGCTGGCCCTGCGGCTGCAGCGGAGGTGGGGGACTCCCGGCGATGTGGAGGTCGGACACAGACCATCGGCATGGAGATGAGACTGCAGAGAGTCAGCTGCTGAGACAGAGGAGAGAGTCAAACAATAATGACCATCTGAGTGATGTGATCACCAATGTCAACCTCCACTGAGGGAGGCAGCGATGAGGTTTATGTGACCAAGTCAATCTGCACAATGTCTGCTTTAAAGGACTATTGAAGAGTTTTGACTCTGGGTTCTGTTGAAAGATTTGGAAGCTTCACCTGCATTGGATAACTGTCTTTCCATCTTTGTTCAGAATAAATCCAAATTACTGTAATTTTCGGACTATAAAAGCTGCTACTTTTTTCATGTGCTTTGAAAACTGAACCCAAAACCGAAGGCAACACAACGACCACAAGAGGGAGCAGCAAGACAGGAAGAAGAGGGAAGCAAAAACAAGAAAGAAAATGACTAAATGGTAAATGGTTAAAAAAAAATTTCACATGTTGATGGTTTAGAAAAAGGAAAAAAGTGAAAGTAAATCAAGTAATATTTTTGAGATTGGACAACTTTTAGGACAGTAGAAACTCCCTTTGCTCTCTCAGGCTAGCTGTTAGCTTCAAGCTAATCAGGCTTTTTATTCTAAATGAAGACAACAGGAGAGTTAAACTCCAGGTTAACCAGCTGAAAGAGAACAAAGATCAGCAGGACTGGAACCGTACCGTCGCCGTGGACCAGAGAGGTCTGAGAGTTCAGGACCGGAACCAGGATGGACGTCTCGCTGGCGGGGCTGTCATGGCAACGCTGAGACGGCCCGCCGCCGGGCTCCATCAGCAGCTGCGGGTTGCTCTGAACGGTATCCACTAAAGACCAGGAGACAGAAAAGGAACAGCCGACATGTCCTGGTGTTTAAAGGGAACGGCAGAGATCGGCAGCAGGACGAGTGTCTGTAGTCCAACCTAACAGAGCCGAGTGTCCGTCCCCCAGGGGGAAGCGCTGGTAGCGAGGGATGCTGAAGGGGGGCAGCAGGTGGAACCTCTTGTCCAGGAGCGGCTCCAGCCGGGAGGCGGACGGGTCGGCCGGGTGGAACAAGTTGTAGACCTGCTGACAGGCTGGACGCAGGGCGGACACTGCAGCCGGCCAGAACACAGAACTTCTTTAGTCACTCTTTAATCTATTTAAACAATATATTTACAGAACGTCCTGAACATGTTTGAGCTTTATGAATGAAAGGGTTGTTACAGAGGAGTGTGGAAAATAGAAATAATGTTGTTTTCTCTCTCTCTTTCCCATTTCTACTCAAAACAAGATTAATCAAAACCAGGGATGTCAGAGAAAAAACTGCCAAGATTAAAAGAAAAACAAAGCATCTTAACTCACATGAAATAGATCCATGTTTTGTTGCGACACCACTTGGTTATGATCTGTTTTGTTTTTTGATGTGTGCCTCCTTTTTGATTCATGTTATCTTTATGTTATTGTTGTCATTTGTTCTCTTATCTGATTGGTTATTTCATACCTCCATTTGTTCATTTGTAATGTTTGTTTTGTACTATTTTCTGAATAAAAAAAATAAATAAAATAAGTTGTATATCAGAGATGTGATATATAACTCATCATCAGTTTTCACTTGTTTTTTAATACTCATTCTGTGCATGTGTAAAAGATGCTATAGTTGAACATTTCTTTGAAGTATTTCTGATAACTGCAGAGTATGTTGTAATTTTCCACTTACTGTACAGAACATCTTTTTTTTACTGTCCACTAAAGACACTAAAAAGTAGATTTCACTACTTTTTTATCTCTGTGTGAATCTATGTGTCTCCATTTCCTGCTGTTAATTATAAATTTCCCTAATTCAGGACAATAAAGCTCATTTCATTTCTATTCTATTTAATTCTAAATGCCTCTGTTGTTACCGTACATTTATTATCTTTTGTTGTTGTTTGAAATATCGTACTTTATTAAACTTAGTCCAATTTTTCAAATAGCTGGAGATTTAAATCTCCTGCATTGATTTCTTTTAACATTTCCAATAATTTTATTTAATTAGAAACTAATGTTCTTCTTCTCTTTCTTAAACTTTCTCAGTAGAAATAAAGGAAACGTATAAATGTTCTGCTAACTGGAATCTGTTGAGTCAGCTGCGTGAGAACCTGATTCCCATCAAACCCCCAACAGGACCCAGCAGTCAGACCGACGTCAGCTCATTCATCACGTACTTCATGGCCCCTCGGCCTCTGAGAACAGAGACGTGACCTGTGACCTCTGACACCCAGCTGCTCCGGAGACGCGGCAAAGCGACACCGAGTCCTTCTCCCCGCGTCAGAGAGCGCCAAACCTCAGAAACCCAGGAGCCTTCCTCACCGTCTAAGGAGGGGACCACGGTCTTCCTCAGCGCCAGCACCAGCCCCAGAGGAGAGCCGAACAGGAAGAAGTCGGTCACCTCGAAGTCGAACTTCCCCAGGGAGCCGCCCTCCAGCATGGTGCTGTTGCTGGAGCGCCGTGACCCGGGCTCCCCGTGGAGAACGCTGGAGTGCAGACTGCTCAGGAGGGAAAGGGCGAAAAGCACACGTGAGCCGGATCCGTTCGTGGTGACGTTCGGCAGCCCGTCTCCCTCCGTAGCTCACCTGGACAGGAAGGCCTGGTGGTGCTTGATGGTGTCCAGCTCGTAGGTGGACGAGTCGCTGCGCTTGCGCGGCAGCTGCTTCTTGGGGTCGTCGGGCCCCGAGCTGCGCGGGATGTCAATGTTGCTGCGGCTCAGGTGGCGGCTGCCTTCGAGGGACGGCGACGACGGAGAGATGCTGTTTATGATAATACCAGGAGAGAGAAGTTCTGCGTCCTGGGAATCAAAGATGGAGAACATGGTTTTATATATTCTACTCATTTGATGTTCTGTCAGCTGTTTAAAGCAGAAAGGCTGCAACCAAAGTATTATGTATTTTCTAGACATTTGGAGCCATTTTATACCACAATCAAATAAATATGTTACTTTTAGTTCTTACAAAATGTGGCGAATATCAAATAAGACTTAAAAGAAACCTGACAATAATTTAACGACCTGACTTTGGGTCTCTGTCTCTTTAAAACCTCCTGCTCTTCCTGAAGCTCCACCTTCATCAAATCACCCTCTATTAACCCTTTATCAACGTTTTTACCAGCGTTTCACTGAGAAGTAGCTCCTATAATGAGCTCAGCAGGTGCTCAGTTCCACAGAGTGTCTGCTAATTGCTGCTGGCTAGTCTGAAGGAGCCTTACAGAGGGCTGCCCTGTGCTTGGAAGCTTGGAAACTCCTTCTGAGGAGGAGCTGTGCCTCAAAGCTGGAGCTGGGTCCACCCAGGCATTTTACACAGCTTGAATAGTTGCGGTGGGAGATTAAAGGACTTAAATGCATGAAAGAATCAAAGCAACACTCCAGGTCTGTTTTTTGGGGGAACAACTTTATAATATGATGCAAAACTTAAAACAGTCAGATTGATATAAGTCTGCCCCATGAAAGCAACATTTTTACATTCAGATTCATTCAGACATTCTAAGTTTCAGTGAGAAATGTTTTCTTTGTGACAGCTCTAACTCCAGCTAGTTAGCTGAAAGTTTTAGTTTAGTTTCTTAATTCCAACTCAGAGCAGCCAGTCAGATGAGTTATGGTCAGAGAGATCAGACATGTACCTGGACACTGATGGTGCTGCCCCGCCTGCTGCTGTTCTGGCTTTCTGAGACCGTCACAGAGCTGCTGCAGAGCGCGTCGAAGCCCAGGATCCCTCCCACACAGTCCCCGATGACACACACCTGCAAGATGAAGGCGAAGCCGACCGTCACAAATTCACAAATCCGCTTTGTCCGGACATGTTCCTTTCTCCACCGTCACACTCTGACCGACCTGGCCGCTGAAAGCAGCTCCTTCTGGAGACTTGATGAAGTCACTGTAAACCTGATTGGCTCTGATGATGACCGTTGCCACGGCGTCCTGGTACTGTGGTGCAGACGTAGCCAGGAGAGGCAGAGCGGCGAGCGGGATGTGGTCCTGACTGCTGGACAGACAGCTCTCATCGTAGCTGTATGGACTCAGACTGCAGGTCGTCAAGGCGGAGCATGTTAGTTTAGCTTAGCTTAGCTTAGCTTAGCGGGGTGAGTTTGTTTGACAACGTGTTACTGAAATGTTCGTCACTCACTTGGAGACGAGTGAGAAGGCATCGACGCAAACAGCAGGACAGGGGACCATCCGGACGGTGAGGCGTCCGAGCGCCGCAGGGTAGTGGACCCTCATCACGGTCTCAAAAGCCCCAATAAGAGTGTTCACGTCTCCCTGCTTGCTGTTCTGTTCACCTGCAGTCCAACAAACAAACAAAAACCAAAGGCATAACTTTCACCAACCTTTCAAAAGTGTTTTAGTAAATCTCATCTCTCCATTCTTAAAGGGGCAGTATTACATAAAGTCAACTTTTATGAGCTTTAAATGGTGTTATGACGTTATTTCTTCACCAAAAACACACCTGGATTGCTGCTTTGATTCTTTCATCTATTAATCTCCATGGCAACCATTCAGCTGTGAAAAATGCCTGGGTGGACCGTAGAGGCACAGCTCCTCATCTGAACTGCAATTTCCAGGCTTCCGCCTCACAGAGCGTCCCTCCCCCCACACACCCCACTCAGCTCCTTCAGACTAGCCAGCAGCAATCAGCAAACACCTGGTGGAACTGAACATCTACTGAGCTCAGTATAGGAGCTACTGCTCAGTGAAACGTTCATAAAAATGTCATTAAAGGGTTAATAGAGGAGCCATGTTGTGATGACTTCCTGAAGGCGGAATTTCAGAAAGAGCAGGAGTTTCTTAAAGAGACAGAGGCCCAATTTTAAGGCGTTAAATTACAAAGCCAAATTTCTTTTGTGTCACATTTCAAATATATAGACTGTATATAACTGAAGGTAACATAGTTACTTGCTAGTGCTAAAAAATGGCCCCATGTGTCTATAAAATACATAAAAACGCCCCTTTAAATTGAATAATTGTAATTTAATTGACAGAAAAAAGTAAAAAGTCATTTCTTCCTCAACAGATAAAAACCTTTTCACCAATCAACTAGTCTTACCTTTGTTGTCTTTGCTTTTTGTCAGATTGATCTTAAAACACCTTATCAAAGCTTAGAGAACAAGTTCACTAATTTAATATGTTCACAAATCTGAATCAAATCTATATTCATTTTATTACATCTTCTTTGAGCTCTTGTGATCATTTTCTCTGCTCATCTTAGACTTGAGATGAAGAATGGGTTCATCTGACCATGAACAGAAATAAGAGTACTGCATGAAAGGTTTTTGTTTTCTGAAATATCTTCCAAAGATTAACACGCTGTTGTACCAGAGCCGGTGTCCAGTATGTTACCACCATGCAGAACCAGAATGAGGACGTGGATTTTGGATGGCTGGGGACACTGCTGGGACAGACAGTCCTGCAGACAACAGGAAGGGAGACAGAGAAGGACAAAACAAGGGCTGGTTAATAGGAAAGACGGAGCAAATGCTTTAAAAAAAGAAGCCATAAATCACTAAAGTTTCCCGTTTTTATGCTTCATGGTAAAATATGAAGCACAAAGTTTTTTTATTTATTTATATCAAGCTAAAGATTCAGATTTTTTATTGCATTGCTGTAAGAATAACCAATTTAATGAGGAATCTGAGTTAAGGAAAGGAAACTTCAGGTTTGAACAGAAACATTTGCAAATCTGGGTTAAAAGGTTAAAAATCCAAATAAAAGGGAATGAAAGGGAATGAATTTGATTTGAAAAAACAGAAAAAAGGTAAAGACAGGCAGGAAATGAAGGTGAACATAAAGAAATATTAGTGGAGAGAGGATCGGAGGAAAGATGGTGGGAAAAGATTTGGAAGCAAAACCCCTGACATCATCTCATGTATGAATCAGAGTCTGAGAAAACAGCAGGAAATATATGTTAGTGTAATGAATAATAACAACCTGATATTTAAAGCTTTGTTGATTATGATGCATTTAAGATTAGAATATTACATCAGACAAACAAAAAAAAACATTTTTAATAGACATGTTGGCTTAATGAAAATCATGTTTTATCTTCTTAAAGGTTATTTTCAAAATGTACTTTTAATCTGACAATCAAGCCTCAAAAGAAAAAACTGTCACATCATACATGTATTTGTATTAACACATTAATATACATTAATATCAAAGTTAATGGGTCATTTGGGTTCAAACAGAGTCAGTCATAACTCAGCATTTATTTATTTATCCTAATAATTGTTCAACTTTTTTACAGTCATCTTAGTTTGTGTTTTTTTTGTTGTTGTTTCTTGAGCTCCTGGTATGACTGGAACTTCAAGTAAAATATAAAGTCTTGCTAAAAGGGATATTTGGCCTTTCATGCTCTTCTGGATACACTCATAAAATCCCAGAATCTATAAATGGACCCAGGCGAAGAGAGAAACCTTTAGTGTCTATTTATGGGGAGAAATACTGTAAACAGAGCTGGAGACTGCAGGGGACGGACAGTCCTTCTACCTACACCAGCATGGTGGGTCAAAGGTTATTTAACAGATGGGTCACTGTCTATGAGAATTAGATTTTTTAATCCATGGAGTTAAGGTGAGAGTGAGAGTGAAGTCGTACCTCCATCTGGGTGTCCTCAGTGACGCTATACTCCTCACTCAACTCCTGATATGCTTCTGTTTGAATAGAAATCAACAGCTCAGATATCTATCTTTTTTAAAAAGTGAATTATTTTATCTACGATTATACAGTAGTTTTCTTTGGACTGAATATCATGAATGGTCGTCTACCTTGTGCTTCATCCACTTCTATTGTCTCGATCTTGTCCATGAGGTCATTAGAGCTCCACTTGGTGATTTCTTTGGAGAACATGTCCTCGTTATCCGACAGGTCCTCTGCAAAACAACCACAAGAACTCACATGTAGCACCATCCTCGACTTGAAAGCAATAGTCTCTACACAGGCTGAGGTTTATGGCTCTTTCTGAAATCAAATTCGGTTTCGGTGGCTCAGCACACGCTGTCGAAAGAATCAGCTGATTTAGATCAGAGCAGATTCATGTCAAGTCAAAGAAACTGTCGTCAGGGTTTCTGAGGGTTTCAGATTTAATGCCCTTAAACAACCTTTTAGATTAAATTTAAGATGTGAATTACAAGAGAAATGTACAAAATAAAAATGCATATTCTATACCTAATTAGTGCTAAGACTGTCACAATAATCAATTAATCACATGATAAATTAAAACAAACTCAATGATTCTGATTGGCATGATTTATCGATTTTCTCTTTCTACCAAAAACTGGATGATAAAAGTCTCCAGTCTGATGCTTTGGTCTCATCTAGTTGTTTTCGAAGGACAGTTTTGTTTACAGAAACTTCATAACTACATTTATTTATTGTTTTGTTTATCTAGTTTTGGATATTTAAGATGGCTTCTGTTTATTAGTCTTTGAGGATGAGCAAACTTAAGGCGTTGTAAGGATGCTAAGAGCTCTTGGTTGAGCTCAGAGACTCTGTCAAATCTGAGTTAAATATTTTACTGGGAAGCAAATACGAGATAGTGAAGGCAGGTATATACTGGTTCACGGTAAAATTGAGGGAAACTTGGTTACCCTTCTCTCTATCTATATGCCCCCAAATTATAACCTTTGTTTTTTGAAAAAAGTGTTAAAGTTATTTCATCAGAGTCACAAGGTATTTTAATTTGTGCAGGTGACTTTAATACAGTTCTGAATAAAAATGACACATTTAATAACAAAAGAATAAGCACACCACAAAGTAAATTACTAAAGAGAGGAATGGATGATATTGGACTTACTGGATGCTTGGCAGGCGATGCACCCAACAAGAAAAGATTTTACCTATTTCTCTCCTCGACATGCAGTATTTTCAAGAATAGACCTTTTCTTGGTTTTTGAGAATGATCAACATAGACTAAAAAGCTGCGAAATCTGTACCAGAAACTTGTCAGACCACTCACCAGTATACTTAACACTTATCCTGGATACAAGACCAAAAATAACATATGGAGGCTAAATACAGGCTTGTTAAATAATAAACATGTCATAAAAGACATAAAAACAGAAATAAAAAACTTTCTAGAACTGAATGACAACGGGGAAGTCAATCCTAATATTTTATGGGACACATTGAAGGCGGTTATAAGAGGAACATTTATATCACTAAGTACTGCTATTAAGAAAGAGAAGGAAAGTGAACTAAATGAGCTGGAGACTAAATAAAAAGATTTGGAGAACTTACAAATCAGAAATCAACTCGATTATACCAAAGCACAAATCCAAGACATAAGGAGAAAAATGTTGGATATACATAAAAAAAAGGGAAGAAAAAAATATAAATTCCTAAAATAATCATTTTATGAAGCTTGGCCAAAGGCAAAAAAACTACTTGCAAGAAGAACTCATAAAAAACAAATCAGGCAATCAATTTGTTCCATAATTGACCCTCAGACAGGAATAGTAGAAAACAGTTTGGAAGGCATTGACAAAGCTTTTCAAACATATTATAAAGCATTATACGCACAAGAAGAACAAAGCAAAATAGAAGATGTTAAAACATTTCTCGATTCATTAGACTTACCAACAATTGGAGAATGTCAGAATAAAAGCTTAACTGAGCACATTACTGGAAAAGAGCTGAAATTGGCGTTAAAAAGATTAAAAAATAATAAAACACCCGGTACAGATGGTCTTCCAGGGGAATGGTATAAGGTATTTGAAGAAGAACTGTCCCCTGTTTTATTAAAGTCATTGAATTGGACTTTAGAGAAAATGACAACACCGCCATCATGGTCTGAAGCAATTATAACGGTATTACCAAAAGAAGGAAAAAACAAAATATTATGCAGCTCATACAGACCTATATCAATCCTTAACCAAGATTATAAGCTCTCACCAACTCTTTTTGCACTTTACATAGAGCCTCTCGCCCAGGCAATTAGAGAGAGCAGTGATATCCATGGTATAGTAATAAACTCAAGAGAACATAAAATAGCACTATATGCTGATGATATCCTTCTATATCTCTCGAGTCCGGAGCAATCCATCCAGGCCGCTTTAAAGTTACTAGACACATTTGGCACCTACTCGGGATACAGACTAAATATGGTTAAAACACAGATTATGAGTTTTAACTATTACCCATCGGTAGAGACCAAAGATAAAGTCCCTGTTGACTGGTCTAAGAAAACAATCAAATACTTGGGTGTATGGTTGACTCACCTTCTTAACGATCTGTACAAAAAAAACTTTGAAATTGTGAATGTTAGAATTAAACAAGACCTGTGGTCCGAATGTATAACTAGCTTTAATTCAAGAATTGAGGTCATTAAGATGTCAATATTACCCAGGTTATTATACCTATTTATTTCTTTACCTATCACAATCCCTCATTGTCAGTTTTGTGAGTGGGACAAATTAATATCTCATTTTATTTGGAAGGGACAGAAACCCAGAATTAAATACAGTACTCTTAAAATTAGGAAAGAGAAAGGGGGTCTGTCACTCCCAAATCTTCATGATTATTACCTCGCGGCTCAACTCAAAACAGTGGTACAGTGGTGTGACAATACTTATGAGGCTGGATGGAAAGAATTAGAAAGCAAATGTGGAAACATCCCAATACAAGCTCTGACTGGGGATCAGAAGCTTGCAGCAGCATGGCAAAAAAATTAGATCCTTTAGTGTCATTTACCCTTTTAATGTGGTTTGAAGTGGTTAAGGAACTGAACTTGGGGAGCCAGATACGAGTTCTCAGATGGGCCGCCTTTGACTCAGATTTCATCCCCAACCAATTAGACGCCAGTTTTAAAAACTGGTCACAGAAAGGAATTACTGCATATTGCAGGATACTGGACAAAAATTCACTACCAAGCTTTCAAACATTAAAACAAAAATATGATTTAGAAAAAGGGGACTTCTTTAGAAATTTGCAATTTAGACAATATATTTTTGCACATATACTGAAAGCCTGTAGCTCAGAGCCTAATGAGATAATTCAATTGGTTTCACAAGCTTACTCCAAGCCTGGTAAAATCACTATTTCCAAACTTTATCAGGGACTGTTGAGATCCAAAGGAAAGTCAACAGACTATGTTAGGAAAAAATGGGAGAAAGAGTTGAATACTGAAATATCACAAGATCAGTGGGACAATATGTGTGAATCCGCTGCTGCTACAACCTCCTCCTCAAACCATTGGCGTGAATTCAGTTGGAAAAATTTGTTACGTTTTTTTAAAACACCAAAGCAGCAGCCTTATAGAAACCCTGATGCATCTAAATTCTGGAGGGGATGCGGGGACACAGAGGCAAATCACTGTCATATTTTCTGGCACTGCATTAAGATAAAGACTTATTGGAAAGATGTTTTGGGGAGGATTGAGTCAATTTTGGGTCTTGAATTCCAACAACCCATCATGTCCCTGCTACTCGGAGCTGTTCCTGAGGGCCTGAATGTGAATGACAAATATCTATTAAAAATCTTCAGTGCTACAGCCTAAAACTGATTACTCGGAAATGGCTTCAGCCTGACCCACCAACGCTAAAGGACTGGCTGGAACTGGTGGAAGAGACCCACAAAATGGAAAAGTTAGCGTTCATGCTGAGACTGCAAGCGGACCTCTACAAAAAGAGATGGAGCAAATGGTCTGGATTTCTAGAGAACAATAACTGAATCAGGGATCTCTCTCCATGTTATTTTAATTGCCCATGTTATTTTAAATGTTGCTCAAAAAATGGAAGGTTAATCTGTATGCTGTTTCAACCTGTAACTGTTCATCTTAATCAGAATGTAAGTAATTCCTTTTGTCGACAGTCTGTTTTTTGTTCTGTGTATTGTATGTGATTGATAAAAAACAAAACAATCAATAAACAAAGTAATAAAAAAATTTATATATATTACTGGGACAAAACAGACAAAAATATCTTCAGAAGAAAAGAGACTTTTTATTCTGAAGAATTACAGTCGAACTTCAGCAAGTTGTGGTTTTTGGTGGCACTTTTTTTTTTACATTTCTTTTTGAATAAAGTGTTCCAAAATGTCTATAATTTTCCTTTCTCTGTGTTGTAAAGTTACATCTATCGCATAAAATCTAAATGAAATACATTTGCTTTCCATTGCATCTCTGTTTGTTTTGTTAAGGTCTATTTTACAATCCATCCCCCATCTGAGCACCATCTGCTTTACCTGCAGAACAATCAAACTGTCCATCCTTGGAAAATGTGCCCAGACGTTGCTTTGTTTTACATTAAATGGCCTTAAAAAATTAAATCTGAAAATAAGAATACTTATTTTAGTCACATTCTTTGGCAATGAGGATATTTTTATCCTTTACATGCCCAAGGTTTTCCGCAGCACTTTATTAATATTGAGCATTGAACGCTGTTCTGTGTGCTTTGGGCAAACTGGAAATAAGGTGGTGCTTTAATAAAAAATTTTTAAAAAAGCAGGTTGAAGCTCCTGAGGGCTGCAGCCAGCTTGAGGTGCTGCTGAGAACTGGGACCTAATTTGTGGAAACTGAGGAGTAACTTCTGTGAAGGGTAAAAACATCATTTTTCATAATCTGAAACAATGCCAAGCAATAAACAGCCCCTCATGTGGAGCGATTTACACCACCGATGCACAAAGCTGGGAATCTCCACTTCAGTTCTAATTACTATAATTACTAATGAGTAGCTGAATGTCACACAAATTTGCTCTATTTATTTTTTTTATTTTTCGGTTTTGCTTTCAGTTGAAGATGTTTCCAATTAATTTTAATTTATGACAGCATGTCTCTTTTCTGTCAGGAAAGTAATAAGATTAGGAATCATCAAACACTTTAAAAATGACTGAAACCAAAACCTTGGTCCCGATTCCAGTGGAGCATGTTTGACAAACTGGATGAATCTTTTGGGTCCTGAGCAGCTGCTCATAAGGTGCTGATTTGGATTTCAGTGTGACGATAATCGTTACCGTGGGCATCAAAGAACTCGTCGTCAGTGCTGTCGTCAGAGTCCCGGGCAATGCTCTGCATCCTCCACTCTGAAAGGCTGTGGTGAGACGGACTCGCTGCAAACAAACAAAACATTTCATTTGGCTGCTTCTAATCAAATGTCAGTAAAGGTTATGTAATTGTCCTGGAATTAAATCTGTTCATTATAAGTCATATCTACATATTGCATGCATTACAGACTTGTTTACATTTACAATGTGTTTGCCGTCAGTTTTGGTAAACTATACATTAATGTCCTGATTTGATTTGGTAGATGTAGTAACCATATGGAACCAGCAGAGGGCGTGTAGCGCTAGAGAGCCATAGCAAAAAGCACTGAAACTTCCTCCTTGGTGCAGAAGAAACAATGTCAGTGGCTGGTTTATTGAATTATTTCTCAGGTATGAATTCACACATAACTCGTTGTAAGTGGGTTTACTAACTGTTAGAAAGCTTGTGAAAACCTTTTGTTACGTCTTTATTCACTCATTTTGTTGTTCGGAGAAAAGGTTTAGCCTCAGTTTGCTGGCATCTCCCAGCAGACAGTGTGTGAATGTAGCATTATACTGTAGACGGCCTTTGCACGAGGTTTGGTTTAATCTGCATCTGCCATCTGTTATTATCATATCTAAGTACTAAGTTAATTCTTAAGAAAACTGTTGGGAATCATCGTTGTCGCTGCATGTAAATTATAATAACTGTCAATCGTGTTTATACAATTTTTTCCCTTTTCAAGGCTTTTACGTCACTAATATTCTGTTAAATTATAATGAAAACCAAAACCAGGATATCAGTAAAACACTGTAATGAAGTAAAAAGTTGAATTACTTTGTGTAATAAATTGATAAATGAAAGCCAAGGAGCTCCACTAACTTCCTCTCTTTGATGACCTGTTGGACGATCTGGAAGAGGTGGACCACTGCTTGGTCAGCTCCCCTCGCGTCTCTAGAGAATCTCCAAGCTTTCCTCGCGTTCCCTCGACCTCTGCCGCTGACCCCAGGTCCTCTCCCGGCTGCTCCTGATCTTGGCCAACAGAGGAGCCATTGGCCTCTGCTGCCCCCTCCTCATTCAGGCTGTACTGCGCCATCTTCTTGGCTAACGCTAGCTGGGTTTCCAGCTCCAGCTGCCTGATGTCCTCGATGGTGAGACCGTACCATTCATCCTGCCAGCACCACGCCTGCCGGTGGGCTCGGACCATCACTTTGCGGAGACCTGAAACAGTCATTAGCCACATATATGTTGAAAAGAAAAGTACTTATTTTGGCCAATACTTCTAGTTTTGGAGGTGAGACATAATGCAGACAGACGGAGTTTATCTAACCTAAAATTTACTTTCTAGAACTTATCTGGTACTTTCAAAGAACTTTGAGACAGATTCTTCAAAATACAGATTACTTTTGTAGAGGTTACTTTTTAGAACTTCCCTGAACCCAAAAGTTTGTTTCTTTAACGTAAGGATTACTTTCTAGAACTGATGTGACACATATCACTCATCGGATCACTTATAGATCAACTTGTGGAAATGAATTGTTATTTTCCAGAACTTTCTGTCTTCGGCTCAGAGGATATTTATTTTGAACGTAAAGATTATTTCCTGAGGGTTCTCACCGTTGGCATCAGGTTTTGAGCACCTACAAAGTTGTTCATGGCTACTAGAAGTGTTTAAGCCTTGAATAATGAGCCCACTTGTAATACATATATCTTTTTTGCCACTGACCTCCATGAGTTTTAACTTTTTACAATATTAAAATAACCTTTTTTTTTACATTTTGCTTTTTCTGCTCATGTAATCTATGACTTGAGGATTAACACTCTGACACCAGAACCCAAATACTTACCTACGTCGTGTATGAAGCGCTCGATCTTGGACTGCATGCCCCAGTATCTGAACTCCACCTTGCAGAGCTTGTAGGCGCACATGACGACGGACTGCCCAGGGTTGTGGTTGATCTCCTCGATCCAGTCCTCTGACAATGGGCCCCGTCTGGTTTTGATTGACTGGTACAGTTTGGGGTCTTCTTCCACCAGGTATTCATGTGGAGGGATGTAGTCCTTCACGATGTCTATAGGGTCTGGTTTGCGGAAAACATAATGGATTGTTAGACCGAGGCAGATCCAAGCTGCAGATATAACCAGAACCAATAACGAGCTGCCAGAGGAAAAATGTGTGATTTTCTGTCTCTTATGTAATCAGGCCCTGCAGAAAGGTGTCAGCAGCAGACTCAACATTTCTTCTGCTCCCCAGTGAATTTTAGTATGCAGAGCCTCAACCCTGGCTCTTACACTCCTCAACCTGTGTGCCCGTGTTACAGCATGCCGCAGCTTCCACCGCAAATATGGCCGTGCCGATTTGGTTCCTGTTTATTAAGGGGATGACAATCACACAGAGGATCCCAAAGGAACAATTCGAGAGTAATGACCTGGAGAACGGGCGTTTAGATAGATAAATAAACTCACCGACAGTCCTCTGTCTCTTTTCAGCGGAGGATAGATTGAAGACATCTGCTTGATTTCCAGTGTCTGGTTTGTAATACGTCTCAATGTCTATGGAGAATTTCTCAACAAATGGACAAGTATACCTGGGAAACCAGAGAGCGGTCTATTAGGACGGAAACCAAATCCCAAACATAAACTCAATCAGTCAAATACGCAGAAAACAAAACTTTCTCTATTTGTTCCTTTTGTGAGTGACTGTCCTGAAGTTTGTGGCTTGAACCAAATAAACTTTATTCTTTCTTCAATTGTTTTCTGGAAAACGTTCTGAAATGCATTTAGGGAGACATAATTAGGCCTTCATGGATCTGGGAGTTTTCAAGTACTGTAATTTGCTACACCACACATTCATGTTTACTCGATTGCAACGTTCATTTTGATTAATTAATTACATAGACTTAATGAGTTCAAAATTGCTACGCAATTAATCACTTTTTTTTGTTTTAGAATAAAAAACGTCCTGAGTCGGAGCTTTTGTATTTGCGGGTTTCTGGTAATTTTTGTTTCAAAGAACAATCTGGTGGGTCCCTGGAAAAGACAATTGTTGTGTTGTAACTTGTGCTAAAAGGAGTTAGCCTGTCAGAGAAGCTATTCAAGCCTAAAATAGCATCTCAATGCTAAACATGATGCAGCAGTACAGACATCCCCAGTGCTAATCTTATCATCCACAGTCCACATTTCTCAACAAGGTTTTTTTTTTCCCCAAGGAACTTCCATGGAAGATCAGGAGTTCCTGGAACTCTGGGAAGCTGAACACAGATGAATATGATCTATCAAAGTAGAAGTTGATGAAGACGTTAGCGCCGTTTGTTTCACTTATGGATGGGAGTCAAGTTTCAATTAAGCCATATGAAACCTGACTCTTTCTTGTTAGTGTCTTCCCTCCTCCCCCAAGTTAAGAACTTGAGGTGAGGTCTCAGAAATGTTCTAGAAAATGGAAATTTCAAAAATTGAAAATGTTAACCAGTTGTTGAAACCGAGAACATTTCCAAAAGTAAAAAAAGAAAATTTGTTTTGAAATTTCCTAGTTTTTCCTACAACATTTCTGAGATTAAGCTCTAAATGTATGTTTTTGTTTTTTTGGTTTGTTTGGGACAAAAATTGAATGCTATTTGCTGTCCCACTGTGGTGTTAGCATGTACGTGTGACGGCGTCGCGCTGCCTTTACGCGGTGTTTCCTCACCGGGTTCGTGTATAGGGGTAAGCATTCCAGGACTCCTCCTCCACACGAAGGGCGGCCTGAGGGAGGATGGCACAGAACCAGGATGGGATGTGTTTGCCGATGTGATAGACCTTGTGAGTGTACTGACCCGACCCTCCCGGGCCGTCATCGTAAGGCTTGTTCTCCAGGATCTCCACTCCGCTGCCCTCACCGCAGCTCTCCTCTCTGCTCTTCTTCTGCAAGGCGGCAGGACAATGACGGCACAAGAGGAGAGACATGTTCAGATTCATTTGAGAGGAGAAAGGAAATGAAGCCTACATTAAAACTTCTGCCTTGTCCACTGTATGCCTTATTCACACCACTTCAGCTTAAAAGCAAACAGTGGCTAAGGTAGATTGGATTCAAAGATACTTTATTGTTCCCAAAGGGAAATTAAATGCAACTCATATTAATTCAAGCAAAAATTAGTTCAGCTGCACAGCATCCAAAACAAGAAGAAACGGTTTCCAAAAAAAGCAATTTTCTACCAGAAACACAAGAATGAAAATCTGGAGAAAGAAAAGAGAAAAAATGTCAATGACAGTAACAGAGCTTCTCCGATGTGCTGCCACCCTAAGAGGTGCAATTATAAAACTGCAATGCTAGGATAAGATCGGTTTCACATGCAACTATCGGCTGATCGACAGACATCCAAAATGAAGGAAGTAGGAGTCAATTTATCGGCACACCCATGCTACTTTTAATAACTACAGAGCTTTTTTTTTTCTTGTGCTATAAGTTAGACCTATTCTTGGTTTTTGCTTTAATGTGCTGTACACCAGATTTTTTTCCCACAATAAAGGATATCTACAGGCACGCACTCACCTACAAATATCGCCGATTACTGATATTTAAAAAGATCAGATTTTGGCCAGTACCAATTTTTTTGTCTGAAATGTCGCTAAATATAGCAAGAAAGTCGGTGATTCACTTAAGGCGCTTTCACACTGCAGGAACGGAACGGGACGGAATGGGTGTGTTCACATTACAACTTGCGTTCCACCGAACCCCAAGCGTTCCAGCAGCTGATTGGCTGATATTGAGACGAAAATCAGCGTCTGACTCCATAACAACCAGCGGCCAATCAGCTGCTGGTTCTAAGCAGAAACGCTTGGGGCCGGGTTAACAGTTGCTACGACGACAACAATGGACGACATGGATTTAATTTTGCTGCTCATCAACTTAATACAATTAATTAAATTCCGCCAACAAGCTACACTCAGAAGACAAAATGCTGAACGACTTCTACGTATTGCAAGGAGAAATACAGTAGAAAAATACCACTCCTTACAAAATACAGTGAGAGCCAGCTGTCAACGGGAAATCAACGTCTGACTCCATAACAACCAGCGGCCAACGCTGGAACGCTTGGGGTCGGGTGGAACACAAGTTGTAATGTGAACACACCCATTCCGTCCCGTTCCGTTCCTGCAGTGTGAAAGCGCCTAGTGTGATAGGTGACTATTGTTAATAGCAAAAGTGCAGACGTGACCTAGCGGCCTCTCACAGCAGAGCAAAAGAGCACAGCTTCTGATTTTTAGTCCTTTGCTGAGGTAGATAAGCTCCAAGAATAATATCGGCTTCACATGAGTATCGGCTGATCACTGATCTCCCAAAATTCAGGAGGAAATCGGCACCGTTAATTGGTACAAAGCTATTTCTATTCTCTTCTCTTAATTTTTTGTTATTTTGCTTTTACTCTCTCACTCCTACCAGCAAATGATTTGCTATGTTGAAATACAAAGTGACTGAGGTGGTCAAATTGATTGACGAGGACAGCTTTCCCAATGGGATGAAAAGTTCTGTTGCAAAATCATCAGGCTTTTGAGAAAACACCATGAGGAGATAAACCGGAGATTTAAAAGCAACCTCAACCTCAAGCGGAGCCTCATCAATCATCGTGTGCTGTTCTCTCAATTCTCTGGTCTTTCTCTTTAATGCCTGGCTAAATCCCTGTGGCTCTTGCAAAGCAACCCTGTCCCTCAGCCGGGACTCGTCCTACCTGGTCATCACATCTTGTAGCTGGGTGGATGAGCAAAGAGACAAGAAGCATAGACAGAAAAAAATGCTGCTACCAGGAGATAAGACAGCTTTCCTTTGAATCCCTGCAGTCAGAGTCCAGCTCTGACCCTGAAAAAGTTTTATCTCAGAGGAACAATCGCAGCTGCCTATCAGTCTGGGAAGGGTTATCAGGACATTATCAGGCAATTTAAAGTCTGCAGAGAGAAAGATTAATCAAACTGGAGACCGTTTAAGATGGCTGTCAATCTTCAAAGATGTGGAGAGAGCAGCAAGTTCGCCCCAGGGCCACATCATGCAAAGGTCAGAGAAATAGAAAAATGCTCCACCAAGCATCCTACAGGAAGCAGGATCAGAACAAGACTGAATAAATGCGACTTGTTTGGAATGGGAAGGCCTCGTCCTTCAAAAAGGATTATGGCAGTGTGATTTAAGTTGCATCCAACAACAGCAATGTTGAGATATTTGACCACAATAGAAAACCAGCACAGACACTTCAATCCGACTCTGGAGTTCAGAGGTTGGGTGGCTGACACTGAGGCTCTGTAGTCGTTGACCTAACCTTGAATTTCTCTGATAATCAAAGGACTCCAGAGTGAAACGGCATCCTGTCTGTCTAAACTGCAACATGTAACAGGACAATGTACACCAGAAGGGCTTCAAAAATAAAAACAAAACAAGGGTGGGCTCTGAATGGTCGAGATGAAGTCAAGATTTCTGTCAACCAAAGAGAAAAAGAGAAGAACAACATCAATGTGCATCTCAGAGTCAGTGTAGTATTTCATCAGGCTAAACAGAGCAGACTTCAAGATGATGGAGGGTCTTTCAACACATCATAGTCCAGTAGACTCGGCTCCACTTGGGACCAAAACTGTAACATTTGATGCATTTTCAGGCGGTGCGGTTCGCTTTCACACTTTCACTTATTACACAAACATACTAGAGTTTGAATAAAGCGGACTAAACAGAACTGGGTTTGAATCCACATTTACATGCAACTCGGTTAGAAGAGAGCAACTGGAACTCCTGACTGCAAATCACCACCTAAAGTTTCCAATGCCCTTCGCAACCACAAGGAAAGATGAGATTTCTAAACATAGATCCAGACGTACCAATGCCTCCTGGATGTTCTACCTGGATGTTCCTCTGGTCAGCAGAGGAAAACCCTTCATTCAGTGATATGAGAGGAAATTAACCAAATGAATGGTTTGATTATTAAAACCAAACCAAAATCAAAATTGTTCATAAACTGTGTCTGATTGGTGAGCGTGCACTGCAGATAGGTAGCATAAAACTAAAAGTATAACCAAACGAAGGAATTCTTTTATACTTTAATTCCAGAAAGAAAAAAATATCACAATTGACAATGTGTCTGTATTAACTGATCTTACTGTAATGGTGAAACGTCCAAAACCCAAATCTCATCTCTGACTTTTAGTAACATATTTGATACATTGATGTGTTGTTGTCTCACTTTAAATCAAGCAGGGAACATTAATACCTTTCATTTGCTCTGCCCCAAAACAATCCAACGCCTGAGAATTTAATTATCACAGATAAGTTCAGAAGAGAGACGTCCAATCACTGGTTTCCTTTTGGCTTGGCGTGTCACTTCCTCCCGATGAGGGGCAGCAGATGGTTTGAGCCACAGATCCTGAAAGACTCACTGTTGCATTAGGCTGGCAGCTCTGCAGAGGGAGTCTGGGATTACACCATCAGTTTATGCACAAGCTTCATCTCCTTAAGAGGCTGTCAGACTGTTACCATCTGGGTTTGGTGCTTGTGCATGGCTCGCTCTGTTACGGGAGACTAACGTTCTACTTTCACTGTCGCGGTTCAGATTTTATTTCAAGACTACTTGTGTGCATCACTGGGTTCATTTTAGTAAAAGTCTCAGCAGTCCAGGTTTTTATTGAGTTACTGAGCTACATGTTTCCAATCTACCGACTGACCAAGACAGCTTTAACTGTAAAGTATCAAATATCTTCCAGGACATCAATTTCACCTGGGCGACTTTACAGTACGTATCTTTTATACAAAAAAAAATGTTTTTTTTTTTACCATATTTGTTAAAATCAACATTAAATCATTACTGTCAGACAGAAAATCTCTTAAATAAGTAAAACTCCTCCACCTGCAGAAATGCTCAGTTCAGATAGAAACAACCAATTGGAGCAAGGAGGAGGGTCTTAGCACTGTCAATCACTCTTGTGCTAAGCTACAGCTGGTTCACCACAACATAGCGTACCACGAATGCTAATGCTAATTAGCATGGCCACAAATGATAAATGGTTTTTCTGGAGCTGTGAATTGTTTCTCCACCATTAGCACATAGAGCAGCAGGACAACACAAGGATGATTGACAGCGCTAAGACCAGAGTGTTCTTTATCTTTATTGACTCCCTTGTGAAGGTGTGGAAAAGCTGTAAAATAAATGAATCGTTTATGAAGACAGTATGATAAACTCAAATGGATTTTTTTACACGTCACTTCAACTTGAGTTAATTTATTTTACCTTTTTAACATAAGCACCGCAGATATTGGAAGCCCTTAAAAACACATGAGTTTATTTTTAACGATTCATTTAGGCTGCAGTGACTTTTATTGAACACGGAGTAGAAATGAAATAAATGAACCAAAGATGATGGAAACCTTGTTAGATTGTATGACATGACATTTTTACTATAAAATCTAACTAAGTTTAACTTCACTCAGCTAGTAAAGTTAAAATAGTTCAACAGTTGGTAATAGCAGGACAATGATAAAAAGTAATGACAAATAAATAAAGAAACAAAACTAGCCAGAAATCATGACGGATTCTAGTTTGAATGAGAGAAACAGTCCAAAACGTTCATATGAGACTGTTGAATCAGGAGGCAGACGATACTTTGTTTCCACCAGATGATTGAGAAGTTATTTTATTGCAACTGTAGTAACGTTGGTCGCAACATGACCGAGAATAACTCTAGGTGAATACAAATCATCATGATCATTATTAACAGCCAGAGTGGGGCGTTCAGGGTCAAGAACGAGAGCTTAGATTGAATATGGAGCTCGCTCTCCAGAAGACTTTAGGGAAGCGACGCAGTAATGAAGGTCAGAGGAGGCCAACAGCTGGAAAATTGCTGTAATCTAGCAGGTAATGTAATTTAGGTGAGGAGCCAAGGGCCTCAAATGATCCCCCCTGAGACTGCGGTGTGTGAGCGCCGACGATCGGAGCAAAGAGCCGAACAGATTCAGACGCAGCGCATTTATCATAAAAACACAAAAAACACGATCGGAGCGTCACACAGACGCTCATCATACAGACACAACCATCAGTTTTACACAAACAACTGTACCTGCTGCAGCAACAGGAAGAGAAACACACTGGCTAAAGCAGAGTCCAGTAGGACTGAAACAATTAATCAGCTTAATCACGATTAATTGATTATTGAGATAATCTTCAATTAAATTAGTAAACGATTAGTTGTTAACTGGCCTATACAGACTCAGAAAAAGGCAGCTTGCTGAAAGAACAACACGCTTAGACCAGGAATTAACATAAAACTAATAATATATATATATATATATATATATATATATATATAACTAGCACCTCATCGACTCAGGATATATATATATATATATATATATATATATATATATATATATATATATAGCTCAGAGGATGAAAGAGAGAGAGGGAGAGACCACCCGCGGAGGGTGAGAAGGGAATTTTTATTTATTTATATATATAGTTAGTTAGTTAGTTAGTTGGTTATATATAAAAATTCCCTTCTCACCCTCCGCGGGTGGTCTCTCTCTCTCTCATCCTCTGAGCTCTGGTCCTCTACCAGAGGCCTGGGAGCTTCAGGTTCTCCTCCAGTATCTTGGCTGTGCCTAGTAATGCACATTTCTGGACTGAGATGTCTGAGATGTCTGAGATATCTGATGTTGTTCCTGGGATCTGTTTTAGCCACTGCTCCAGTTTGGGGGTTTCTGCCCCGAGGGCCCCGATGACCACAGGCACCACTGTGGTCTTCACCTTCCAGGTCTTTTCTAGTTCCTCCCTGAGGCCCTGGTATTTCTCCAGTTTCTCATGCTCCTTTTTCCTGATGTTGTAGTCACTTGGTATTGCTACATCCACCACAACGGCTTTCCTCTGTTCTGTTGATGATTTATATATATATAAATCATCAACAAGACTGGCTACGGATACCGACTTAAGAATGGGGCCACAATCAGTCACCTCCTCTACATGGATGACATCAAGCTGTACGCTAAGAGTGAGCGAGACATCGACTCACTGATCCACACCACCAGGATATACAGCACTGACATTGGGATGTCATTCGGACTAGAAAAGTGTGGTCGGATGGTTACAAAGAGAGCGAAGGTCGTCCGCACAGAAGGGGTCTCACTCCCAGAAGGAACAATAGCAGACATAGAGCACAGTTACAAGTACCTGGGAATACCACAAACAAATGGCAACCTCGATGAGGTCACAAGGAAGGGAGCCACAGCCAAATACCTCCAACGAATAAGGCAAGTCCTGAGAAGCAGCTCAATGGCAAGAACAAGATCCGTGCAATAAACAGCTATGCCTTACCAGTAATCAGATACCCTGCCGGAATAATTAGCTGGCCAATGGAAGAGATAAAGGCCACGGATGTTAAGACTCGGAAGTTACTAACCATGCATGGAGGGTTCCACCCCAAATCCAGCACCCTGAGACTGTACACGAGCCGTAAGGAAGGAGGCAGAGGACTAGTGAGTGTGAGAGCCACTGTCCAGGATGAAACATCCAAGATCCATAAATACATCAAGGACAAAGCCTCAACAGATGATATGCTCAGCGAATGTCTCAGGCAATGGGGAACAGAGGATGAGGGGCTAGAGGTTCCATCATGGGAGAACAAGCCCCTACATGGGATGTACCACCGACAAATAACTGAAGTGGCTGATATCAGGAAATCCTACCAATGGCTGGACAAAGCTGGACTCAAGGACAGCACAGAGGCTCTCATCCTGGCTGCACAGGAACAGGCCCTAAACACCAGAGCAATAGAGGCTCAGATCTACCACACCAGACAAGACCCAAGGTGTAGGTTGTGCAAGGAGGCCCCTGAGACAGTCCAGCACATAACAGCAGGGTGCAAGATGCTGGCAGGGAAAGCGTACATGGAACGACATAACCAGGTGGCGGGCATAGTGTACAGGAACATCTGTGCAGAATATGGACTGGAAGCCCCGAGATCGAAGTGGGAAACACCCCCAAAGGTGGTGGAGAATGACCGAGCTAAGATCCTGTGGGACTTCCAGATCCAGACAGACAAGATGGTAATGGAGAACCAACCGGACATTGTGGTGGTGGATAAAGAACAGAGGAAAGCCGTTGTGGTGGATGTAGCTATACCAAGTGACTACAACATCAGGAAAAAGGAGCATGAGAAACTGGAGAAATACCAGGGCCTCAGGGAGGAACTGGAAAAGAACTGGAAGGTGAAGACCACAGTGGTGCCTGTGGTCATCGGGGCCCTCGGGGCAGAAACCCCCAAACTGGAGCAGTGGCTAAAACAGATCCCAGGAACAACATCAGACATCTCAGTCCAGAAATGTGCAGTACTAGGCACAGCCAAGATACTGGAGGAACCCTCAAGCTCCCAGGCCTCTGGTAGAGGACCCGAGCTCAGAGGATGAAAGAGACCACCCGCAGAGGGTGAGAAGGGAATTTTTTATATATAGTGGCAAAGTTTTAGCTTCACCTGGTTGAAATAATATACATAAAAAAATCTATCTTTGCTATCTGTTTATTGATAGTTAATGTTAATGTCACAATAATCAGTCAATTACTTGCATGATGGATTAAAATAAGCTAAATTTTTAGTAATATGTTTTCATAGAGAAACTTTGTTTCCAGAGACTTCATAACAAACTTTATTTATGGTTTCAGTTTTATTTCATGTCATGTTTTATTAACTATGATTAGAAATTATTATAATTAACATAAATAATGTCATTTAGGTATCTACTTGTACTTAATCTACATAATGTTTTTCACTTAATAAAGTTCTTAAAACAACTTTTAAGAATATTCTAATTTATTGAATGGGTTTGTGGTTGTAATGTGTGAACATTTTAAAAGACGTTTGAGAGTTTTAAATAAAATACTTTCTAAAATAGCTATAAATATAATATGAAAGATATGAGAACTGATTCATGGCTCCCATAGTGTGGGCAGTGTCTCTGTTGACCATGAGAGGTGAACTGTAACACATGACTTTCCCGAGGATCTCGTTTCGGCCGGGCTGAGTCCATCCTGAATAAATGATGTGACAGAACAAACTCAACATAAACCAGAGGTAAACCTGGACTAAAACATAACCCTGGAGAAAACCCTGGGGGTCCGACCTGCTGTCCCCCTGCAGTGATGAATTTTCACAAGTGTACATGAGCGGTCGCCATAACAACGACATCCTGAGGACAAACAGAGTGTAAGGATGGCTTCGTGTTAGAAGTCTTGCTGAAACACAGCTGGCTTGTTGATTGGCTCGTTTTCTTCTGAACAGAAAACTCTGGGCGATAAACAAAAGTGTATCTTAAACTGCATTTATGTCACGTGTTTTTGATTTTAGGTTCCAGGTTTTAGAGATGCACTGGTCATGTATTAATATCAGTATCGGTCCCGATATTGAAAACGTTTCTAGATGGGTATTAGTGACAATGTGCCAGATCCATAAGTACAGATCTATTCAGTCTAATTCTATGTTTTGTGCTCTGAGAGATGTCATGCTTTATTGTTTATTTTACATTATATTTAGATTCCCTAATTACACGTCTTTTTAACCATTTTAATGAAGGTTTGTTGTAGTTCATTTACTTTTTTTTTTTTTTTTTTTACATTTTTGCATTGTTGTCGTCGGTTTCAATTTATTATTTTTGGTTGATTTGCTCCTAATTGTGCCGACTGAACAAATTAAAGTGATTTTTCATCCTTGTCCAAGAAGCTGCTGATGTATCTAGGTGTGCTGTAGTGGTGCAGAGTTATCAAATAAATTGTTATATTCAGTACATTTATGTCTGTTTAAGAAAAGAAACACTAAGTCAAGTTAGTGTTGTTTTTATTGATCAACTTGGCTGATGGTAAACCTCAGATATCGGTAATGGAAGTGAAAAAAAAGGAGCGGTGCAACTAATCAGTTTACAAACAAGACTTTGAACTTGGTGCATCACTGAAGCTAGAGAAGGAAGGAAAAAACATAGCTAGATCGTTTACCACCATGTCTGTGACTCCCCCCCCCCCCCCCCCAATTTTATCTATATTCAGCAGGTTTTTGTTAAACTTTATGTTGGAAAGGAAGCAGAGGCATGACTTTATGAAGCATATTTGCAACCTATTCTTACAAGGTGATTAAACTGAGAGCTGATGTGTATGGTAAAAAGTTCAGAATTGTTTTCTTTCTATTTTCCTTGACTAGCTTCTCTGCTGACAAATAGCATCTCCACAGCGTGATGCTAGCACCACCAACATCATTTCTACCAGTCCAGTCAGATTTCGGTGGATCACCACGCCTCTGTGGGTTTACTTATTCCTTTTTCCTAGAAACTGCTTTACACAGCCTCCAAGCTTCCGCCTCACAGAGCAGCCCTTCCCCCACCTTTCCCACTCAGCTCCTTCAGACTAGTCAACAGCAATTAGCAAACACCTGGTGGGACTGCACATCTGCTGAGCTCATTATAGGAGCTACTTCTCAGTGCGACTCTAGTAAAAACGTTGTTAAAGGGTTAATAAAAGAGCCATGTTGTGTTGACTTCCTGAAGTCAGAGTTTCAGGAAGAGCAGGAGTTTCTTAAAGAGACAGAGGCCCAATTTCAAGGTAAAATCTCTTTTAAGTTATATTAAATACAGTACATACAGCATTTGTTATACTGGCAACTGAAGTTAACAGTTTCTTGATTATGCTATGAAATGGCACTATGTATCTGGAAAACACACGATACTGTCCCTTTAAGCATTAATAAAAACCATTTGTGTTGATGCAAAGCAGTGGGAGGTTTATATGTGGCTAATAACCAAAGTAGCTTCATGCTAATGAAGCAATGTTTTCTCAAGAGTGGTGGCATTAAAAGTATATATGGCAATAAGTTACTAGTAATTAACTTATTATTAATAGATGTTCTGAATTACAAAAATGCAATAAATATCAGAAAGTACATGGGAACACCTCATCTAGGTTTTCTCTTGCTGACAAAACATTTTAAAAATACAAATGTTCCTCAACACACTGGTGAGAAAAGCTGTGCTATTTTTTATGTCATGATGATATTACATATTTTATTTGAGTGATGTTTGAATCTCATGTTACTTTGTCCAGCAATGAGCTTTGGACACCAAGAGTTGTCATGGCGATAGCACCACCACATCTCCCTCTCCGTCTCATTCACGCCACAAAACCAAATGATGCCAGCAGCTGCCCCGCTGCAGGTGATGTCACCAGTTACCCTGGCGACAGGCGCTCCAACTGTGACACCGAGGAGCAGGAACTATGTGTGTGTGTGTGTGTGTGTGTGTGTGTGTGTGTGTGTGTGTGTGTGTTTTAACTCTGTACAGTCATGTATTTGTATGTTTCCACATAAGCAAAGTTATGATAAAAAGAAGCAAACATCATTCCGTCTTGTGTCTGCACAGATCTAACGCCTTAATAACTTAATCTGATCAAATTTAGGTTGAATGTTAGGTTGCATATCTTCTGTTGCAGTTTAGAATAAACGGCATAAAAAGGAGGAATCGACGCGGCTGTCGCTTCATTGCTATTTGTCAGTAATGAGCTTCATGATGACAAGCTGGAACATGTCGCTCTAAAATGAGATCCTTTGTTTAATCTGCCCTGATTTACGGCTCCTAAGTAAATACAGGCTGCATTCATACTGAGATGTTGATTTTTAATGACATTTTAATTGTTTTCACAAAGTTATGAAAGGAAGCATAAAGCCCAGACATATGGAGCACCATCTGGTCTGCAGAGCGACACTGTGACCTCTCAGCAACATTTTCTCTCAGATCCTGTTCTACAGGAAGACACAAGGACACCTTCAACCCCCGCCCTCCATTACACGTATCAGATATTAGCTGAAACAAGGTAATGCTTCATAACCCCCGCTAAAATCATCATAGCTGCCCCTGATCCAGCCTTTTAAACTGGGATAATACGACATAAACTTTGGAGGGGTTTTATGCTAATTTTGAAGTATCGCTTTAGAAATAACCAGCACAATTCAAAATAACTTCTTTACACTTTGTGTTCGTTTTTGAAGTGGTTTTTGGTTTTTCCAATAACGCGCTAAAGTGTAGAAGGAAATTCATTTACTGAATAAGTTCAAACCTCCAGCTGAGAGGGGAGGACTCAACGTCCTGTCTACTACAGTCATGCGTAGCGTCGATATCTGATGAAGTTACGGTTTATGGAGAACTGTTGATTTGCTCCAAACCACGAGATAGTCGCCATGACTCCAGTTTGGATTAAACACACCAACCAATAAGCTGTTAGCGTACAAATCCTATGTCGCCATGTTTGTTTTAGTCATTTCCATTCCTAAGACTTATAAAAAAATATATTTAAAAAAACCACCTGTAGAGTCTGAACCAACAATACAATTCTTTTTACTTTCACTTACAAAGACTCTCTTGACCGCTTCAGCAGGTCAACTGGAACTGCACACAAGAAGCAATCAGTAATATAATGTTTCCTCCTGTCAGCTGGTTGCTGTAGTTACACCAAAGTCTGTTTATGAGTGACTGATCTGGTGTCAGCAGACAACTCCTCCAATGGAAAACTCAGCTTCCGTAATAAGTTTACTGAGTGAGAATCGGGGAAAAAAAAGAGAGAAAAACTATGTAAAGCACTTTGAATTGCCTTGTTGCTGAAAATGTGCAATATAATTAAAATAACCTTACTTTACCTTACCTTAAAGCTACAGTATATCACTTTTATAAAATAAAAAGAACATTCTGCTGAATGTAATACATTGTGACAGCAGAATGTAATACAGAAAACTTTGACAGAAATCAAACTGCTCTGCCTTCTCCCAGTGCCGACTACAGAAATACACTGCTTGACTAGAAACAACCAATCACATGTCAGCTGTGTGCTGTTACACTGGAAAAAGGGTTCAGTTGCACCAGAAGTGGACCAAAGATTAGAAGAAGGCCAAAAGTATGACATGTTACTCCGACTTACTGAATCATAATGCAAACGTTGAGAGGGTTTCTCACTAGAGCAACGAGAGGAAGCAGCTTTCTGTTGTGCTACACACACTTCTTTCAAAAACCTGTATGATTATTTGTTGAGCAAACAAAAACTGCTTTGAGAAAGTTTTTGTAAATTTTGTTCTGTTTTCATTGCAAATCCTGAAGTTTGCTATTTATCTTTTCTTTCTAACCTCACAATGAAGGCATTCTTTACATCTCATTGGTTTTCCAAAATAATTTTTATTTTTTGCCAAAATTGATTTTAACCAAAAACAAAAACAAATAATTGACGAAAAATGATTTAGGCACACAACAAATAAATCCTTTTTGGCAAAAGATGAGTAAGCCCTTTATTTTAGAAAGGTGATATGTTAAAAAAATAAGTCTTTAAAGCTGCAATTTGTATCTTTACAAAAATATGTTGTTGTTTTCCCCATATTTATTAAAACGGTCTGCAGAAATGCACTGCTCCCGATCAAAGCCAACCAATCAGATTCAAGAGGAGGGACTTGACGCTATCGATCAAGATCATGTACGCAGATCAATGTGTTAATGGTGTTAGTGTCATTAAAGTGTTTCATAACTGGGCCAAGTGTCTCTTTTTTGGAAATCCAAACATGGTCATCCCAACATAACTGTAAGTACATCTGACAAGTAACAGGTAGCTTTGTTTAGCTTCAAATTGCATTCGTAAATGAAACAAAGAGGTTTAAACCAAAAATACTCCATAGTTTAAAGGTCCCTGACAAAAATTATTTATTTTCATTTAACCTTAAATCATTCATTTAACTTTAAATCCCATTGTGTTTAGAAATCCTGGCCAAGACCAGTGCCAGACCACAGACAGATTACAGAATATTCACAGCAAAATCAGAAAAAGTTAACACCGTTAAAAGATTCCTCCTGAAAATCAGCAGGAATCAGGAAGTGCTCACCTGGATCATGTAGAGCTGAGCGATGCGGTACTCCTCCACGCTCATCGGCATGGGGATCCGGTACTCCTTGATCAGCATGGCTGTGCTGGAACAAAACCGACTCTGACTTCCTGCGTTCGCGGGGTCCGGAGGTGAGGCTCCTCTCGGTCGGGCTTTGCTAACCCAGCAGCATCGTCAGTCAGCGAGGAGGCAGCCGTCTGTCATTTCCCCCCGCCTGAGACAGAAAAACAAACGACATTCAGTATGGGGAGGAAAAAAACAACAACAACTCTATAACGTCCCTTCAGCCTCCGGCTTACTTACAAGCCATAGGAGGAGTTAGCATGCTTGTCTGAGGGATTAAAGCCCTCCATACACAAGCCAACACATCCTGTGTGTGTGCTCCAGCAGATCTATTACAAGGTAATCCACTGACCCAGCAGCGCTGAAATCCTCCTGCAACCTAAATCCCAACTCTGTGGCACCAAAGATGCAGCAGCGACGGCACTGAAGGACTAATCTTTGGTGTGACCTCTGCAGGTTCTCTATCACTGCAGTGTGGACGTATTTATCTATCTGATCTGACTTTTATTTAGCAATTTCTTAACTACCTAAAGGTTCGATTAGAGCTGGACAATAAATCTGTAATAATAATCTACTCAGTTTCTCCAGAACCAAACATAGAGATGCAGCATTCAGCTTCTATGCACCACTTATCTGGAACAAACTTCCAGAAAACCAAAAAGCAGCCAAAACACTGAGTTCTTGTAAATCAAGGCTAAAACCCCCACCTGTTTAGAGTTTCTTTTGAACCAAATCAGAGCCAGGAGGCGGGTCGTAGTGCTGTCAATCACAGTCATGTATGTGCTGCTCATAACCTCCCTCTTTCTGTCTGCTACGTTACAGCAAGTTCACCGCAGGAATCCTGAGGCTTGTTAGCAAAGCCACCGATTATACTGATTTCCCTGCATTAGCACATTTAGCAGCGTTAATATTTTATTGTTGAAATTTTGTATTTTGATTTTGTTTGTTTATTATGTGATGTCCTTTTGTAACGTTTGTAAAATGTTAAAGTTACTGAGGCCATAAATTAGAAATTTGTTTCCGTATTGAATTTGCCTTAAGGTATTTTCTTATGACTTTATTGTAACTTTTGTGGTGTGAGCCCCAGGAAAATAATAGTCTGCGGTCTAGAGTAATGGAGATCTCTAAATAATAATTTTAAAAAATACATAAGGTTGATTAACAACACTAAGACCCGCCCCCTGGGTCCGATTGGTTGCATTTCTTCTGGTGGCAATAATAGCTTAGGAAGTAGGTGAAGGGGATCAATCTTTCCACAGCTTATCTCTCATATTATGCTGTCACAACATGCTGACAGTTTTAACAAATCTGTAAAAAAACCAAACATTTTTCTGACAAGTTACACACATTAGCTTTAATGGAGGAGAAAAAGAACAATAGAAAGTTTTTTTCAGAGCAGCTTCCCAACTTAGATTCTGCTGACCAATGATTCAAATGAATGGCCTGGAGGCAACGTGTGCTGTGAATTTCCACGACATAAATAAACTGAACTCAATTAAGCTGAATTAATAACACCCTTCAGCTCATCTAAATTGTTGGCTCATTTTCCTCTTGACACTGTGTGTAATGAATCCAAACATTAGACGAGTTTCACTATGTTGAACTGAATCACTGAAATAAATTAGCTGTGCAAAGCTATTTGATTTATTAAATGTACCCACATGCCTGTGCTATCTGTGTTGATTTAATGTCAAGCTTTTCTTTATGTTATTTTCCAAGAAATTAACAGGAAAACGAACTGAATGTCAAAAAATGTCGTTTCTTTCATTCTAAAACAGTCTGTGTTTACATTTCTCTTTTCCGATTTGCAATTTTTAGAAATACGATGGCTGCAATGTGGAAACCAGACAGACAATCTTATAGTGCTTTAGATCTCTGAATGTAAATGACGTACATAAAAGGACACTGAGACAAGAAACAGGCTTGTCTCAGTCGGTGAGTGTACACTAATCACGTCCTTAAGAGGATGGCTTTTCTTTTTTCTTTCCAGTGATCCAATTACATGTTTTGTTTACACAACCACAGCGGACACTCCCTGCACCGCCATGCTGGAATCCTGACGGTCTGAGTCTTTACAAACCGTCAGGATTCATGATGTGTGTAATATTCACCAGGAACTGGCTAACAACGAACATTTTCTCAGATTTATGGTGACTTTAGAGGAATACACATTACTGTGAAATTGATCTCTCCCTGTTTACAAAATTCCTTTTTTTCCTTTGTAGTGCCAGAGAAAAATTACCTCAATAAATCCAATAAATTTTTTTATGTAATTTATATATATATATATATATATATATATATATATATATATATATATATATATATATATATATATAACCTGTCTCTCTACAACATGGAAGCTCATATCAGGCATCATAGCGGCTAAGATAAGTGGTCACATGGATAAATACATGAGTACGGCACAGAAGGGCATCGGCTTAAATAGCAGAGGAGCCAAACACCAACTCCTTGTAGACCACACAGTCGCCCGAGACTGCAAAACCCGACACACCAACCTGTGCACCGCTTGGATAGACTACAAGAAAGCCTATGACTCAATGCCACATACTTGGATCATTGAATGCTTAGAGATGTACAACATCAATAGGACTCTAAGAGCCTTCATTGCAAACTCGATGGGGCTGTGGAAAACCACCCTTGAAGCCAACTGCAAACCACTTGCACAAGTGTCCATCAAATGTGGCATATACCAAGGAGATGCTCTGTCCCCACTGCTGTTCTGCATAGGCCTGAACCCCCTCAGCCAAATCATCAACAAGACTGGCTACGGATACCGACTGAAGAATGGGGCCACAATCAGTCACCTCCTCTACATGGATGACATCAAGCTGTACGCTAAGAGTGAGCGAGACATCGACTCACTGATCCACACCACCAGGATATACAGCACTGACATTGGGATGTCATTCGGACTAGAAAAGTGTGGTCGGATGGTTACAAAGAGAGGGAAGGTCGTCCGCACAGAAGGGGTCTCACTCCCAGAAGGAACAATAGCAGACATAGAGCACAGTTACAAGTACCTGGGAATACCACAAACAAATGGCAACCTGGATGAGGTCACAAGGAAGGGAGCCACAGCCAAATACCTCCAACGAATAAGGCAAGTCCTGAGAAGCCAGCTCAATGGCAAGAACAAGATCCGTGCAATAAACAGCTATGCATTACCAGTAATCAGATACCCTGCCGGAATAATCAGCTGGCCAATGGAAGAGATAAAGGCCACGGATGTTAAGACTCGGAAGTTACTAACCATGCATGGAGGGTTCCACCCCAAATCCAGCACCCTGAGACTGTACACAAACCGTAAGGAAGGAGGCAGAGGACTAGTGAGTGTGAGAGCCACTGTCCAGGATGAAACATCCAAGATCCATAAATACATCAAGGACAAAGCCTCAACGGATGATATGCTCAGCGAATGTCTCAGGCAATGGGGAACAGAGGATGAGGGGCTAGAGGTTCCATCATGGGAGAACAAGCCCCTACATGGGATGTACCACCGACAAATAACTGAAGTGGCTGATATCAGGAAATCCTACCAATGGCTGGACAAAGCTGGACTCAAGGACAGCACAGAGGCTCTCATCCTGGCTGCACAGGAACAGGCCCTAAACACCAGAGCAATAGAGGATCAGATCTACCAC